>CAKNXH010000279.1:375253-412879 GCA_932178445.1 Andricus quercusramuli | reverse complement strand
ATTTTTTTTTGTATTTTCGGACCTGCAAAGCAATAATCCGAGAGAAAAATGGACAGTTTTTCAACAGGAAATTGTCAAAGTTTCAATCTGTACATGTATTTTAATAGAAAAATGCTTATTTTAGTGAAAAGTTTTTTTTTTCTCCTAAACTCTTCGTTAGATTTTGCTAAAAGTTCCACATTTTGACTATCAGTCTTACCGAAACAAAATGTTCATATCTAAGATAGGGAAAGATTAACGGATTTTTGGGTATACAGTATGTTATGGCGGTGTTTTCATACTTTGAACATCCAAGTATGGAAATCATCATTCCTTCGTAACTACAGTCGCTGGAGATTTTATATTTAACAGCTAGGGTATGGAATCACTTTCAAATAAGTAAAGGAAGCGTGCATAGCACGGATATTATGTACGTGCATTTACTTCAAGGGTTGTTTTATCATCCCTTGACCATTTATTCCGCAATACCGACATTTCCTAATGGCTCAAATCACAAAAAGTTTTCTGATTAATCCATGAGGATAGAAATCATATTAAAGTAAAAAGGGAAGGTGTAGAACGACAATGATGTCTTTGGATTTTTCTAAAGGGTTGTTTACTTATCCCTTACTTAGAACTTTAAAACATGTATAATTGCATATAGGAAGTGTCCTTTAGGAGGACTTGCACTATAATTTATTTTCGGGGTAGTTCAATCACCCCTTAATAAGCGAAGCAAAGAAATCGACATTTTATACGGGATAACCCACCACAGATTTTTTTATTAACATATTAATGCAAATCCTGTTTGAAGACGCTTCCTATGTATGTTTTAAAGTGATTTTGTTGACTAATAGTATGTTAATAACAAATTCTGTGGTTCGTTATCCCGTATAAAATATCGATTTCATTGTTTCAATAATTAAGGAATGATTAAGCTACCCTGAAAATAAATTATAACGCAAGTGCTCCTGAAGGATACATCCTATATGCATGTTTTAAAGCGATATTGTAGGCCTGATTCTTGGTGATTTATTCCTTACAAAAAGTTAATTTCTCTGCTTCTCTAAATAAGGGATAATTGAAAAACCCTTCAGAAAAATCCAAAGACATCCTTGTCGTCTACATCTTTCCCATTTACTTTTAATATGATTCCCATCCTCATAGATTAATCAGAAAACTTGTTGTGATTTTAGTCATTAGGAAATGTCGATATTCCGGATTAAATATTCAAGGGATGATGAAACAACCTTTGAAGTGAATGCACATATATAATATCCGTGCTATGCACGCTTCTCTTATTTGAAAGTGATTTTATACCGTAGCAGTTGAGTAAAAAATATCCAGTGACTTTAGTTACTAAGAAATTATGATTTCCATACTTGGAAGTTTAAAGTATATGAAAACACCCCCATAACATGTTGTATACTCAAAAAACCGTTAATCTTTTTAGATCTTAGATATGAACCTTTTGTTTCAGTAAGACTGAGAGTCGAAATGTGAAACTTTTAGCAAAATCTAACAAAGAGTTTAGAAGAAAAAAACTTTTCACTAAAATAAGCATTTTTCTATTAAAATACATGTAAAAATTGAAACTTTGACAATTTTTTGTTGAAAAACTGTCCATTTTTCTCTCTTTTTTCTTTCGTATTATTGCATTGCAGGTTCGAAAATACAAAAAAAAATAGATTAAGAATTTTTCACACACAGCAATTTACTGTGCATTTGGTGCGGGGTCCTTTGTCTTTTCAATTTGAAAGTTCATCCTTTTTGGGTAGAAATATTCCATCTTTCTTGTACCAAAATGCAATTGTTTTGTTGAAAATTCAACTATTTCCTAGAAAATTAACTTTTTGTTTAAAATTTGTATTTTTCTGTAGAAAAGTTTATTGAAATCCTTTTGGATGAAAATTCAACTCTTTCTTTGAAAATTTGTCTTTTTGATTTCAAAATTCACCTGCCTTAGCAGAAATTACATCTTTCTCGGATGAAAATGCAACTGTTTGGTTTAAAATTCAACAATTTTGTTGAAATGTCATACTTTTTGGTTGAAAATTCTGCTGTTTTGTTGAAAAATTAACTATTTTGAAGAAAATTCACTTTTTGGTTAAATTTAATATTTTGGTGTTGAAAAGAGAACTGAAATTTTCGGTTGAAAAAATTCGTCTTTTTGGATGAAAAATTCAATTTTCTTCGTAGAAACTAATTCTTCGTTAAAAAATTCATATTTTGATCTTAACGACTGAACTGGAATGTTTCCTGTATGAAAATTCACCTATTTTTTAAAAACCTGTTTTCTTTCTAAATGGAAATTCACCTGTTTTAAGAGAAATTTACTCTTTTTGGATAAACATTCAATTATTTGATAGAGAATTGAACAATTTTGTTAAAAAGTCATCCTTTTTGGGTAAAAATTCGTCTGTTTGGATTGAGAATTCAATTTTTTTTTCGTAGAAAATTATTTCTTGGATAAAAAATCATATTTTGATTGCGAAAAGTCAACCAAAATCTTTTTTAACTCCAGACATGCAAAATATTTGCTGCGCCGGTCCTGAAAGTGATTTGTATTCCAAGTAATTTTTATGAAATAAAAATATTGTAAAGGATTTAAAGAACTCAACAAAATTTTAATGAATTAAACGTTAATTCAGGAGAATTCAAGTGTATTTAAAATAGTTTTAAATATGTAATACACGACCTCAGAGAGTATTATTCACAAAACCTGTCTGCTTTTTGCTGCGAATGTCTAATAAAAACAAGGGGCATGCAAAAAATGCAGTATGGTTGTTTTAGACGTACAGCCTGAACAAACTTTTTCTAACACGGATATATGGAATCCTTTCATTTGAATAGCTTCAGTTGAGAATTGTTGAGTGCTGAATTTTGAGATTGATATTCAATTTTTTTTTAAATTACAAATCTGTGTTTTCTTCTTACAGAATTTAATGCAGCGGATAATGAAGGATCAAGTTTAGCAACTGGTGGACAGCGTGTGAGGGGCCGCCGCGGGGCTGGACGCCCGCGCGGTCGTGAAAGCAGGCGCCAGGACGGGGTCATTCAGGGGGAATTTCGAATCAAACCTTACTTTCGCCAGCCCGTTGTTGTTAGAGGCCCTTCATGGGGATTTCTCGAGCATATGGGTCGGAGCATTGAATTCTGGTTAGATGATTCTGGAACAAGAATAATTAAAGCTGACTACCCGGGCAATCGTTGCCCTACTGGTCGAGACTATGTAAGGAAAGATTTTCTAGTCCGTCTTGCTAGGCTAGAGAGAGGCCTACAAATAGTGGAATATATATGCCAAGATGGAACACTTATGGGAGTCAGAGCACCAAGACCAACTTGTAAGGGGCTACCAAAAAATAAGTAGCAGTAATCGGTATATTCGTTGGCCACCCCCAATGATTGGTCACCTTATTTAAATATTTCCCTTATGGAAAATTTGTTACAAAGAAGTACAGAAAAATAAAATTATTCTCACAGGAATGTGCAAATAAATACAATATATTATAAAAAAAGTTACAGGAAAGTACAATTTTGTTCTATTATTAAGACAAATTTTGTACTTTTTTGTATTTTTTCACACTGTTGTATTTTATTAGAGTTTAATTTTTTACAAGAATTCACAGCTACCAGAATCTCCAGGAATTTACAGGTTTCACAGGCAAAATGTTGTCCTTTTCCGACCCAGGATGACAGATATTCAGAACAGTCAAAGACAATAATGAATTATCGTTATCAAAAAAACAAAAAACCTTCCATTTGAAGTTTTTTTTGTCTAATATATAGCAACCGATTGGACACCATGTATTCATTTTACATTATGGCATCGCATTTGTCATCCAAGGTCGAAAAAGGACCACTTCTTGACAGCAAATACAAATTTATCAGTTGAGAAAGAATGGTCACGGTCCTTGAAATTGAAAGATTCGATCTCTTGAGGGCAACAATTTTTTCATTCGAAATTATAAAAACTAAACTGAAAATAAAACACTCGAAGAGGAACACTTCAGAATTTTTAATTTTAATTAAAATTGAAGCTAAAGAATTCTCTAATTCAAACGCTCAATAATTTTCGCGTATCAAATGAAAGCTTTCGAAACTTTTCAAGTGTAAATTTCTTAATTGAGAGCCGTTAAACTGAAGATTTTATATTTTAACTTTTATAAATTTTACCATTAGAATATCCAAAAAAATACAAATCCACGCTCTCATTTTCAATGCTATGAATTAAAGAATGAAACAAGAGATTCATAAATTTTCTAAATTATATCATTCTAAGCAATTTTAAGCTGAGAACATGAATGTATGCATTAAAAATTGGTTTCGAAATCTTTTAAAATATACTCTCAAAAATTTATTTGGAATAAATGATAAAAGAATTTTTTAGGAAACTAATAATGATTTTATTACCAACAAAAAATTATTGTTAGTTTTTCTAATAATTTTAGAAAAATTTCAAAAATCTACATTGTGATTTGAATGTTTTGAAATGTTTTCACGTTTTGAATCATTCTGGAATCTTTTCAAAACTCAAAAATATATTTTAAACTCACATGAGTATTTTCCAAGTTATTAGATAATTTTTCAATTGCTATTTACCAACTCAAATTTTTTCCAATCTTTTTGAATATTCTCTTGAAATTAATTTTTCCAAATAAAAAATTATTTTCGATTTTTCCAGGGGACTTGAGAAAATGTTTCTAACGTTCAAAGTTTTAATATTAATAATTAACGTTAACGACTCAAAACTTTCTAATTCAAATAGTTCAATTTAAAATTGTTTAGTTTTCAATATTGGATTTTTAATTACTCATTAAAATAAAAAGTAGAATATTGAAAAGTAATTATTCAACTGATGCTGCATGAGTGTGGAATTCCAACGAAAAGATGTTGAGGTTAGGAGTATCCAAATGGTGAAAATTATTATTTTTTCAAAAGTTACGATAGATTTAACTCAGACCTCTTGGATTTCGATTGAATTCGGTGATTTGAACTACACAATAGTAGTGCTTTGACCTAAAAACGGTGCCTATATATTAATGACTGGTTGGCCAATCCTTGACATAGTGAATTATGTAAGAACATAGTGATTAGCCACAATATCTGAAAAGAAAATAACTAATGTCTTTGCGAAAATTTATTCAAAATTGTTGAAACTTCTTGTAGACTCAAAGGCTTCTGATAGGTGTGAAAATAACTATCGAAAATGATAAGAAAATCTATGTATAACTTAAGGGTTGTTTAATTTTCTCAGCGAAGTGATTTGATGCTTTAAAAAACTCTTCGTTCGACAGAATAACGTTTAATTTTCAGGTTCATTTTCAATCTTTTCGAATGAACAAATCTGTATTTTCTTTTCCAGCTGCAAACGTTATGGAACCTAATAGCACACAATGGTTCATCGTTTTTTGTCGCAAATACTACAGAGTCAGGATAAATCGTCAAACCAAAGAGGTGGAAAGCATTACCCTGGCATCTAAAAATGAACATGAAGTTGTTCGAGGTCGTAGATCCGAATTCGTTGATATGGCTGGCTTCCAATTTTTTGTGATTACAAAAGGGCCTGATGCAGAAATTATGGGAGGAGAGCCTATAACGAAAACAGTTTCAACTCTAATATCATGATAAATAATTGGATAAGGATTATTCTATACATAAGATGTACAACGAATATATAAAAATTGTGTATTTTTTTTTTGGATTACATTCCTGAATAAAAACAGAATAAACTAATAGGTACTCTTATAATTTACTAGTAGGCTGTTGAACAGCGGAATAAGATGTATACTGATGTGTACAATTTTGCTCTTATACTACTCGATTTTTTTACACGTGGCTTAATGGGTTCGTTGCATGAGTTTAGTTGATGCTGGGTACTGGAGTCAGACATGCAGGGATATTTGAACATCCGTGTCGCATATTCAGCACTCTGTCGTGGGGTTGTACCCCATTTTGTGCAGTTGTGCTGGTTCTACCCTGTGAGCATCTGAGCCACTATCCTTACGTCTTTCTTGGATATACCCAGGATTACCCTGTATCTGTCCATCCTGTGCGTATAGCCCAGCATGGCTTTTACCTGTCGGCAATCTTGGGTTTGTTCCCAGTATTTCCCGTGCTTTGTCGGGATTCAACTTTTGATGATCATCTCGATGCAGCAAGACGATAGTCTCAGCACCGGTTTCGGTCCTATTTATTCACTCGCTGCTCTGCACTTTCTGAAATAATTCGCCTTTTCATTGCCCTTGGACTCATGTGAGAGCCACGTTGTACTTTTCTGCAAGTTGGTACTGATGGTATGTCTGGTACTCCAAATGCAGTTAATATCGCTTGGCTGTCCGAGCAGACTGTAATTTGCTTACCAGCAGCGTTTTTTCTATTAATGTCTGAGCACAGCAAAGAACGGCCATGAGATTCGCCTGATGAATGGTAAGATGCTGCCCAATCGGGATCCTTATCCCCCTCCTACCCGCACAAATAGATTTCTGCTTCTGGCCCTCTCACTCCTTTGGACTCATCTGTGTACTAGATTTCCCCTGGAACGAGCAAGTTACCATTTGCTTTTTGTATACACTTGCATGAAATTCAGATGCAGAAGTTTTTGGTAGTGTTCGAGCGTTTTATTATTTCATCTTGCCTCATTTCTAGAATTGGCAGTGTGCTGGTGTCATTTGGAAGCCTAGTGTGCCAAGTCGCCCGAGTCGATCAATATGCTGTTGCCACGCAGCCAATCGCTTTAGCCGCCCTGGCAGTTATCGCCACATGTATGGGCTTTTCACAGAGCATCAATCTTATATTCTTATGATCGCTGTGGGCGTAGTCCTCCTTCTTTCGGTCAGACGTCTAAACGCTAGAGTTCGTAATAATCCTAGCCTGTCCAGCATCATTCTAAGTTTCACCCGTGGCCACCACACCACGGCCGCATATAGGAACCTTCGTTTGAAGATAGTAGAGTAAAGCCATGCTAGCACTCCAGGCCCCAGACCTTACGTCCAACCAAAGGCTATTCTGCACACTCAAAGTGCAATGACAAACTTTCTAAGATCATCAGCCTCCCACCATAAAATGCAGGGGCGTAAACTTTCGATTTTTTTTCCAAATGAGCCCTCTGAATAGGATTACAGAGTCATCTACGTATCCCAGGGTATAACATCCTTTCATATTCAGCCTACGAAGGAGGCCCTCTACTGCGATGTATCATAGAAGCAATAACAAGATACACCCCTGTGGGTACGATCTCCGGCGTAGCATGCTTCCGATCAAGCATCTGTCGAACAGCTTCCGGACGTTGAGCTGATCGGCCGGGAATCTTCAGAAGCAGTGTGGTCCTCCACATGGCACATCTTTCAGGACGATTCTTGCCCTAAAGAGTTTCGTCAGTGGTAAAAGCGCTGGATAGAATTATACTTTTTTTATTCTTTCACGGCATCCATATGTATTAGAAGCGGTATTCAGAAGCATAATATCTAGAAGGGAAGATTTTATTTTCTTCTTGAACTAAAAATTGATATTTGTATCGCAATCGACAGTCAAGACTGGTGCAAATGTAGGTTAGTATCACTTTAGGATTTTTAATTTTAACACCTATTTCTTCCAACCAGTATATCTTTCTTGCATGAAACTTTCTTTCCAATTCAACAAAACTTTGGATCGGAAGTCTGCTTTTCACTCAGAGTGAGGTAATGGTTAATGAAATTCAACATTCATAAGGGTTTGAAAAATCATGGTATTAAAATTATGGTTAATGGCTTTCTCCTTTTATACTAATGCGAGAAAGTTTCTGTTTTTGCCGAAAATTTTAATTGTACTTGGGGTTTTTAATTAGGGACAAATAAGAAATAAAAATCAGAGGCCATTATATTTCAAATAGTATCTATCTATTTTTTGTATATAGTTTGCTGAAAGAAAACCAGTTATTTGAAATATCTATCTAATTGTCCATATGGCTCATATTAAACGTAACTTTTCCTATGAGTCAAGAAATAGCAGAAAATTTCAGGAAAAGCCGCAAATTTCTATCATGACTCTAAGAATATTTTGAAAGATATTAATTAATTATTGAACTAGCTGGGTTCGGTAACTTGCATTCGTGATTAACTTGCTAAGTAAAGAGTGGAAAAAAGTTGAAAATTATAGAAATATCATTGAATAGCATAATACATTTTTTAAACAATTACTAGTTAGATTTAATCACGATGTTTAAGCGATGTTGTTTGTCTGAGTGTTGTAAATATAATAATATAATATATAGGTTGTTTATGACATACTTCAGACCAAAGAAATAAGATTCGTTGTTAAGTCCTTTATTCCATATTCACAGCTGCCAACGTTTCGAAAACTGATGTTTTCCTCAACAGGAGAAATAAAGATTTTTGTTAAATTTCAAAGTATCCTCAACATCTTAAGTTTTTCCATTGAAAACTTTGCACGCTTCTCTTATTTGAAAGTGATTTTATACCGTAGCAGTTGAGTAAAAAATATCCAGTGACTTTAGTTACTAAGAATGTGGCAATTCTTATTTCACTTCAAACTCTTCATTTTATAGATGAAATCTTGTTTCCATGTTTTTATTGTTGTTAAATTGTTTTTAGTGTTCTGAGTTTAAGATTGTAAATTAATAATTTTGTCAATTTTTTTGTATATAAATCGGAATGTTGAATGTTGAGGATACTTTAAAATTTAACAAAAAATCTTTAATTTTCCTGATGAGGAAAACATGAGTTTTCGAAACGTTGGCAGCTGTAAATATGGAATAAAGTACTTAAGCACGAATCTCCTTTCTTTGGTCTGAAGTATGTCATAAATAACCTATATATTATATTATTGAATTAAACAATTACGTTATCCAACTTGAGTTAATGATTGCCTTACTTCAATTCAGAAATGGACTATAAGTGGCAAAATAAAAAAAACACAACTTCCTACCATTACTATAACCGCATATTGTTCTAAATAATAAAACATGGCTTAAATAATTGACTTAGTCAACTTTGACTGATTATTGAGTAACTGAAAAGTCGATGTCATGCTGGAAAATATAGAGAAAACCGCGACTTTCTAATATTATTCTACAAGAAAGTTGCGAGAGAAAATGATAATTTCTGCAAACATTTACTTAAACATCTAATTGCCAGCAGAAAATAATATTTTATGTATTAAAAACAATTTTTGCTAAAGGAAACAGCAGAAAAATAATAATTATAGCTGACAACTCTTAAAACCACAATTTTTCACTCATGGGGTTTTTGTTGTGACCCTACAAAACGGACTTATGATCATTAGAGCTCCTTTAGAAATTTTGGCCTGACAGTTCGATGGAACATATACGTGAAAATATTGAAATAGAATATCAAGTAAAATGAATGATTCACATAATTATTTGTATTTAACTGGAAATTAGGCTATAATTATAATAATAAATCATGAAAATATATGATGAAAATTGAACATAAATGTAAACACTTTTCTTAATAAAAAAAAAAGTGGGCTTGTCCGGGATTTGAACCCGGGACCTCTCGCACCCAAAGCGAGAATCATACCCCTAGACCAACAAGCCACGCAATTTCAATTCAAATTTATTATTCGTGGATGCAATTGATAGCTGGAACTATGAGAAAAAAAAATTTCGCACTTTTCTTCTCAGATTTGAAAAAATTGGTGCGGATATGCATGTAAATTCAGAAAAAAAAATTTTAATACATTTTTGGACACTTTTATACTTCTTTTATCTAATACAAAATATACACTGGTTAACGTCTAGAATGCGAAATTGGAAATATTGAAATAAAATATTAAATAAAATGAAAGAGTCACATCACTATTTGTCTTCAACTGACAATTGAGCTATAATTATGATAATAAATCATGAAAATATATGATAAAAATTTTACATAAATGTTAACACTTTTCTTAATAAAAAAAAGTGGGCTTGTCCGGGATTTGAACCCGGGACCTCTCGCACCCAAAGCGAGAATCATACCCCTAGACCAACAAGCCGCGCAATTTTAACTCAAAGTTGTTATTCGTGGATGCAATTGACAGCGGGAACTATGAGAAAAAAACAAAATTTATGCACTTTTCTTTTCGGATTTGAAAAAATTTGTGAGGATATGCATGTTAATGCAGAGAAAAAAATTTCCAATACATTTCTGGACACTTTTACACTTCTTTTATCCAATACAAATATACACTGATTGACGTCTAGAATGCGAAATTGGAAATATGGAAATAAAATATTAAATAAAATGAAAGATTCAGATAATTATTTGGCTTCAACTAACAATTGAGCTATAATTATGATAATAAATCATGAAAATATATGATAAAAATTGAACATAAATGTGAAAACTTTTCTTGATAAAAAAAGTGGGCTTGTCCGGGATTTGAACCCGGGACCTCTCGCACCCAAAGCGAGAATCATACCCCTAGACCAACAAGCCGCGCAATTTTAACTCAATGTTGTTATTCGTGGATGCAATTGACAGTGGGAACTATGAGAAAAAAAATTACGCACTTTTCTTTTCGGATTTGAATAAATTCATGAGGATATGCATGCAAATTCGAAGAAAAAAAGTTCCAATACATTTTTGGATACTCTTACGCTTATTTCATTTAATACATATATTCACTGGTTGACGTCTCGAATGCGAAATTGGAAATGTTGAAATAAAATATTAAATAAAATGAAGGATTCACATAATGATTTGCCTTCAACTGGAAATTCAGCTATAATTCTAATAAAAAATGAAGAAATCATGAAAAGTCATCATTGAAATTGAACAAAAATGTTAAAACTTTTCTTCATAAAAAAAGAGGGCTCGTCCGGGATTTGAACCCGGGACCTCTCGCACCCAAAGCGAGAATCATACCCCTAGACCAACGAGCCGTATTGTTTAATTCTAAAGTTGTTATTTGTTCGTATAATTGCTATCTATTTTTTTTATACTGAAGACTCATAATGAGTTACGATAAAAAAATTGTAACACAAGCGTTGACCCTCCGATGATAACTGCGTGCAGCGATTTCAAGTTGCATCGTATCGTGAATTTTATTCTTCGTCAACAAACTTTTCAAAAATGACCAGAAATATTTTATCAGATAATAGTTAGTGGGTACTAAATAGACATTATTGCTTGTTAAACAAAATTTTCCATTCTAGTTACAAATTGTTTCATTGTTTTGTAAAAATAGATTCAGTTTGTTATTGATATTGTAAAATAATATTTATGCTACAAAAAAAGCATTACATTCATATATTTCTGAATTATTTTATTATTGTCGATTCTGCCAAATTTTCACATTCAATTCGCTTCAGTAACGGTATCGTCAAAAATTTGGGAATTTTCATATTCATTATTCACATTTATTTTATTATATTGATTTTTGTTAGATTGGCATAAATTTAGAGAAATTTAGGGTGACCGAGAAGAATTCGATGAAATTCATAAGAAATCAAGGCGAATTAAAAAAATATAAATTGACAACAATTTAAAAATATGAAGAACCTTCATTGAATTCAGTAAGTTTGGAATGAGCTCAGAAAAATTCAAGGGAATTCAAGAGAATTGGATGAAATGTGTAATAATTCAAGGTGAGGTTGAAAGTCTTCAGTATCAATTAGAGTAATTTAAGTATACAAAAAATAAAAACTGAATTAAGAAAACGAGTGAATTTGAAGCAATCCAGAAATATGAAAAACTGCATTGAATTGAGTAAGCTTGAAATGATTTTACGCAAATTGAAGAGAATTTGAAAGAATGAGATGGAATGCCTAAGCATTATTCTAGGCTCTAAAAACATCATGATGAATTAAACCAAAACTTTTCGAAAATTCATTTGAATTTAAGAGAATTCAAAAAAATTTGAAAAATGTGTGATACATCAAAAAGAATTCAGAGAGAATTCCAAATGAATTGCAAGAAAAATTCTAAAATCTCTTGAAATCTTTAAACCTCGGTGAAATCCCTCACTTTTTTGTGAATAAATTCTTAAAACACCATCAAGTCATTAAAATCCTCAGAAAACTTGCAAAATTCTTCGGAATCTTTTGAAATATTCTGGAAACTTACAGGTCCTGTGGAATCCTTCCATTGCTTTCGAAATTCTAGTAAATTCTTTGAAATTCTTCAAAATTATTGAAAGCCCGCGGAAATCCCTTGAAATTGTTTGAATCTCTTGAAAATACTTTGAAATCTTCGAAAATATTCTGAGATATTTGCGATTCTAAAACATCTCCAGACTATTGAAATGAATGAAATATTTCTGAAAATCTTTCAAAATTTCCTTACATATTTTTAATTCGTTGATATCTTTTGAAAACCATCGAAACTTTTTGTAGTTCTCGAAAACGCCTGGGAATGTTTCAGACAATAGCCTCAAATATTAAAATCATTTGATATCACATTAATTTACTGGAATAAATTCAAAAAATCTTAGTCATCTTTTGAAGTAACATAAAATATTCAAAATCCTTTAAAATCTTCTGAAATTTTTTGAAATTCTTAAAATCACCGAGAAATTTGACAAAAGACTTCAAAATATTTCAAATCCTTGGATCATTCTATCAATTGATCCTCAGGAGCAATTATTAAAAACTTTTGGAAATTCGAAAAAAAACATCCATTTTATCAAGTAGAATTAAGTAAATGGATAAGCTTTCAAGAGAATTTGGAGAAATTTTTAAAGAATTCAAATGAGTTCAGGGAAAATCAATAAGAATTTAGGTTGAATTCCAAAAAATAATTTTAAATCTCTTTAAATCTTCAAAATCCTACAAAATAGCTCACTTTTGGCGAATAAATTTTATGAAATCTATTATTTAATGAACCATATCTTCCGAAATTCTTGAAAATTCTTTATCCTAAAATATTTTGATCTCGTTAAAGTCCCTTCATATTATTGAAATCAACTAAAAATTCATTGGAATCTTCACAGATCCCCAGAAATTTTTTAAAACCTTTGAAATCGTACAAAAAACCTCACTGCTCGTGAATAAATTTTTTTTTTAAATCCGCTAAAATATTATGAAATTGCTTGAAATTCTGTGGTATTTCGTAAAATTTTGGAATATGTAATAACATACATGAAGAGCTTCAAAAACCATTAAAATCCTCGGAAGTCTCAGGAAATCCTGTGAAAGCTTTCAAAATATCTTAAAACCTAAAAAAAAATTTAATTTTTGGACAAACCATACGAGTTACGGAAATACTGAACTTTCCAAATTTTTCAGCCAAAAAGGAGCTACAAGTTTGTGTCAATCATTTTTTCATGGGACGTGTGGGTTTTTTTTCAATTGTAACGAAATAAAGTGAAAAAATTTAATTTTTGGACAAACAACACAAGCCCCGAATAAAATGTAAGGACAGAAGCTGTTCATCAAAAAAAGAGCTACAAATTTAGTATCAATTCTTTTTTATAGAAGGTTTTGGAAAAACGACGCAAAGTGCAATAAAATGTTGATCGACCAAATGATTTTTTATAGGATGCTCACTTTCTTTCAATTATATTAAAACACATCTGTTTGAATATCAATGCACATTATAGATTGTGATAATATAAATTTATTGAAATTATATATTTACAGGATAGCTGATAATGAAAATTACTGCAAAAAAACATTTCGTAGAAAATTTCACAATTTTGTGAAAAGTCATTTTTTTGTTTGAAGATTTTTCATTTAGGTTGAAAATTCATCTCTTTGGTTGAAAATTTAACTATTTTCTTGGGAAATCATTGTTTATTGGTCGCACATGCATCTTTAAAATGAAAATTTGACTATTTTATTTCTGGTGAATCATCTATCTTATTAATTTTGAATTAGTTATCAATAAGTTATCAATTTCACTGAAAATTCAAGAATTTCTTTAAAAAGTTATTCATTGCGGTTATAAATTCGCGAACTACAGTTCAATTGGGTAATTTAAATGAAAATTCAAAAACAATTTTTAATGAAGAAATATCTGATTTTTCATTTTAATTCTGCAAGAAATATAACTTTAAATCTTATCTAATCTGGAAAATAGTTGAAATTTCAAGAATAAATTAAGAGACAAAAAATTATGAAATCTTGGCGGGACCTTGGAAAATTTCAATTTTATAAGCTTGGTTGACTTTACAGATAACAATCTTCACTTGAGATATAAAACTGTCTCTTTCATTAGCATGAGGACAGCGTGCAAGGTATCTTGAATGTTGGTTTCAATTTTAACAGTTTTTTCCGGCTAATAAAAACCAATAGTGATAAGTGTATGTAGCAGTAAATATGTTACAAACTTCTCATCATCGTTCACGTAATTTACTAAAAAAAAATGAAGATCCTCATCAGCACTCTGCTACTCACCATCGTGGTTTTTCTAAATTTCAATGGTAAGTGTACACAATGGAATATAAATCTCAATCTAAATATGAAATATCAAATATAACAACAATTAAAATTTTTTAAACGCTAGGTTGTTTGAAAGTTTTGCACTTTCAGCTTCAAATTGTTCAAGTTTTTTATTTCATGCTCATTGAATTTTTGATACCTGCTATTATTTAATTCCCAAGGCTTTTGTTAAATATTCATTTATTTCAAAACACTTAAAATTTGAGTTCCTTAATTTTGACAGAAAATAGCGTTACGTAATTTATGGATAGCCCCTTATCTCTGCCATGGCTTCAAATATTTTTCAACTTTGACTACTATAATGATCAAACGTTATTTTTCTTTTTTTATTAATATTCCACTGTTCAGTTCTAAGTGATTTTGTATTTGAAAAAACAAACAATTTATACAGTTTTAATTTTACATACTATTTCTTGAAAACCACTTTGTTCATGAGTTGTCTCCTTTTTTGAATTACACCTACGCATTAATAAGCAGATATGTTCAGTATTCAATAGTCTGTAGTTTAGTCTATCATTATTAAAATTATTTTCAAATTATACTGAATTTCTTTAAGGTCTTCTAATTTCTTTAAGGTCTTCTGATTTCTTGAATCTTCTAAATTCCTCGGTCATCCTTAAAATTTCTGGACGCCTTGAATTGCTTCAATTTCCTGAATTCTCTGGAATGCTTGATTTGTCTAAAGGGCTCACCACTGTTAACAGGTGTTGACTACCACGACAAGTCTTTGACTGCCAGAAAGTTGACTAAATTTTTTATAATCAAATACACAATACATCTTATTTTTTTTTTGAAACTTTAATTTACCGCGAAGTATTATGGACCAGTCGACCGTAATCCTTTCCAGGATTCCAGGAAACCGAAGACAAAAATGACAGAAAAACTTTCTGGCAGTCAAACACTTGTTTTGGCAGTCAACATATGCTGAAAATGATGAGCCATGATTTAAAAGTGTTTGAAAATATTCCAAGCAGTTCCAAAGAATGAAAAACAACACACAGAATCAGAAAAATGTAAAAGAATTAAAAAAATGAAAGGGCAATACAACAAAATTAAAATATTATAAGCTAACTTTAGATATGTAATATAATAAACTAGAAAGTACTAATTACTTAACCTACATGCTGTTTACTGTGTACGTGTAACAGAAACGAAGCGCCAACTCAAGAAGTAGAGTAGTCGTTTTAGACGTACACTTCAAAAGAGCTTTTTTAAAGATGGAGGTATGGAGTTGTTTCATTTTATTTACTTCAGTTTAGAATTGTTGAGCGTGTAATTTTTAGATCTTTACTCCATTCCTTCCTTATTAAAAATTTTTTATTTCATTTATAGAATTGAGTGCTGCTGAAAATGAAAGATCAAGTTCAGCAAGCGTCGGACAGCATGGAGGGGCCCGTCGCGGGGCCGGACGCCCACGCGGTCGTGAGAGCAGGCGCCAGGATGGGGCCATTAAGGGGGAATTTCGAAATAAACCGTATTTTAAAAAACCCGTTGTTGTTTCCGGCCCTTCATGGGGATTCATCGAGCATATGGGTCAGAATATTGAGGTCTGGCTAGATGATTCTAGAAGAAGGATAATTAAAGCTGACTATCCAGGCAATCGTTATCCTTCTGGCGGGTATTATGGAATTAAAAATTTCTTAGTTCGCCTGGCTACGCTAAGAGGAGGCCTACAAATAGTGGAATATGTCAACCAAGATGGAACACTCATGGGAGTCAGAGCACCGACACCAACTAATAAGGGGCGTTCCATAAATGACGTAACAGATTTTTGCATTTTTCTAAATATTTCGATGAGGTAAACGTGACTTAAAATAACCTAGGCATTCCGAAGAACAAATTTGATCATAATGAACGCTAATAGAATGTGATTTCAAACGAAATTATAGAATTTCCTGAACTCTTTTATCACATAACTCAAGTTTATGTTTCCAACAAAAGTTCAGAAGATCGAAGCCCTTCACTTTAGGTTTCTGATATATTTACTTTCTATGAATCTGTTACACCCCTGGTTGAAATTTCTGATAGAAAGTTGTTGCCGAAGCTATGAGACCGTTTCTATTTCTTTCCGAACCTTTCAAAGATCTGCATCTGAATCTTTCCAAAATTTCTGATAACAAATCAATATAGAATTTTAAGCGAAATGCTGTTCATTTAATTTATAATCGATTTACAAGATTCGCACAAACTTGAATTTTTTGATCCAAATGAGGGAATGCTTCTGATAGAAACAGAAATCTTCAGATGCAAATCTCAAAAAGAAACTGAAAGATTAGCGGACATGAACCTATCAAAAATTTCCCTTCCGAAATTTTCACCCTGGACTATTGTCACAAGGAAAATTGAATAGTTAAATGAAAATAGTTACTTTTCAGCACTCTTAATGAAAAATTGAATTTTTTAATTAATTATTGATATTTTTAAATTAACATATTGTTTTATTTCCCAGCTGCAAACGTTATGGAACCTTATACTACACAATGGTTTATCGTTTTTCGTGGCAAAAAGTATAGAGTAAGGATAAATCCTGAAAACTCAGCAGTGGAAAGCATTACACTAGCATCTAGAAATGAACATGAAGTTGTACAAGGTCAAAGAGACGAATTGGTTGATATGGCTGGCTTCAAATTCTTTGTGATCAAAGGGGGGCCTAAGGCTGAAATTATGGGAGGAGAGCCTGTCACGAGAACGGTTTTACCTCTAGTATCGTGATTAATAATTACATCAATATTTATAAATTTAGTATAGAATCTAATAAATACGATATCTCCTAGACTAATACTTAAAATTTAATTGAGAAAATTCGAATCGATGACGTTTCGGAAACACAGCTGGTTTTCCTCATCAGTTCTGCATAAACAACGTATTGAAAATATAAGAACGAAGCAATATAATTTAATGAAGAAATGTATTAAAATATAATTGGTTTCATACCTGTAAAAAGATTCGTATTTTCCTATTTTGTTTAAACTATTGTTTAAACTATTGTAGAAGACAATCAATGTTTTGTGAAGACGTTTATATTCATTAGGTTCAATATGCAAAATTTCTACCTCATTCCATTTAATGAAACTAGAGTCACCACGGTGTTCTTGTGTTAAGTGTCGAGCCTTATGATATGTTTCATATGATCTGATGTTATTCTTATCTCTAATATTATCAGTTTCTTTCAGAAGTCTTTTAATTTTTTGTGAAATTTAGCTTAGAAAAATGATATTTAGAGGTGCCGCAAGCCGCATGAAGTTTAACATGTATTTCCCATAAGAAAAAAAGACGGTTTTGTAAATCTTATTCAGAATCCTCAATATTATCACAATCGAGTTGAAACTCAACATTTCTCTTCACAATTAGCCATAGAATACGAATAGAATATCGCTGTTCAAATACCAGCACCATAATTCTGTTTTATAGGGTCCCAATGAAACCCATTTTTTCACTTTAGGAAAAAAATGCGAATTGTTTCTAATACATCCAATTTTGAAGATTTGTTTTCTCAATATTATTTCGAAATCTTCTCGATCAAAGAAAATTTAAATTGTAAATAGAATAGGAATAAAATATCACTTTTCAATTGAATCGCCTAGTTGCAAAACCGGCCAACTCCTCGATTTTGAGAAATGCGTTTTTTCAGTTTTTTGAGTTCTATGTGAACTTTTTAATCAACTGAAAACAAGAAACCATAAAAAAACGCTCAAATCCCAGTTTTATATGCATTCGAAAATCACGTCTTGCTGCAAAACCGGTCAACTCTCCGTGCTGAAAATGGCTGCTCGTTTCGTTTAGTGTTCACCTACATTCTTAAAGATGAAGAAGTTTGTGGAAGAAGTTCCTTTTAATCAAGCAAAAAATAGGACAATTTTTTTTTAAACATACTGCCCTAATATTTTCAACAACCAAAAGGTTTTGGTTCCCATCTTATCCTGGCAAAGTGTGACAGAAAATCAGCTTTTCCCAACATTTTTGTTTTTTGGAGATGGCCGGTTTTGCAACTAGACGATTCAAATATCACCCCCATAAGTCTGTTTTATAGGGTCCCAAAGAAACCCCATAAGTGAAAAAATAGGTTTTGCGAGTTTTTTGCGCGAATTATGATTTTTTTGCGGTTTTGTCAATGCGAATTGTTTCTCATACATGGAATATTACTTTATACTGAAAATTAGATATTTTCATGAATTGTTTAAACAATTTATTATTGTTATTAGCAATTTTCTCATAGAATGGAGTTAGAAAGACGCGGTTTTTTCACAAATTTTCCATTTGTTGTCCAATTTTCAATCAGAGGGAAGTGATAGTTCATCAATATTAACAATAGTGATAGTTTAAACAATTTATTATAATCATTAATAATAGATATTATCTTTGAATGATGCTAGAAAGATGCATTTTTTTTTAATTTCTGGCTTTTTGTCCAATTTTCATTTGGAGTGAAGTAATAATAAATTCAAGTTGACAAAATGATTTTTTAAACAATTTATTATAATTATTAATAATATTATATTTGAACAATTCTAGAAAGATGCGTTTTTTTTTATTTCTGGCTTTGTGTCAAATTTTCATTTGGAGTAAAATAATAATGGATTCAAGTTGACAAAATAATTGTTTAAACAATTTATTATCATCGTTGATAATATTCTCTTTGCTTAATTGGTAGAATGTTGCGGTTTTTCTGAAATTTTCAACTGTTGTCTATTTTTAATCCGGCGTGACTTGATAATTAATTAGATTTGGCAAAAATAATTGTTTAAACAAATTATTATTTTTTATCACTATCTTTTTTTATAAAAGTGCCAGAAAGTGGCTTTTTTTTTAATCTTTTACTTTGCATCGTCTTTTCATTTATGAACAAATAATAAGTCAACCACAACAAAAATGATTTTCGAATGGTATTGTTGTTTCAAGTGAATTATTTTTGCTCTTTTCCAAATGCTTAAAATATATTAATTTAAATAAAAAAAGCTATTTTAGACAAAAGGCAAAAACACAGAATTTTAAATATCTGTTTTGTTTCAGAAAAATATATATTCACGAAAAGGAAAGAGATTATTTAAAATATAGTTTTCTCTAATGTTTATTTATTAATCGTTAGTAATTAATCAGGCGAAGCAAAGTGAAAGATTTGAGAAAAAACCGCCACTTTCTAGCACTTATCTAAGAAAGGATAGTTATAAACAATATTAAATTGTTTAAACAACATTTTTGTTAACTTTATTTAATTATTACCTCACTAAGTGAAAAAAGGACAGAAAGGTTAATAGATGAAGACAGTCATAAACAATAATAATTTGTTTAAACAATTATTTTGTTAACTTGAATTCATGATCACTTCACTACAAATGAAAATTGGACAAAAAGCCATAAACTAAAATACACGCATCTTTCTAGCATTATTCAAATGAAATATTATTAATAATTATAATGAACTGTTTAAACAATTATTTTTTCAAGCTGAATTCGTTATTACTTCACTACAAATGAAAATTGGACAAAAAGCCAGAAATTAAAAAAAAAATCGCATCTTTCTAGCATTATTCAAATATAATAACATTAATAATTATAATGAATTGTTTAAACAATTATTTTGTTAACTTAAACTCATGATTACTTCACTCCAACTGAAAATTGGACGAAAAGCCAGAAATTTCATTCAAAAAACCGCATCTTTCTGGCATTGTTCAAATATAATACTATTAATAATTACAATAAATTGTTCGAACAATTATTTTTTTAACTTGAATTCATTATCACTTCATTCCAAATGGAAATTGGACAAAAAGCCAGAAATTTCACGAAAAAGAGCATCTTTCTAGCATTATTCAAATATAATATTATTAATAACTTTGATAAATTGGTTAAACAATCACTATTGTTAACATTGATTAACTATCACTTCGCTCTAATTGAAAATTGGACAACGAATGGAAAATTTGTGAAAAACCCGCGTCTTTCTAACTCAATTCTATGAGAAAATTGCTAAAAACTGTAATGAATTGTTTAAACAATTAACGAAAATATCTAATTTTCATTATAAAGTAATATTTTATATATGAGAAACAATTCGCATAAAAAAAAACGCAAAAAAATCATAAAAATTCGAGAAAAAAAATTTTCCAATGCATTTTTGGACCACCCTAATGTTCAAGTTAGAATTATTCACAAATCATGGATCGTTGTTGTTATTGCCTTCATCAACATCACTCAATTCAATTTAATTTTTACAATTTAATATTGAACAGTGTCAGGTGTGAGACGTTGTAAATTAAACAATTCCGAAGTAAGTTTGAAGGAAGAAAATTTTTTAATCAAGAATTTTCAATCCTAACACGTTAAATTGTTTCATTTTTCATCTATGAAATTTTGCATGGTGTTCCGAATAATAATTTATGTGAAAATTCTCAAAAAGTGTATATTAATTCACGAATCCTCACATCCACTTTGTATGCTTTAATGTCAAACCTATATTTTTGAGCTAATATGAAACTTTTTGATATAAAGCGCTGAAATTTGTAATCTCTTTGATTTAAAATTATTTAAATTTGAAGAATTTGTATTTGAAACTAATGAGAGTTCTATGTTTGGAAAATAATTCCATCTTTAAGCGTGCCTAATAATGTATGCGAATCGGACTTTCCTTTTGCAATCCTTGAAGTGTATGGTTGAACGTAAAAAAAATATTTATATGGAATTCGAAATCCAAAAATGCTCATACGAAGGAAGTAGGGGCATATTTTTTTAGGTAGAAAATGTCCGAACTTCCTGAAATTCTTAATTGCCTCGAATATTCTAAATTCAAATTTTGGAACTTTCAATTGGATTAAAATAAAATTCAAAATCCTAGTTAACGCCCAACACTCAAATTAATGTATAGAATTCTTGAAAATAAAACAATAAAGCAAAAATAAAAATGGGAAAGAAAAATAGAAAGGCAACCAACCAAATCCCCTTCCTTCTCTTTTTTATTTCTTTCCACTTTTTATGTTTATTATACTCAAATAAAAATACGAAAGCACTTATAATATTAACCAACGTTTAGGTGCTCATACAGCACCCTCATCAAGGTAAGAAAAATTAAAACAGGTGAGACAGGGACAGCATAACGACGCTCTCTCCTAGGTATCTGGGGTCTAAGAAAGGAGAGAGCGTCGTTCCTTCGTCGCTGTTGGTAAATATTATGATTGCTTCCATATTGTTATTTGATAACAATAAAAATTAAAATGATCAGATTTGATCGTCAAATTCTTGTTTCATTTTCGGGAATTCCATACATTATTCTGAATTCATTGAATATTCAGAATTCCCTAAATTATTTGAATTCTCTGAAATCCTTAAAGCATAGAATTGTCTCATTTGCCATACAGTTTTTATACTTTGGAAAGTCAATGATTGATCACTGCCGGGACAAAAATTTGTCATGGTCATTTAAATTTAAAGACTTAAGCTCTCAAAGCTGAATAGGTTTTCGTTCAAAGTTGTGGAACCTGAACTGCAAATAACACACTCTAAGTAGAACTCTTTTGAATTTTAAACTTTCAATATTAAAGCAATATTAAATTTCGAGACGAGGAGAGACTCCTTTCTTTTTGGATAAGAAATTGTTTTTATTTTTCCCAGGAGTCCCAATAAAATTTTATTTCAATATCTTCAACAATCAAGATAATGTTCTTTTATTTGATTCTATTTTCAAAATACATCTCTAATTCATGGCATTTTAAATTCAGTGTTTTCAGCTGCGTTGAGATTCAAGTAAGCACTTTCCTTTTTGGTTTAAGATTAAAATTTCTTGAATTTTTTTACTAATTTCTCACAATGATCCTTATTTCTGAATTTCTGAATTTAACAATTATGAGTCGGAACATGCAAATGTAAACTAATTCCACATAAAAGCAAACCGAAACATTTCTTTCTCGATTCGATTCGAAAACGTTCAATCCTTCGGGTGAGTACGACGAAAGAATTTTGTTTTGAACCAAGCCACAAAACAACTTTGGAACTCAGCGATATGAATCAAAATTCTTCAATCGGAAAATTCCAATTAGGTATTTTTTTTTATCATCAGAAGTGGGGCCCCAAAGGATGCTTTTCATGAATTTGATTAACAGACGATTTTTCATGGTGATATATTTCAGTTTTTAATTGTAATTGTAAAAAAAACACAACTGCTATAATTCATGTAATTAGAAAAATTGTAGAAACCTCTAGAATATCTTCAGATAAAAAAATTGTGACAGCTCGGTGAGATATTGGCCGTTCTTTTAAGTTGACTGTACTGATAGCGATCTTTACTTTGTATATGGAACTAGTTATTTTATTAGAAGAATAGCGTTCTAGGTAGAGTAAATAACATTTATAATTCTAAGTTTTTGTTCCAGCTTGGAAAACATCGTATTTTGTCTACCACGTATTCTTTACTCATTCAAAATACTGATAATTCTTTAGCTTTGGTAGGTAATAATAACCGAAACTAATTTGTATAAATAGCAGAGAATATCTTGAAAGTTTCCCAGTCACGGTTCGAGAAATCTACCTCAAAAAATGAAGATTCTTATCAGCACTCTTCTCCTTACCACCGTAGTTTTTCTAAATTGTAGTGGTAAGTATACTCAATATAACATATATTTCCAAAATGGAAGATTTGAAAAAGTTAGGATAAAGGCCAGAATATGCGCTTATTGAATCCTCTTCAATCAACATCGGATATACTCAAAAATGCGATGACTTACGATTGGTCAAATTGTAATCTTTTTCATTTTAAAGCTTCAAAATTTTTAAGTTTTTTATTTCATGCTTTTCAAATTTTTGATATCAGATATCGTTTCATTCCTAACACTGTTGCAAATGATTTATTTAATTCCTAACATTAAAAATTTTCAGTTACCCAATTTTGACCAGACCAAAATTAAAATTTTTTAACATTTCATGCCTAACCTAACACTTGTTGTGGACCTATTTGCAGCTCTGATAAAAATTTTCTCAATATTGAATATTTTTGTTCAATCTTGAAAAGTGTTCAAGTTGTGTAAATAATGCTCCAGTAAAGATAACGTTGAATCAACATACTAAATGTATGACGACGTAGAAGAGAAAATCTATTAGCAAGAATCCTAGGTCATACTAGAAAGATAGTGTTAACACATGGGGGATGGGGGGTCTTGAACAGTGCTACAAAATTGCGAAAAACTACAGAAAGATCTCGAAAAGGTGTAAGGGTGGGGGGGGGGGGACCTCAGGAAATTACGTTTCGTAATTTATTGATTGATGGCCCTTATCACTGCCGAGGCTTCAATCATTCCTAAATTTCAACCACCATAGAGATAAAGTATGATTTTTCTTTTTACATTCTCATCCTATAATGAGAGGATATTATATTTGTGTAAAATGGGACCCCCCCTCCCCCAGTTTTCCCCATTTTTGTCAAATGTCCACGTTTTGAGACCCCCTGAATTCAAAAAGCAGGTTCGTACAAGATGTCTGTCTGTCTGTCTGTTAGTCTGTCTGTCTGTTAGTCTGTAGATTTTTAGTTTGTTAGGGCGATAATTTTCAAAAGAATTATCATATTGGATTGGGTTTTGGTATTCTGTTTACGTGTCCTAAAATGAAGGTCAAGTTTGTTTGCCAGACATTTTGAATAAAAATTCAAACAGTGAGCACATTTTTCCGATTTTTGACAACACTTTTTTCAATATTCAAAATTTCTGTGGACGGATACTAATAGAACTCAAAAAGGCAAAGAAAATATTCTTACTACTTTTTTGGTACAAGAGAAATTACCGGAGTTATAGAATTTATAAAAAAAAAAAAAAACGAAAATGGACGTTTTTAGCCAAACAACGCACTATATGAAAAAAAGTCAGGAGAAGAAAAATGTTTTTTTTTCAAACACCCTACAATATTGTTATAGGAATTTCTTTGATTTTCTTGAATAATCGAAAATTCAAATTTTTGTTGCAAAAAAAAGGAACGAAAAATGAAAAATTCAATTTTTCAATCGAACTATACAAGATACGAAACAAGATGAATCAACAAAAATTGCACACTCAAAAAAGATCGCAAGGTACGAAAAAAGATGAATAGATAAAAAGCTGTTTAAACAAAAAGACCTGCAAATTTGTTATAAACTTTTCTCATAAAAATACATTTAAAGTCAAAAAATTAACTTTTTGGAAAAAACTATGAACGCTACAGTAACATTTTATCTAACAAAATTTTTCGCCCAAATTACATTTACAAATTTTCTTAGAATCACTTTACGCAAAGATGCATATTTTTGATTCAAATCGTGGAACATAACATCAAACTTAATATACATTTATTGAAATGATATAAAATTTTCACGGTAGTTGAGGATAAAATTAAATGGAAAATCACAGGCCGAGTACAGAAATAAATCTAATATGAATTTGATATAATAATATTAAACATTTAATGTAGAAAATTTGAATTCCGGACAAAATCGAGTGCGAGACACGAGGTACGTGATGAGCATGTATTCGTGAAAGCAGAATGAGCTTTAACAAAAGAGAATTCACAATCACAAAATTACAGTTGTCGATGATTTGGCCTTTAATTTTAAAAGGTATGTGCATATTTGCATATGAGTTCGTTTCTCGTTTTTATTAGACATACGTGGCAAAAGCAGCCAGGCTTAGTAACTAATACTCTCCAGTTGAGTTCTTCACCTATTATTAAAATTATTTGAAATCCAAATTGAATTCCTTTAGTCTCTTAAGTTTCTTGGTATCTTTTGGATTTCTGAAAAATCTCAGAATTCTTTGAACTCTTTCAGCTCCTTTAATTTGCAGAATTCTCCGAAATCCATGAATTCTCTAAAATGGTTGATTGCTATGAATACCTTAAGTTCCTGGAATGTCGTAGATTTTTCCAAATTCCTTAAATGCCCTACGTGCTCTGAAATAGCTAAAATACTGTAAATTCCATTGAATATCCGAATTCCAGGAATATTCTGATTTCCCTGAATTTCTTGAATAACTTGAATTCTCTGAAATCCTTGTATTCTCTCATATCATTTATTCAGCTGAATTTCCTTGATTTCCTTGCATTCCTTCAATTCCTAGAAGTCCAAGAATTTATTGAATTCCTGAAACTACATGCATTCTCGGAATTCCTTCAAATCACTGAGGTCAGAGATATAATTAAGAACTTGAAAAACGGTAAGGCTGCGGGTATAGACAATATTAGCGCTGAAATGCTTAAATACGGTGGCGAGTACATACCTCACAGGTTGTGCGAATTAATAAATGTATGTATCGAAACGGGAGAAGTCCCAGACGATTGGAGAAAAGCGATTATCGTACCAATATACAAAAGAAAAGGAGATAAAAGCAACTGCAGTTATTACAGAGGTATCAGCCTACTAAGTACCGTAAGTAAAATATACTCAAAAATACTTATCCGTAGGGTAATGCAAATTACAGAGGAGAAAATATGGGAAGTCCAAAGTGGATTTATGCCAGGAAGATCATGTACGGATCAGATATTTAGCCTAAGACAGGTCGCAGAAAAAAGTTTGAGAGTAGGAAAGAAAGTCTTCTGTGCATTTATCGATCTAGAAAAAGCATTCGACACGGTGAATAGAAGTAAACTTTGGGAAGTCCTTGAAGAGTATGGAGTGAATGGAGGGCTCCTACAAGCAATAAAAACAATATATACGGGTAGTAAAGCAAGTGTAAGGGTAAATGGGAAACTGAGTGACTGGTTCGATATTATGCAAGGCGTGAAACAAGGATGCGTTATGTCCTCGTGGCTTTTTATCATATTCATGGATAAGTGTCTTAGAACTGCCCTCTTCGACGAAAAAGGTGTAGATCTCGAAACCGTCAAGGTACGTGGTTTGGCTTTCGCGGATGACAAGATTGTTATGGCAGAATCAGTCGATGACTTGCAAAGAATGTTGACTAAACTTAACACAAGCATGAAGAACATGGACCTCAAAATTAACGTGAATAAAACGAAGGTCATGGTTTTTGAGGGAAAAAGTGAGAAAACAATATGCAACATAGTTCTAAATGATGAGAAATTAGAACAAGTTGACAAGTACGTATATCTAGGTAGTCTATTCACTAACGACGGAAAAATAGATGGGGAATTAGATAGGCGCATAAATAAGGGTAAGCAGGTTATCGGTAGAGCAAGGTCCATCCTCACAAATAAAAACATATCAAAAAAGGCTAAAATGGCCATACATAACTCTATTTTCGTACCGACTGTACTATACGGTAGCGAGACATGGACCTGTCAAGAAAAAGACAGGAGTAAAATCAACGCGATCGGCATGAAGCCTCTGCGCATAATATGCGGGAAAACACTGATGGACAAAGTACGAAACGAGACAATCCTCGAAGAATGTGGTACAGGGGAGACACTAGTTGACATATGGGAAAGAAATCAGCTAAGGTGGTTCGGACATCTTGAAAGAATGAAAGATGAACGACTGACCAAGCAAGTGTATAAAGGTAAAGTAAATGGCAAAATGCCCAGAGGTAGACCGCCGAAAGAATGGTTAGAATCTGTGAATGAGACACTAATACGAAGAGACATAAGAAGCCATAGAAATACAAGAGCCTGCATGAAAAAATGCATGGACGTGAATGAAGCTAGAGTAGTATGCCAGGACAGAAATATGTGGCGACAAATAGTTTATAAACAGAGTGACAATAGAGTGAATGATGCCTGAAACAAAGACCTTGGATACTAATGGGCCCAGGTGGGGAACCATACATAATAATTTTGTGAGGCTCCTCACTTGGGGTGATCGCTAGAGAGATTGATCAGCAACCTGGGTCGGAGCAGTGTTGCGGAGTGAACGTGTCATTTATATAAATAACACGAGAACTCCAGATCAATCTAAAACATCTATACATAACACCTACATACCCATCCACCCTATACCCATATACCGATCAACCTCATACCTATATACCTATTTCACTACTTTCCAACCGAACAAGTCACGCCTACCCCGGAAGGGAAAAGGCTTAATGGTATAATAATAATAATAATAATAATAATAATACCGAAGGTGTTCTCGCGTTGTCGTCGCGGTAGGGCTTGAGCTTTCCTCTCATGAATTTGAAGGCTATGTTGGCCGTAGCATTGCTACTGACAGGGTTTCCCATGCCAGACAGGCAGAAAACGAAGAGGAAAGTGACTACCAAAACCCATGAATGATAATGGAGAGTATTTTAAAAATTTTGAAACGCTTGTCGCTACCCGAGGATCGTCGGGGCGCCCCTGGAGCCACCGCTGGGGGCCACAGCATGCGGGACGGTGGTGATGGTGAGCTGCGAGATGGTCAGGCAGATCTCACTAATCAAACAGCTGGCCAGCAAGAACATCTGCGACATACGGTAAGCAGTGAAACATCAACTGCGTCTGCTGAGGATGCTTTGGCTAGCGTTAGCTATTTGCAGCCAACCACTTCAACAGAAATACCGTGGGAGAGCATCAAGTGGGATACCACAATGAATGAGGAATTGATGCGTCTCTATTATGAAAGTGCGAAGTTTGAAACATCACGCAAAAAAGGACAAAATTTCAGAACGAAATTTGCCGCAAAGTATCCTCAAATAGAGAAAGTCGCATTGAGAGATCTTATCGCTAAGGTGAAGGACATCAGGACTAATCTACTCATCTCAGAAGATCGAGCAATGGAGATTAAACAGCAGGTTGATTTGGAGTGGAAGAACAACGGCAATGAACAGCAGTTAGAGGAAGCCGCGATTAGAACGATTAGAACAAGCAGTGGCAATTGATGTTCTTCCTCAACCTGGTGATGATCCAGCACCACCACATCCTCCGGAGGTAGATGGCCTAATACAACCAGTGCCAGAAGCCGAAGTTCAACAACCAAGGAAGCGATTAAAATGGACATACCATATGAACAGAGATGTGATGCGCTTTTATTTTTTGGCAAAGAAAAGTGGGCAAAGTGTAAGGAGAGAACATCATCGTCTCTTCTTACTTAAGTACTCAGGGCTAGCCACAAGAATAAATGAGCAGAATCTAGCAGATCAAAAACGCTCGATATCTGTAAACAAATTGCTTTCGGCTGTTGAAATAGCTGCCATCGAAATGGAAGTGGAACAGCAGCTTCCTATTGATGAACTTCCATTAGAAGATGTGGAAAACGAAAACTTGATTGCAGCTGAAGACATAGGTGCTAGGGATAATGGACACCAAGTACCGGATGGACTAGAACCACATCCGGATATCCTAAACGATGATATGAACAGCGAAGTCCCAGAAAATCTACAGCACCTTGAAAGATATTTTGGTCATGCTCTACTAGAGATCAGACATGTAGAACCAACACAAAGGCATTCACTGCCCAAGATGAACATCACAAACGATCTGCGTGCACTAATAGAACACCTAAACAGCAAGGTTTTACCTATGCATTTGAACGCAACACAAAATGCGTTAGAGGTGCAAACTCTTGTATACTGTGCAGCTGTGGCAACCGTTAGAACGTTGGGCCGCAGAAATAGGCCTATAAATGCAGTCTTCGCCCCAAGACTGGAGCGAGATCCGCCATGGAAGATCAGGTTGGATATGGATGTCAGCAAAGTAAGGTGCAAATTGGGTCGACTGACTCAATATAAAAAAGGAAATCGAACCAGAAAGCTGATACACCATGTTATTAAAATCATCCACCCTCGGTACATCGAGACATTGACACCAGCAATATTGGATGAGATTATAGACTCCCAGCGGCAGAGACTTGATGTTCTTACTGCTAGACTGCGTCGGTACAAGAAAAGTAGTGCAAGAAGGCAACAAAATCGAACCTTTCTGACAGACGAAAGAAGGTTCTATCGTGAACTGAGTGTACAGCAAAATAACCAGCAAGACACCGAAGTCCCTCAATTGGAAGAAATGACTAACTATTGGTCAGACGTTTGGGGAAAAACTAACAGAAGCAATTTGGACACTGCGTGGTTCCAACTAGAGAAAGCAAGAGCAAGCAATAACCCTGAAATGGAGCTGACGAACATCACAGCTTTAGATGTTTCAGCGGTTTTGAAAAAAGCATGTAACTGGAAAGCTCCAGGTCCGGACATGGTGCACAATTTCTGGTATAAGTACCTGACTAGTGTGCATCCTGCGTTGGCACGGTGTTTTCAGAAGATCATCGAACATCCAGATCTGATGCCAGGCTTTATGCTGCAGGGTACTACGTATATGTTGCCTAAAAAACCAGACGCTCAAAATCCAACTGAATTTCGACCGATAGCCTGTCTTCCAACAATATATAAATGTCTTACAGCAATCATAGCAGATAAGGTTTATTCTCACTGTGACGAGAATGACATCCTTACAGAAGAACAAAAAGGATGTTGTAAAAACTCCCGAGGCAGTAAAGATCTAGTCACCATAGACGCTGTTGCCATGACGCAAGCTCGTAAACACCAAAGGAACTTGCACATGGCATACATTGACTACAAGCAAGCGTTTCCTTCCGTACCACATGACTATTTGCTTGAAGTCTTAAAAGTATACAAAATTTGTCCACGCATCATTGACTTCCTAAGTCGTGCGATGATGCTATGGGGTACAAGAATCAAGTATTTTGATCATGGACAACTGAGGATAACTAGATCAATACGCATTAAGACGGGTATATTCCAAGGAGACTCCTTCAGTGCATTATGGTTCTGTTTAGCGTTGAACCCACTGAGCAAAACTTTAAATAGCATGTCTCATGGGTTCCGAGTAAATGATAATGAGGATGGTCATCAAGTGACCCATCTTCTATACATGGATGACCTGAAACTATACGCTAGTTCGGACGAGAAATTGCAACAAGTGATTGATGTTACAAAGCAGTTTTCCAATGATATCAACATGGAGTTTGGACTAGATAAATGCCGAACAGTGCATTTAATCAGAGGAGAATTAGGGACCGCAGAGATAGACAACGATTTCGGGAATGACATTGAGGCAATGGCTGAGGGCGAGTCATATAAATACCTGGGTATTCTTGAATCTAAGGGTATTCAGCATACGATAGTTAAGAAAAGCCTAACGACTGCCTTCACTACAAGACTCAGATTGGTTCTGAAGAGTTCTCTTAACTCGGCACACAAGATCAGGGCAATCAACACCTACGCCATCCCTGTTCTCACGTACTCCTTTGGGCTCATCAAATGGTCGAACACTGACCTCGAACGATTAAACAGAATCATCCGCGTAGAAATGACGAAACACCGAATGCACCACCCTAATTCGGCGAGTGAAAGGGTAGTTCTACCACGACATAGAGGGGGCAGAGGCATTGTAGATGTCAGAAAACTGTGTGAGTCACAAGTTACACAGTTGCGAGACTATTTTAACAGCAAGCGAGATGTTACGCTTTACAACACCATCTGTAAAGCGGATCTTGACTACACGCCCTTGAAATTGTCCTCAGAGGAGGCCTTGAATATCAGGGCACAAACCATAGAGGAATTAGAAACGCAATGGAGACAGCAAGCCATCCACAGCGAACACCCCAAAACGCTAGATCAATATGAAGTGGATAGTGAGGCATCCAATATTTGGCTGAGAAAGGGACTCCTATATCCAGAAACGGAAGGATTCGTCATTGCGATTCAGGATAGAGTTGTTAGCACCAGGAATTATCGCAAACACGTGTTACATCAAGACGTGGTTGACCGGTGCCGATTATGTGGAGATACCAACGAATCCATCGAGCACATTATTGATGGTTGTCGCGTAATGGCTCAAAGAGAATATACGCACAGACATAATGATGTGGCGGGCATTGTACATCAACAACTTGCCTTAAACCTAGGACTCATAACAGAATGGATGCCTTTCTATAGATACATTCCAATGACAGTTTTAGAAAATGAAGATTACATCTTATATTGGGATGTGACTATCCAGACGGATCATTACATCCGAGCCAATCGACCTGACATCGTGATGCGAGAGAAAAAAGGTGGAAGAGTCTACATCATCGACATTGCTTGTCCGCTCAACCGAAATTTGCAGGCAACCTATACAACCAAGATTCATAAGTATAGCGAGCTAAGGCATGAAGTTAAGGCAATATGGAGGAATGTGAAACATGCATCTATTCATCCTATTGTGATTTCGGCTACAGGCAATGTGCACGCAAGATGCACTGAACATCTTGAACATTTAGGAGTCAGTAGGGTACTGGCGGCAGCTCAAAAGGCGGTTTTATTAAACACCTGTCGCATTGTAAGAAACTTCCTAGACCATCAGGAAGCAAGTGACTAAGAACCTATGGCGTGATACATGGTAGCTCTAAGAAAGCATCCAGAGGCGACTGGTGTCACCTTCAACACCCACGGCCGCTGTGTAAGGATAACAGCGGCAAAGCGAAACTGCAAACTATATCATGCTTCTAATTTTGTACCTACAACATCATCGTAAATGATTTCAAACAACGTATTGAAATAACTTTTAACATCCTGATCTCATCAGTCACTTGACTTAGTCCGTGGCTATGACGAAAAACCGGGTTCATCCGAGAAAAAGTATGAAAAAAAAAAAAATAATAATGTGAATATTCTGCATTCTTCAAATCATATTAATTATCTGAATTCCTTGAATTATACGAATTTCTTGAATTTTCTGAATTCCTGGAATTTTTTGAATTCTTCAAATTGCTTCAGGTCTCTAAGTTCCTTGAATTATATTAATTCTCTAAATTCCTTAAGTTCTAGGAATTCCCTGAATTCTCTAAATTTCTCAAAACCTCTGAATTTATTGAATCATCTGAATCCTTTTAATTTCTTTACATCTCTTTATTCATCAAATTCTCTGAATTCCTCGAATATATTGATTACCTTAAATTTCCTGAATGCTCTGAAGTTACTCAAAATCTCCCTAATTCTTAAATTTCTTGAATACGCTTACATTCTTTAATTCTTGAAATTCCCTGAATTCTCTTATTTCTCTAAATTTCCTTGATTCTCTGAATTTTCTAAACTCTATGAACGATATGCATTATCGGAACCTCCTAACTTCCTTGAACTCTACAAAATCCTCAAAAATCACTGAATTAATTAATTTTTCCAACATCTCTAAAAGTCTCCAGACTCCCCGAAATCATTGGATATTCCGAATTCCTTTATATCTGTGACTTCTAAAAAATCTCTGCAATCCTTGAATTTTCAAAAATTTTTGAATGTTCTGAACTCCTGGAAGTTTTAGAATTCTTGCATGTTCTTCACTTCTTGAATTTTTAAAGTATTTTGAACTTCCTGGAATCCTCAAATTCCTAGATTCCGGAAACTCCATAGATTTCAAAATGATAGAATGAATTTATATGAAATCAGGGAAATCAGATAGTTTAGGGAATTTAGAGGAATTCAGATACGTCAGGGAATTTCGGGGAATTGATCAAATTTTCGGGAATTTGGAGAATGAAAGAGGATTTGAACATTTTTGAATGTATTACTAGCAATTCCGTAGAAAGAAAGAATAATACATAAAATTTTAAGAACTCAAAAAAATTATAAAGAATTTCATCTAAATTGAAAGGATTTCAAATGTACTCATAATAATTGTATATTTGTAATATACGAAGCCAGAGAGTAATAATTACTAAACCTGTCTTCTTTTTGCGGCTCATGTGTAATTAAAACGAACAGCCCCTTCAAAAATCAGAGTGGTCATTTTAGACCACTTATTCAGCATTACCTGTTTTACTTTAGCATTCAAATGTGCTACCCTGCACTAACCTATGTAGCTTGCCAAATAAACCACGAAATTGTTTGCGCTTCATTTTATAGTATTTATTCCTAATTTTATTTCTGAATATTTTTTCATATAAACATATTTAAATGAGGTGGCCAATCATTAGGGGGTGCCTACCATTCTACCGGTTACCCTACACTCTAAGAGAGCTTTTTTAACATGGAGGTATTCAACTGTTTCATTTTCAGTGCTCCATTTTAGAATGGTTGAATGCTTCATTCTGAGATTGGTATTTAACTTTCTCTCACTAATAAATCTTTTTTTTTCTTCTTTTTACAGAAGTAAATGCGTCGGATAATGCGGGGCCAAGTTCACGTCGAAGCACGCGCGGGGAATTTCGAATTAGAGCTGTTTATCGCAAGCCCGTTATTGTCAAAGAAAAGTCAGATGGATTTCTCGAGCATAGGGGTCAGAGAATTGAGATCTGGCTAAATGATGCTAAAACAAAAATTTTAAAAGCTGACTACCCGGGCCACAAAGTACCTTGTGGCCGAGATTATTCACTCAAATCATTTCTTGTCCGTCTTGCTACGCTACAGAGAGGCCTACAAATAGTGGAATATGTATACCCTGATGGTACACTTATGGCGGTCCGAGCACCGAGACCAACTAGTAAGGGGCTATCCATAAATTAAATAACAGATTTTTTCACCCATTTTGACAACTTCTCTTCGCCATGTAGAGAAAATTGGAACAGTATAGAAAATGCAGCAAAGCAAATATACACCCTACTAAAATTAAAACATATAAACTGCTGTGTCATCTAGTAGAGAAATATTTATCAAAAACTTTCTTCATCCAAAATAACTTTTCACTTTCCTTGAACGTTGTTGATAAGATTAAGAATTTCACTTCATTTTGGTCTTTAACAAGGTACACTGGAGATCGCAAAATAAATCTGAAAAAAAATTTCAGTTTACATAAACTTAGTGAGTCATTAATATATAATGAAAGTCGAAGTATTTTATAATGATTGTATCACAATAAGAACAATTGAAAGAAATGCATGAACAACATTGTGCTCCTGACATCCATTAATGTCAAAAATAATAAAAACATTAGTTTGTTTGTCATTGTGAATAATAGTAGGTGAGAAAGGACGACATTTTAAAATAATATATGTGTAATAGTAGGTCGTGACGTTGAATAAAATGGCTCACAACTATGTGCAATGAGAAGCGCGGTAGAGTTCAAAGTCAGTTAAGTAATTCTAAAAACTGATTCAGTATACATTGATAGAAATTGTTAATATGTATTCTCTCAGTTTGTGAATGTACACATACGTCTTTGTATTCATTAATACAAATGGATTCAATAATTTTCCTTTTGTGCACAATGTTTTCTCTAGCTGAAATTTTTATATTGCTTGAACTAATATCAAAACAATGATCATCAGTCCATGAATACTTAGCTCATCTTGTGCTATTGTTAGCCAAATTGCAATATCTTTTATACTCAGCTATTCGTGTTTTTAGGCGTGTACAAGTTTCACCAATATATATCATATTACAACATTCACACTGGATAAGGTAAATAATAGTAGATAGATTTTCCATTCACTCTTCATCCTTCTTGTTAGATAGATAAACATTTATTTTTCAACCTGCTGGCCTTGAAAGATTGACTTGCTTACACTTCCATTTTTACAAATTTTTCTTTTAAAAAACGTTTAAAACTGACATCCATCCATTCCTTATCTCCAAGCCGCACGCCCTAATTGCCTTGCCTTCCTCGATTCGCCTCGCCTTGCTCGCATGTCCCTACTTTTTCGAATTGCCTCGCTTGTCGACCTCTGTTTTCGCTCTAATACCTACTACTTATCTACTATTTACAATATTTACATCTTACTTATGTCTACTTTCTCTCCTATTTACAATCTTTCCGTCTCCATTCCTCTTCCTCCTTCCTTCTCTTCATCTTCATCTTACCCAACACTCCCTTCACCCTTGCTACTGCCCTTTTTCCCCCCTTTTCATGCAACAATACCTCCATACTTATCTCACTTGTTTCCACCTCCAAGCACTCCTCCAACCAGTGGTCCACTCTTGCATCCCCCTTTCCACACAGTTCACACATCCTCTCTCCCGAGAGAGCATAATCCACAAATAGTTTCCGTTAAACCTTGACTTTCTTATTCTCTCTTCCCCTTCTGTCTTTTCTCCCTCCATGCCATTTTGCTTAACCAAGTCATAAACCTTCCATCCTTCCTCGTGCATACTTTTCACTCCATCCATCTGCAGTCAATTCATTCTAAAATACCTTTCCCTCTCAGCCTCCATCTTCTCATGCCCCCTCCTGTTCTCCTTCTCCCACCAACACTCCCTACCCAACCTATTTCCCCCCTCTTCCAAAAATTTCTCCTCATATTTACACGCGCTGCTCCCTGCTAGAATCCCTACACTCGTTCTTCCCTTCTTCCTCCTGACAATATACTAAGGCGTGTTCCTTGCCAACCCCAGGGTCCACTTTACATACCTCTCCTGCGTTCTATTTACCTCTTCACTTTCCTTCCACCCCCACACCACTACTCCATACAATAGCACACTCATCACTAGCGAATGAAACAATTTCATTCTCCGTCCAAAATCATCTGCGAATAGCTTCTTTGCCAACCCCCACACCTGTCTCATCACCACATTTGCCCTCATTACTCTCTCTTTTATGTGACCATCCACTCCCCCATTCCTCCGAAACGCGAAGCCCAAGTACGCTAACTCTTCCACCTCCTACACATTTCTTTCCCTTCCGCTTCCACTCTTCTCCCGTATCCCTCCCCCCTTCTTTTCGGAACACCATAACCTTGGACTTTTCCGTATTCAGCTCTGACCCCTTCTTATCCAGGTATCTTCTCAACCTCTTCATCATCTCCTTTAAGGCCTCCTCGCTATTTGCCAGCAACACTATGTCATCTGCATACGCTAGTAACCAAATTCTAACTCCTTCTATCCTGATTCCTCCTACCAACCCGGCCTCCCGTTTACTTCCCATAATTGCAATTAAAATCGCAAAAAGCGTTCGGCTAAGTGGACACCCTTGCCGTAACACCCTATCCATCCAGAATCCCTCCGAAATCCCCTCCCCTCTTCTTACCTTGCCTTTGGTCTCTTCATATATCTCCCTTACCCTCTAAATTAGGCCTCTCTCTACTCCCTTATCCTCCATCGCCTCCCACAACCTCCCCCTATCTACCGACGGAAACGCGCCTTTGAAATCCACAAAAAACGCGTATACTCTCGTCTCCTTCTTCGCTAATTCTCTATCCACCACGTGCTGCAGCACGTAGATATCGTCGATAGTACTTCTACGCGCCCTAAATCCCGCCTGCGTCTCCGACAATATTCCTTTCCCCTCGAAATCCTTTCGCAGTCTCTCTGCCACCACCATCGCGTATACTTTATACGCCGTATTCATTAGCGTAATCCCTCTTTGATTTCCCTGTCTATCTCCATCCCCTTTCTTAAACAGTGGCACTATTAACCCTTCTCTCCACTCTCCTGGGAATCCCTCGCCCTTCCATACTTTCTTCACTACCTCCTTCAGACTCTCCCTAACGTCTTGTGTACTAAACAGCCATGCTTTGTTCTCTACCCCATCCAGCCCTGCTGCTTTTGACCTTTTCAACTTCCTTATCTGCTCCTCTATCGCCTCGTTCTTCATCTCCTCCATCTCTGCCTGCCACGTTCTTCTACTTCCCCCATCGGTCTTCCTTGAATCTGAGCCCTGGAATGATTCTTTAAAAAATTTGCTCCACTCCTTACTCCCTATCTTCTCGCTGACCCCCACCTTACGCTTCCTAAACCTATTTATTATCTTCCAGACGTCCCCAGCTGTCTTAACATTTGCTAACTCCTCTTCCAGATCTTTCTCCTTTCCCAGTTCTTTCTTCCTATACAACAATCTAAACCCCTTTCTCACTTCTACATACTCCTCCCTTTTCGCATTACCCTCTTTCCACTTCTTGTACTTCCTCTTCACCTTCCTTCTCATCTTTTTACATTCCCTATCCCACCACGGCTTCACAATTCCTTTCTTCTTCTTTCTAAATACCTTCCTTTGCACACTGCCTTTCCAATTTTCTTTCAGATCCTTCCATACTTGATCCTTCTTGTTTATATATAAGTTCTCGATCTTATGGCAATTTTTAGAATAAAAATGTATGTGACATTTTTTTAAGACACCTCTAATTCTTTCTGATAAGCCATGGATATAATGAAGAGTCTGATTTTTGTGAAATTGGTTTCGATTGTTTTACCACTTTTCTTCATTTCTGCTGATAAGTTATTGTAAATTTCATTGATTCTATCTTTAATAATGCTAGTCATAATCTGTGGAGGATAGCTTCCTCAACAAATTACTTAGTAAGCAACCATCCTCATCTTTGATGACTGATAAATCTGAGTGGTTCATTACATTGTTGTCATCCACTTCATACGTCAAATGTATAGAATCTTTTATATTGTTAAAACCCTCCAGAAACTCATTAATTTCATCCGTAGGAATGACAGTAAAAACATCAT
>CAKNXH010000279.1:348485-374853 GCA_932178445.1 Andricus quercusramuli | reverse complement strand
AGAAAAATTTGTCTTCATTCCTCTCCTTAATGAGTGAAATTCTTAATCTTGTTTCTTAATTCCCTTAAACTGTTCTACATTGAGTTCAATTTAATTGAAATTAGTGAATTATTTTAGATTTTCCTTCAACTTTTTCTTTAATTTAGGCTGAATTTCCATGAATTTAATTAAGTGGCTGTTATTGTCAAGAAAAGGAACTAGTTAATTGAAACCAGTCGCTTTCCGAAACTGTTGTTTGATGCTTAGAAAACTTTAATTTAAAAAGAACGCCTAATTTTCAGATTGATTTTTAATCTTTTCGAATTGACAAATTTTTGTTTCCTTTTCAAGCTCAAGATGTTATGGAACCTAATAATACACAATGGTTTATCGTTTATTTTTCCAAATACTTCAGAGTGAGGCAAGATCCTGTAACGAAAGCTGTGAAAAGTATTACCCTTACATGTAAAAAAGAACATGAAATTGTAGGTCATAGAGCCGAAGAGGTTGATATGGCTGGCTTCAAATTTGTTGTGATCAGAGGGCCCCCTCTTTCAGAGATTACAGGAGCTGAGTTTGACAGCGGATCTGCTTCACCTTCAATTTCATAATTATTAATTGCATGAAGATCAATCTATGCACAAGATAAACAACAAATATTTGAGAATGATGTATAATTTCCAAGGTGTATATTCCTGAATAAATACATGATAAACTAAAAATTAGTTTCGTAATGTACCGTTAGGTTTTTGGACACTGAATGTAGTTTGAGCTCACTAAAGTGTTCAGTTTTGCTCTCCTACCATTCCATTTTTTCTTGAGCACGCCTACGAAGAATCTAATTATTGAAGGGTGCAGGCGTGTGCAGATCATTTCTGCAGGTAATGTACACCAAAATTTTAGGAAAATCTTAATACATGATATCATTCAAATTGCAAGGCTTTTATAGGGGAACATGGGGCAAAACGGGACGATTTTGCTTTAGGATTTTTTCTCTCATACTATAATACTTATTTTCCATATTCAATAATATAGGCGCCTCAAATAACTAATAATATACCGAATACATTTTTTTCACTTCGAAAGAATGCCATGTTCTACTTTTTTTATTGAATCTTGAAAAAAATCGTTCTCGTTCCGTTCTTCCCCTTACACGGGGCAAACCGGGACGCTTCGTCAAATAAACCATGAAATGTATTAGGAACAAAATAATAAACACGACCATAATCAGACATCACAAAATACGCAGAAATGAATTTCGTCTCCGTCCTCACTGACAAAACTCACGCAAGACTGATGAGCCCAACTGTCGCACGAACTGCAATAGACCCATTGTCCAATCGAAAAATCGTGACAGTACAAACAATTGCGACCCTCGATTTCTGCATTCGGCAGACATCGAAAACAACCCGGGTTTTTGTCTTGGGTGCAGACCACTCCAAGACAATTCCAAGTCATTCTGTATGTCTAGCTCGTGAGACGGAACCATACTTGTTTTTGATGTCTTAAGGGTCATCACTAATCCGCTTTAAACTTGATAGAATGCTTACATTATTTATTTTCATGGTATATATTGTTTATGTGTTAATAATTAATTTATCTACAACAATTATGTTGTTTGGATGGCGAATCTAAAAATATTATCGATTTTTTCCTATCTCCAACAGTTCACTAGATACTTCTAGAAAATTACAGTTTTAAACTTTTCATCAAAAATTTTATATGCATACAGTTATTGAGATAGACAGGTTCCGAATTTCCTATTTAAAAATTATTTATCGCAAAATTACAAGTCTTATTGGTTGTAAAATTGTAATCCTAAGCAGATGTCAACAGCTTGGTCCTCACCTAGCTACCTGATTCCTGGAAATGGCAGGCCCTGCCGGTGGGGTCCATAGTTTATAGAGGTCGAATCCCATAGTATTTATACCTGCTTCCTGCAAACGGGGATCTACGGGGGTGTTTCCTATTCACCTAGCTTCTAGTGGGACCAACATAAGCGGAACAAGTACGAAAAATTAAACCAAGACAATGAGGTGGTCCGTTCCAAGACCCTCTTCTAGCCCACCGACAAAAGTGAAAGGCACCTAAGGAGCAATCCACCAGAGACGGTGCAAGCTTCTGATAATGGTGGAGACGATCTGTTCAAGACTGTAATAGTGCACATAACAGAACTCTCCATAAGGAAAAGGTAACGTAGCAGAGCACATAGGAAGAGAGACCGCAAAGCGCGTCTACAAACAGCAGACAACGCACATGGAACAGTTGCTGCGGAAACTTTACCTGGAGCAGCTTCTGAAGCTGATCCTATAGGCCAGAGAAAGGAGGGCTTCAGAAGAACTCCCGCCAACAGGGAGTTGAAACCACAGAAGGCGCTAGAAAGTCAGGGCCTCACTTTCGCGCAGACGGCCAACAACACTCTGCTGAGAGTTCTCAAATATCAGAAACCGCAGAAATACCCTTTAGGACTCATATAAGGAGGAACTCAAAGAAAGGTTTCCGGAATTTCCTAAAAGCTATGGTACCACTGATGAGTGAGAGCACGCAACGGATTTTTTTCATATGAGAATAATTGTCCTACAAGCACAATTAAGTCCAGGAAAGGAGCAGAATTGTGGGATACCCACCTGAAGAGACTTCGTGAAAAGAAAAGAATGCCGTGCAACATGGCAAATAGAACTAAATTATCCTGAGACTGGGACATCTATAATACAGCCCAGTATGATAACAATAAAAATATAAGAAAATATAAACAGGTGGATTGAAGGGGGATCTGTGAGGAACGGAAATACATTACGGAAAAAGCGAGGGTCCACAATATCCTGGCGAACAATCTAGAAGCTCGCCCTGGGCTGATCAGGCTCGATACTCGTGAGTTTGCTCAAGATGAAAAAGCAACGCTGAACCACCTGATGGACATTCAGTTCTCGGGTTTGTAGCGAATCCGAGGCGACCAAGAGGAAGCCTGTTGCCAAGAGTTGGACGAAGCCGATTGGAATTTTGTCGCCAAGGTCGTTGATAACTGTTTGATTGAAAATTGATCTTTTTGGGTTGAAAAAGCAACTAGTTCGTAAGGAAATGCAACTATTTGATTAACAATGAATTTTTTTTGTTGAAAACAATTTAGTTAGGAAGTATCCTTTTTGCTCAAAAAGTTAACTGCATTATTGAAAATTCATTTTTTTGGTTCAGGATTCTATTTTGTGGAAACCTTGATTTTTTGGTTGACTTGAACAGATTGTTTTGAATTTAAAATTTAAATTAATTTCTTGGTGAGGAATAATTTATTTGATTGAAGAAATTGTTAAGACTCTAACAATATATTGAGAGGAAGAAAATCTATCATCTTGGCGAGACCTTGTACTATTCTGATTTCACAAGCTAGGTTGACCTTACTGAAAATAATCTTCACTTGAGATATGAAACTAGATATTTGATTAGAAGAAGGACAGCAAAAACGATCTATTAATTGATATTCGTAATTCTAAAAGTTTACTCAGGCTTAAAAGCTATCGTAATGCTTCTTCCACGTAGTCTCCACTCATTTGAAACTTTCATAATTCTGTAGTTTCTCTGGTTAATAATCCCCGGTACTCATTAGAATATATAGCAGTGAACAGGTTCAACCTTTCTCACTTAACCTTTGCGAACTCCATCCAAAAATGAAGATCCGAGTCTGCACTCTGCTCCTCACGATCGTGGTTTTTCAAAATCTTGATGGTAAGAGTACTCAATATAATATAAATTTCAATGTGACTATGTGATCTAACATATATTTCTAAAATCACCAATTAGAAAATATAAGGCTGCAGTTCAGCATTCGCAGATATTGAAGTCTCTGAAATTAACATCTGTTAGACTCAAACGCGTATCAAAACATTAAAACTTCGCATTGGCCTTTTTTTCCAGTTCATAGAAATTTCTTGAATATTGAATATAATAAAATTTTTTAACTTTTTCTGCTTGAGATTATTCACATGTATATGATATATATTAGAAAATTGAAATTTTTCGGTTCCATACCACCAAGATAGTTTCAAATAAAAGTATTTCTATTCATCCAACATTAGGGGCCATCCACTAATTACATAACAAATGGGGGGGGGGGTAGGTCTAGAATAGTGTTAACAAATGGTGAGATGCTACAGGAAAATTGTGGAAAATGCGTTAAAACATTACGTAATTTATAAATGGCTCCTTATCTTTGCCGAGGCTTAAAATATTGCTCACTATTAAGCACTGCACTGATCAATTGTTATTTTCCTTCTTCCTTGTTTCAATAATATCTAAGTAATCAGTTATAAATTATTCCGCATGTGAAAACGTACAATTCGAATAGTTTTAATTTTACATCATTTGTCTTCAAAATCACTCTGCTTCTGAGCTGGTCCCTCGTTTTTATTACACATACGTAACAAACGGTAGACAGGTTCAGTATTTTATACACGCAAGTTCAGCGCATTAGTATAATTATTTTGAATTCATATTGAATTCCTTTGACATCTTTGAACTTTCTTAAAATCTTTCATATTGCTGGGAAATCCTGGAAATCCCTAAGCTTCTTTGAGTCGTTTAATTGGCCGAATTTCCGAAACTCGTTCAATTCCTGCAATTTCGTGAATTTTTCTAATTCTCTAAAACCTCTGAAATAGCTGAAATCTCTACATTACCTGAAATCCTTGAATTCTTCTGAGTCGTTGGTTTCTATGAATTTCCTCAAATCCTTGAATTCTCTGAAATTGTTGATTTCTATAAATTGCCTGAAATCCTTGTATTATTCAAAACCCTTTAATTGGTTAAAATCTTTGAATTCCCTGAAACCCTCAAATTCCATGAATTTCTGAAATATTCTTGATTCTTCAAATTCCTAAATGCTCTGAAATCGTTCAAATACTCTGAACTCCTTAAGATTTTCTGAATTCTCTGGATTACTCTGAATTCTCTATATTCCTTGAATAACTTGATTTCTCTAAAATTGTTGATTTCTATGAATTTCCTGAAATCCTTGAATTCCCTGAAATCCTTTATTTCCCTGAAATCCTCGAATTTCCTCAAATCTTTGAATTCCCTCAAATCTTTAAATTCACTGAAATCCTTAAGTTCCCGAAAATCCGCGAATTCCTGAAATACTTGAATTTTCTAAATTCCTGAAATATGCTGTGACATATCAGAAATATTCTAAATTCCCTGAGATTCTCCAAATTTCTTGAAATACCCTGAATTCCAAACATTCCTTGAATAACCTGAATTCCTTTGAATTCTTGAATTCTTTAAACTACCGGTTGATGTATTTGTATAGAATATGTGGTAAAAATTACAGACAAATCGATTAAAAGCAATATACAAAAATAGCATTCTTTTTCGCGCGCTCAAAGTAGAATCCTGCCTTAATTTCCTACATGTTAGGCAATTTCTCAACATTTCTGTGCTCCTTTAATTTCTTGAGTATTCTGAATTTCTTGAATATCTGGAATTCCATGAATTTTTCGAATTCAAAGAATCATTTCAATTCTCTGAGATTCCTAATATCTCTTAAATGCTTTAATCTCTCTGAATTTTTTGATTTCCTTAAATATTCTGAATTACCTTCATTTCTTGCATATTCTTAATATGCATGAACTTTTCAAATTTCATAATTGCGCTGAAATCCATAATTTCTCTTAATTTACTTGATTTTCCGAATACTGGGAAATCTCTTAATTACTAAAATTACTAACATTTTTTAAATTTGAAAATTACTCCAACTCCTTTACTTTTCTCCATTCCTTGAATTTTTGAAATTCGCTGAATTCCCCATGTTCCTTCAATTCTCCGAATTCTCTGATTTTCCTTGAAAATTCTGAACTCCTGACATTCTTCCAATTCTCTGCATTTTCAACATTTCTGGAATCCTCTGTATTCCTTTGTTGTGAGATATAATAGGCGCACCTAACGTTGGGATATAAACATAAATGAGGGGCGTTTTGAACAATGAGCTTTGGATGAAAATAGAATGAGGGGATTTTTCGAATGAATTAAATTTATCCTCCGATCAAGGATCACGAGTAGGAGGATACACTCAATTAATTAGATTTATTCTACCGACCCTACGGGGAAAATCGTGAGAAGGAAGCCTGGACTTGAGAATCAAATTCCTTTGAGCTCTGATCCTAGAGCAAGCATCGCGACTGAGGAGATTCATTGAAACTTATGAATTTATCCTCTGAACCTAGGAGAAGGATCGTTAGAGGGGAGCCTAGAGTTGTGAACTGAAATTCCGTAAACTCCGATTCTACAACCAGGTTCGTGAGTGAGGGGAATCATTTCATTAATTACAGTTATTTTCCGATCCTACGGGGAGGATTTTGAGATAGGAGGCTGGTGTTCAGGATCAAATTCCCTTCAACTCTGATCCTACACCGAGAATCGCGAGTGAGGGGAATCATTAAATTATTTACATTTTATTCTATCGATCCTACGGGGAAAATCGTGAGAAGGGAGTTCGGATTTGAGAATCAAATTTCTTTGAGCATTGGTCGTAAGACGAGCATCGCGAGTATGGGGATTCATTCAATTATTTGAATTTATTATCTGATCTCACGAGATGGATCGTTAGAGAGGAGCCCGGAGTTGTGAATTGAAACGAAATTATAAAATAAACAGATGAATTAATGATTTTATGAGAATTAACATTACCATAGTGGATTGAGCGTTGAAATTATTAGATAATTTATATTCGAAGAAATGAACAATAATATCAAAAAACCAAACGGTTGGTTATGGCGAGATACTGGTCACCGTAGGCCAATGATTATATGATTGGCCACTGAAATGTGGTGAAATATATTCACTGGCCACCTCCTTGACCACATCAGGTTACAGATTATTACTGATTTTAAAAGCAAAGTTATTAGCTACTAAATATCATAATGATTGACTGGAGCCACAAACTCTTCTTGACATCACTATCCATCATTATTCGTAAGACAAAGTAACAAGAAACTAAATTGATAGTCCCTACATTCCGAAAGAGCTTTCTTTATCATATCAAATTGTTGCATTTTCAGTTCAGAATTGTTTGGTGTTCGATTGTGATTTGGATAATTTGTTTCTTTCTAATCACTTATCTTTGTCTTCTTTTAACAGGGTTCAATGCTGCGGATAATGAGGGATCAAGTTCAGGACGCGGGCGACTGGCTTTTCGAATCAAAGCCGTTTATCGCAAGCCCGTCATTGTTAATGACGAGTCAAATGGATTTTTCGATCATTTGGGTAAGAGAATTGAGTTTTGGCTGGACGATTCTGGAAGAAAAATATTAAAAGCTGACTATCCGGGAAATGGCTGTCCTACTGGCCGAGATTATCTACGGAAGAACTTTCTAGTCCGTCTTGCTAGGTTAAGCGGAGGCTTACAAATAGTGGAATATGTAAACCAAGATGGAACACTTATGGGAGTCAAAGCACCGAGACCAACAAGTAAGGGGCCATCCATGAATTACGTAATAGATTTTTTGCTGGTTTTTTACATCTCCCCTCTTCTATGTAAAAAATACTATAACAATAAGAAAAATGAAACAGAGCAACCATACACTTTTCCAAAATTTGAATTTATAAAAAACTCTGGCATCCAGTAGACAAATATTTATCAAACACTCAATTTTCTACAATTTTTTTGAATTACTAGTACATATTTCCAACCATTTAATATTAGTTATGAATTTTTATAGATTTTGAAATATTTAGAAATAGCTCCAAATATATGGAAAATCTCTTCGAATCTTTGAAATCGTTTGAAATTTCTCAATTCTTGTGAGCAGTTGTTTTTAATTTCGTATGAATATTAAAGGATCTCTTGAAATCTCGTGAATGCATATTAATGCTTCATCAGGAACATTCAAAATCTAAAAAAATTACTCAAATCTTCCAAAATTCCAGAAGATTCTTAAAAATAGCAAAATTTTTCTTCGAATGTCTTCAAAATTCCTTCATGTCTTCCAGAAACCCTAAAATCTTTGGAATTACCTGAGGATTTCTTAATTTAATTTCGTGTTTTTAAATTTTCTTGAATTATTCTAAATTCAGTTCGATTTTTCTGGAATCTGTGGAATACTTTGGATTTTTCAAATAATGAATACATGTTTCAGTTCAAATATTTGAATTTTTTCAAGTAAATTACGATGTGTCAGCCATGTGCATTCCTTGTTTATTTCCTACAGAAATAATTTTTTGAAAAATTCTGCATTCAAACTGCTCCCTTTCGAGTTCAATATCATTTCTAAAGTAGTCGAACAGTTTATTTTGAAAAGTTTCTAGCTCCATCTACATTATTTGTTTTCAAGAGTAACTACATTACCACTCCTGGTAGAAATTTCCGATGGAAAATTCTCGCTGATGATATCCAATCGCTTCCATTTTTTCCGAAATTGACCAAAATCTGCATCCGATTCATTCCAAAAATTTTTAATAGGAGATCGATACATTATAAGCAAAAGTGCTGTTGATTTGATTTATAATCAATTCACAAGCAATTCACAATAACTTGAATTTTTCGGTTAAAATTAGTCCAGAATTCTGCTAAAAACTGAAATATTCAAATAGAGGTCTCGGGAAGAAACTGAAATATGATGATACGCAATCCCATTCGAAATTTCATTTTTTTCATTTAGTGTAACATGTTACATTCCATCACTGTCGTTTGAAGTTTTGAAAAACTTCCAATTTGAAACGGAAAATTTAATTTTCAGATCAATTTTTTATCTTTTCGTATAAAAAAATCTTTATTCTCTTTTCAAGCTCAAAACGTTATGGAACCCAACAATACACAATGGTTTATCGTTTATTCTGGCACATACTTTAGAGTTACTCCTCTGGGCATTAGTCTCGCAGCCGAAGATGAAAATAAAGCTGCACGAGGTCATCGAGCCGAAACGGTTATTATAGCTGGCTTCAAATTTTTCGTCATCAGACATCGTTACAAGATTACGGGAGCTGAGCTTCCCAGGATATCAGCTCCACCTCAAGCCCCACCTTCAATATCATAATTAATAATTGCACGACGATTAACATATACACAAGATAAACAACAAATATGATAAAATTGTGTATAATTTTGGTGATGTATATATCGGAATGAAAAAATGATGAACTAAGAATTATTCATATGATGCACTGTTACTTTGTTGAACAGGAAAAGTAAATGTTCACTGATGTGTTCAATTTCTGTCTCCTACTACTCAATTTTCTCTGGAACAAGCCTTCGGCGAATGCTTGCACTGTTCGGTACACGAACTGCTGCATTTTCTTTTTGTTAGAAGTAAATCGAGTGCTCTTAAAGTTCTAGTGACCTCGAATATTAAGCCTGTTGGTCGCTACTACCCTGAACACTCGACTGGCTGATCGGCTAGACTTTAGGATGAATTTTGATGGGCGTGGCTTCAATAATGCCTGTGAGGATTTACCAAGTTTAAACATTTTTACAATTTCATCAGAGGATATGACCGTGGATAATAATTAAACTCTTTTTTTCACGCCCGTCTCGATCGGCTATAATTTTTAACACCATGATTAGTGTTTCGCGGCTGCTGTTCTCTAACACCAAACAGTTTGCTTCTAGGTTATTTTTTTATTTTTTATTCGAAAAAATCATAAGCCCAAAAGTTAGTGGCTACAATAAATGTTAACACATAGTAAAATTTGCAAATACATGGACCAATAACAGGGCTACCTTGTACAAAAGCTGAGATGATTCTTAAATGGTATATTTTCAGAGAGTCGAATTATATATTAGGTAATTATAATCAATAACGACGATTTTTGTGATCAAAAATGCGAAAATATAGTTCTTGAATACATAGCGTAGTCATGATATCTTCTATTGCGTAGTAGCATGAATGTAGTCGCTTACATTTTTTATAAATGTCAAAAGAGAATCATTAAATAAGTCAGTGTATTTATATTTTTTCAGTAGGAGGTTAAATTGTGTAGGTAATGAGAAGGCAGGAGAATTCATTCCCCAATTAGAGTTTGGCATCGGAAGATAAAACAAGGGTTGTCCTCCTTGGGCAGTCGCTCTAGTTTCGCGACCAGGTACATTCAACGGCAGCAAAGAGAGGATGTATGGACACTCGATTAGATTATGTACTACCTTGAAAAAAATTCCAAAGATGTGAATATTCTTCTTTTCTCGAGTGTCCACACATCAAATTTCCGTACTAGTTGGTCATAGTCTGAACCTGGTGGCGGATAGTGACCACCCCGCTTGTATTCCAAGAATTTAAAAAATCTTTTTTGACATTTTTCTATGCAGTCACATATTTTTGATATTGTGGAGAGCATACAATGGGAGCATATTCAAGTTTTGACCGGACCAATGCACTGAATAAAATTTTGAGTGGTTAGGTAGTCTTGAAGTTCTTGCAAGTACGTAGGATAAAACCAAGGATTTTATTGGCACTAGAGATCAAATTATTTATGTGGGGTAAAAAAGTAAGGCCTGTGTCAAATCTTACACCCTTATCACGTATTATAGATACCCTTTCTAGTATTTCACCACCAATCTTGTAATCGTGTCTTATAAAATCAGGTTTTCTTGTGAATGTTATGATATTACATTTCGCTATATTGAGATGCATACAGTAGGTAGTAGATCATTGCGTCAAACACTGTCCCTACATCGTTAAAATAGATTGCAAATAGTAAAGGCCCTAAATTGGAACCTTGTGGTACGCCAGATGAAGGGGAAAATAGTGCTGAGTTATGTCCTCCGTAATGAACGAAATTTTTCTTATTTAAGATGTAAGACTGTATAAGTGCAATGATATTATCGGGTATATCCAATTTCTGTAATTTAGAAAGTAGTATCCCATGATCAACAAGGTCAAATGCCTTAGAAAGATCAGTATATATTACATCCACCAGACCAAATTGATTGAGCTTTGAACAGATAAGCTGAAGAAAAGTGATAAGATTGGTGACGGTGAATTTTTTTGGTAGGAAACCATGTTGGGCAGAGGATACAACTGGTTTAAAGGCCCCCCAAATAATGTCGTACAGACAAATTTCAAAGACCTCAGACGAGTTATTCAAAATAGAGATAGGCCTGTAGTTTAGAACATCAGCTCTGACCCCTTTTTCATGAACCGGGCATACCCTTGTAACCTTTCATTGTGTTGTAAATTTCCGTGTGGATATTGCTAGATTAAATATAATGGTGTAGGGAACTACTAGGACAGACGCGCAGTCTTCCAAGACATAGCAAGGTATGCGGTCAGGGCATGCTGTCTTTTTAGAAGTAAGAGACTTAATTGCTTTTATTATATCAATGGGGGATGTCTGAGTTACATCTCCAAGAAGATGCGTATTGGACTTGGGACATGAATTAGGCAAGATTGGATTCTTAGGGATGTTGTACATACCGCCAAAAAAGTGTGAATAGGCATCAACAATATCAGTCTCTGACTCAAGTTGTTGTCCTTTATAGTGCATAATTCCAGGTATCCGCGTTGTGCGTGAAACCCTGTTTACGTGTGACCAGAATAAAGTAGGATTTGGATTACTTATCAAGGCATTTTCAACCCTGGATGTATAGTTCTCATATGCCCTAATGATATTGATTTTTAAACTTGCTCTAAGACCTTGAAATAGAGTAAGAACATCACTTGATTTGTATTTTTTGTATTTTATATATAACTTTTGTTTAATATTGAGACCCCTAATTATATCAGACGTATACCAGCAGGGATATTTATTGATTTTTGTTTGTCCGTATAGCGGGATATGCTCTTGAAACAATTTATAAATGATTTTATAAAATATGTCACAAGCCTGGTCAGAGGTGTCACATATTGTCAGCATAGACCAATCAATGTTCGATAATGATACATATAACGCAGAGAAATTACATTTTTTAAAGTTATGATTGCACGAATTACTATTCATCAAAAAATTGCAATCACGACTTCCTAATTTGAATAACTCAAAATAGATCATCAGTGATGGATGATATTTGTCTTCCGCCAAAATGGAATTTAAGCATTTCGCAAGTTTTAAATTTAAGTTAGAGAAGATAAGATCCAGACATCTGGAATTACAATTTTCAATGTTGTTGAATTGTTGTAAACTGAAAAAGTCCATTAAGGGCATTAGCGCACAGGATTTAGGATCGTCTACCGTTGAAGACATGTGAAGTAGAAAATATGGAATGTTAAAGTCACCTAACAAAATAAATTTTTGGTCCCATAAAAAGCGCAGATCAATTATCATATCAGATAATTGTTCTGATTGGGAAGTTCTCACATAGGGTTGTACATACGCTAGTAATATAAATATCACATCATTTTCTATTTTAAGCTTAATACATGTTATATCTATTTCTGGTATAGATTCTTTAATGTGATTTATATTAATATTGCAGCTATTGTACTTTACTTAAACAGCGATTAACGTGCCTCCACCTATTTTATAAACTCTGTCATCCCGATGTACATCAAAGGAATTCACATCAAATATTTCTTCACTAAAGGTTTACGGCTTTAGCCAAGTTTCTGTACATGCTATTAAATCTTAATCAAATATGTCTTGAGATAGTATTAATTGGTTTATCTTGCTATTGAGGCCCCCAACATTTTGATAATAGAGTTTAATAGTCTTGCCAATATCTACCCTACACCGCCATCCCTTGATGTTGTTGCTTGATCTCGACCTTTTACAATTTGAGGAAATCCGTTGCGATAGACTAGCCGCAGACCCCTCTCTCCTTGCGTAGTGCGTTGAGCAAGCATTTTTTTTACTTCCTTGTATTCTCGGTGTTCCAGTGGTGTTTTATCGAGCGAGATAGTCATACCTGGGATAGATCGTTGATGAGGTTGATTCTGCGACACTTTGAGGTACTTACGATAAGCCTCCATGGCTGTGGATTCCAATGGAAATATGCATTTGATTGGCCTCGGTGTTGTGGCATTCTGGGAATATTTACCAATTCGTATGAGTACTACTTCAGAAATTAGTGTGGACGGAGATATTTTTAAAAGAAGATCAGTCATCTTAGGAAAGTTAAACTCCTTACCCACTGATGGAGATGGAAACTCATCTGCATTAAATATAATTAAATTCTTTTTCCGGGAGGCTCTGTCATTTATTTCCCTTATGCAGTCTAGTTTCACTTTATCAGAAAGGCTTTGCGTATTAACACTCAAGTTATCCATTGTAGCTTTGACATTAATCATTTCGTCTTCTAGAGTACATACACGAGTGTCTATACCCGACAACTTTTCATCTAACGACTCAAATTTAGTGTTAAACATGGCAGTAGAAGATTGGACAGTTTCTTGCACATTGTGTACCTCATTTAGGACTTCGACTTTTATTCTCTGTAGCATCTTGGCCATATCATCAATAGTTATGCCCCGTCCAGAAGTAGGGGAAATGGATCTGCTATGCTGGCTATTATTTGAAGAGCAACACTTTTCATAAATACCACCAGAAAGAGGTTCAGCTAATTTAGAACAACCCGTGTGGTAGAAAACACAGCATGAAGTACATTCACAAAAATCATTTTTCATTTCCTGTGAACAAAAGTAACACATTCCAATTGCCCCTAAAGGAGTTGTTTGACTCATCGTGAATATTGTTTTGTAAATTTTCGGGGTTCATAATCCAAAAGGCACTGCAGGAAGTAAACAGTTTCAAATGTAATTACACACTTCCAGAATGTAGAGCGCGCGGTCAGACTTTGTATACACAACAAGCTATCAGCTGGTGAAGCCCAGAGCTCAATTTTAACCACGTAGAAATCAATAAGTTCCAAAGTTCATCACGTGATCCATTGTCAAAGCCAAGAGATAAATTTCAAATGCCGCATTTTTAGAGATTTTAGATTTTAGACTTTAGAGAAAGAGCAAACTAAATCTTTAAAGTTGAACAATTGGTTTCTCAATTTCACATTTTCAGGTTTTCTTAGCTTTCAAGATTCCACATTATAGGGCACAGAACACGAAACACTGACTCACCAGTAACATAATCTATCGCCATGATACTCAAATAGTCGAGTCACTCACAAATTTTGCTGTTTTTTACAATAATAGGCAACATCAGTGGGCCCCAGTCAATCACAGTACTAGCATTATCCCAGATCTTTCACAAGGCAACAATTCACATATCAGAAAAACTACAGAACTGCACCAATTGTGCAAAAACCGACGAGCAGAGTGCAGAGGGACCGTCTGAATCCGCCATTTAATCAAGTTATCAATACGATTTGATGCACCTGCCAGGTTTCTACGTCTTCCTCCTCCTGTGATTGGCTGCCTTTTATGTGTTTAGCTTTGACTTCTACGTTGTCAAGTCTTGAAGTCAGCGTATGAATATTTTCACTTATCATATCCACTTTCTTGAATACTAGTTCTTAATTCATGGACTCATAAACAATTTCTTATTATAAATGTTTGCTTTTGAGTACTTTAATTTGAAATTGTTCTGTGTTTATCTTTTGAATAGATTTTTAGTCTTTTTAATTTCATACATCTTTATTTTCCTTTGAAGCTCTTGAAAACGCGATTGTAGGAATAAAAAGGCTTAAAAGTAATTCGTGTTTGAACTTTTTGTGGCTAATAGTTTATGAGTGAATAATTTTCTCATTAACGGTAGAATTTTTCGGATAAGCCTTGGCTTTGATAAATTTCCATTGGTGTGAAAATACTGAAATCGGGCAGATTTTTTTGTGGAAATCCCTGAAGTGGATGGATTAGAGCATTAAAAAACATTTTTCTTGTACTTTTTATCCTGAGATGAGAATTCATGATGCGGAAGGAAGAAAGAAGACAAACGTAGTTTATGTACAGGAAGCACAAACACGTTTTGCAACAAAGTTTTTGTCAACCTGATTCAAGCCTAAAATTATTGAAATTTTCTCAACTCTTTTCTCAGTCAGTTGAAGGACCCACAGAGCAAAGGAATTCGTCTAACCCTATTTTTCTGACAAATTTTATTTTTTCTCAATCGGATTCAATCCCTTGAGGGAATATATCACAGCTAGAAAACGGGATTCTAGTTTTCAGCCGCACGGATGAATATTTTTGTCTGATTTTTGGCATACGTCATATAAATATTATTTTATTTTTTCGCACACATTCAATTTTTTGAAAAAATGTTCATGTTTGATGTTATCAACAAAAATATAAGAACAATAGGCTTACATCAAACTCACGTGGCAGACACCCCGGAGCGCGTTGAATTACCAAAAGGAATCACCCTTTCATTGTTATGAGATGCAGGCTAGTTAAAAAACCTGAAATTATGAAAGCATGGCATGATTCAATTTTAATTAGCAGAATGAGTTCATTAACATAACTTGAAGAAAGTGAAAAAAAGATTAATGAAAATATGTTGGTCTTTGCAGTAATAATTTATAAATGTTAAAGTGTACACGATAGTGTACCCAGATACACCGCACATTGGGAGGAAACGCATTTTTTTCATTTAAAAAAGTCTACAGCCTTCAATTTTACACCAATTTGCAATTTTTTTTTTAAGTTTACTGAATTTTAAAGAACACCTTGATCAGAGGTTTCTGTATTTTCACTTGTTTATTCATTATATGTTTACTCAAAGTATGATGAAATCGAGATTTTGTGAAAATCATTATTTACTCTCCAACCAAGGCTTGCATATGATGCAAATCATCTCAAATCAACGCAAGAGTACTCTCAGAATACAAACGATTTTATTATTGTATTTTTTAATTATTATAAACAAATAAATTAACAAATACCCAAATATTGTGAATTTTGTTCAAAAAAATATGTTCTTGGACACACATGCTTCAAATTATTTTGGGAATGAATGTTAGTCACAGTTTTTATGAAACATCAACAATTGTTATTGGTAGGAGCAACAATTGTTGATTTTATTAAATAAATAAAAATTTAGTGACATTTGAATTTGAATAAATTAAACGTGACAATTATTCATTTCGTATTTTCCATAGAAATAGCAACTGCAAATCTCTCTCACAAAAATGTAATGCAATTCTAGTGTAAAAAAAAGTATTTTGCAGGCCAAAAAACCAAAGTTTTATATTCACTACTTATTTCATTTGTTCACAAATTAAAAAATTAATTTTGTAATTAACAGGATTGGTGCCGCAAAGGATTCTCCTTGCCATTTGACCAACACACAATTTTTTATGATTGAATATCTGGTTTTCAAATACAAACTATAAGAATCCATTGAAAGAAAAAAAAATTTCAAATCTTGGCGAGATCTTGGCCTAATTTGATACCACAAAGCAGACTGGTTGTATTGATGATATGCACTTGAAAACTAAAAATAGCCTAGCCGTCTTCAGTCATTAAAAATTTTCACTATTCTGTAGGTTTTAGAGGAAATGCTAACCGGAAGTGATGATTATATATAACAGTGTACATGTTCCGAATTCGTCAGTCATCGTTTACAAAATCTGACTAAAAATATGAAGATCCTCATTAGCATGCTGCTTCTTACCATCCTGATTTTTCTCAATTTTGACGGTGAGTTTACTCAATATAATATTAGTCGCAATCTAAATATACAATATTACATATTCCAATAATCAATTTTTTTTCAAATATTGAGCCGTAATTCAAAATACGCACTTACTGAACCCTTTTGAATTAACAAATTTTAGGTTGCTTCATTTTGACCTCACCGAAATTAAAATTGTTCATATATTAGGAGATCGATTTTTTAAATCTTCAATAATGCACGCACACAATGACATGATTTATTTATTCAAATTTTTTTTCTTTCCATTGAATAAAAGTTAGGGGCCCGTCCTGAATTATCAGAATCCTGAAATCCTTGATATCTTCAATTTTCTCAATTATTTGGATCCTCAAAAATATCGAGATTCCTTGAATTTTTAGAATTTTGTCAAGATCTCTGAAAAAGCTGAATTATACAAAATCATTGAATTTCCTTAAATTCTTAAATTCTCTGAATTTCTGAAAGATCCTACATTTTTGGTCTTTCCTGAATTCCCTGTATTCTCTGAAATTTCTGCATTACTTGGAATTCCCTAGAATTATGTAAATTCTTTGAAAATATCTGAGTTTCCTTAAATTCTCTAAACTCCCTGAAATCCAGGTTCCCTGAAATACTTGAATTCCTTGAATATTCTGAATTCCTTGAATTCCATGAACATTTTGAAATCCCATAATTCCTTAAATATATATATTTTTTTTATACCATTAAGCCGTTTACCTTTCGGCGAGCCTCTAGGGGTAGGCGTGACACTACCCGATTCGGGTAGTGTTATAAACTTTACAAATCAAGTTTTATTCAAGAACTTCAATTTCAAAAGACGCTGATCACCGACTGTCAAGTACGGAAGCACCTTGACGTGGAAAATCTAGAAGAAAAACAAAAATTCAACTGTTCTGTTGAAAATTCAACTATTTTCTCGAAAACGTACTTTTTCTATAAAATTTGTATTTTTCTCTTGAAAAGTCTATTGAAATCTCAAAATTCACCTGCATTAGCAGAAATTACATTTTTTTATAAAAATGCAACTGCTTGGTTTAAAATTCAACAATTTTGTTGAAAAGTCATATTTTTTGTTTGCAAATTCTGCTGCTTTGTCAAAAATTTAACTACTTTGTAGAACATTTACATTTTTTTTATTTTAATATTTTGGTGTTGAAAAGATAACTAAAATCTTTTCTGGATGAAAATTTAATAATTTTTTTGAAATTTATCATTTTATTTTAAAATCAAAAATTCATCTGTTTTAAGAAAAGTTTCATCTTTCTTGGATAAAAATGCAACTGTTTGGTTGAAAATTTAACTATTTCGTAGAAAAATCACTCTTTTCTTCCAATTCATATTTTGTTGTTAAAAAATGAACTGGAAGCTTTCCAGGATGAAAGTTCAACTTTAAACAAAAATTGGTCCTTTTTTATTCAAATTTCACCTGTTTTAGTACAAATTTCATCTTTCTTGGATACAAATTCAACTAGTTTGTAGAGAATTGAACTATTTCGTTAAAAATTCCTCCCCTTCGGTTGAGAAAATTCGTCCTTAAGGATGAAAAGTTCGATTTTGTCCGTAGCAACTTATTTTTTGTTAACAAATTCATATTTTAATCTTGAAAAGTCAACTGGAATCTTTTCTGTATGAAAATTCAAATACTAAAAAAAATGTTTATCTTTTTAAAATGAAAATTCATTTGTTATTAGAGAAATTTCATCTTTTCTGAAAAAAATGCAAATATTGGGTAGAGAATTCAACAATTTTGTTAAAAAGTCATCCTTCTGGTGTGAAAATTTGTCTCTTTGGATTGAAAATTCAATTTTTTCCGTAGGAAACTATTTCTTGGTTAGAAATTCATATCTTGCTCGTGGAAAGTCAATAAAAATCTTTTTTAACAGAAAATTCAAGGATTTTTTTTAGATTTTATCTTTTTGATTTATAAATGCATCTGCTCTGGTAAAAATTTCTTTTTTTCAATGAAAATGCAACTTCTTGGTTAAAATATATTCTTCTTTGCTTGAGTATTCAAATATTTTATTTGAAAGATTCGGTTGAATCACTTTGTTAAGAAATCATTTTTTTTTAAGAGTTATATTTTTAGTTGAAAATTCATCTCTTTCGTTGAAAGTTTAACAATTTTGTTGAAAATTAATATTTTCAAATTGAAAATTCAACTACTTGGGTAGAAGATAAACTTTTAAACTTTGGTTGAAAATTTAACTGATTAGTGGGAAAGTTTTTTTTTTTTTGTTTGAGAGTAATTTTCGGACCGAAAATATAACTTTTCCATTTTTTTAGGATTGATCTTCTTTTATGCTCTTTACCTTTATGCTCTTTGCTGCATATGTGTAATCATAGTGAAAATTGGCAACAACGAAGGCTTCATGGTAAAAACCGTAATAAACCGCATAAAAATTATGATTTTTTTCTTTATCTCAGTAAATGCGAAGAATTTTGAAAATGTTTCAAACAAAAGTTCTAAGCTAGTATGAAAATACATCTTTTTTGTATCATATTTTTTTGCCTGAAACCATTATCTTTCGAGAAAAAGAGGATTGCGTTAAAAAAAACAATAAAAAAAAAAGAATTCCCATATTCGTTTCGGCACCCCCCTCCCCCTTTTCCTGTTTGAAAGGGGGGGGGGGGGGAGGACTATGCATATACTGACTAGTTACGAAAATGCGTTTAGTTACGCTCGCCTCTTTTTCCATGTTTAAATCCCCTTTTCCTCGGAAAATAATGGTTTCAGGCAAAAAGAGTATAATACAAAAACGATGTATTTATGGGGTTTATGGGTTTTTTAATGGTTTTTACCATGGAGACGTCCTTGTCGCCAATTTTCACTATGATTTTCGTAATCAGCGCATCAAAACACGAAAGTGTACGTGGTTCCAACGAAATCGGAGGGTTCACCTATTCGGAACTTTATCCCATGGATGTATCCAACTGTTATATTTTCAGTGCGTTAGAATTGTTGACAGTTTGATTTTGAATTCCTATTTGATTTTTTCTCAATCACAAATCTTTGTTTTCTTTTAACAGAATTGAATGCGGCAAAGGACAATGGATCAAGTTCAGAACCCGGGAGTCGGAGCAAGAGGTTCAACCCCTACCGCGGGAAGGCGAGAGGAGGAGCCCGCCCCAGAAGTGGGCAAATATTGGGTAGAGAATTCAACAATTTTTTAAAAAGTCATCCTTCTTGGGTGAAAATTCCCCTCTTTGGATTGGAAATTCAATTTTTTTCGTAGAAACTTATTTCTTGGTTAAAAATTCATATTTTGATCGTGAAAAGTCCATAAAAATCTTCCTTAACAGAAATTCCGAGGATTTTTTGAAAATTTTATCTTTTCGATCTATAAATTCATGCGCTCTGGTAAGAATTTGTTTTTTTCCATGAAAATGCAACTTCTTAGTTAAAAATTATTCTTCTTTGCTTGAGTATTCTACTATTTTATTTGAAAGATTCGGCTGAATCACTTTGTTAAGAAATCATTTTTTTTAGAGTTATATTTTTAGGTGAAAATTCATCTCCTTGGTTGAAAGTTTAACTATTTTGATAGAAGTTAATATTTTCAAATTGAAAATTCTGCTACTTAGTTAAAAGCTAAACTTTTGAACTTTGGTTAAAAATTTAACTGATTAGTGGGAGTCTTTTTTTTTTGGTTTTAAAATGGATTTTTTAACTGAAAATATAATTTTTCCGTTTTTTTAGGATTGACCTTTTTTTAGTTGAAGATTCTCCATTTTTGGTAAAGAAAATTTTTTCTTGGTTTAAAAGGTCATTTTTGTTGAGTAAAAATGCATCAGTTTCGTGAAGAATTTATTTTTTTCTGAATTCACATTTTTTGTTTGTAAATTCAATTTTTGTGTAGAAAATTCGTCTTTTGGCTTGAATTTCCAACAATTTGAGTAGAATTTTCTTTCTTTATTGAACAATCTTTATTTGTTGAAAATTCGTCTTTCTGGGTTTGAAAAACTTTTTTTTGTATAAATTTCATGTTTTTTGATTTAAATATAAACTATGACCCTTTTTGTTGGAAATTCATATTTTAAGGTTGAAAATTCAACTATTTTATTAAAAATTTAATTATTTTTCTGGAAATCTAAGTATTTTGTTAAAAGCCATTTTTCATAGTAGAGAAGATATTTTTTGTTTAAAATAAATCAATAAGTTTGAAAATTTTAAATTTGTATCTGAAATCTGTTTTTTTTTTCAATGAAAATGCAACTTCTTCGTTAAAAATTATTCTTCTTTGCTTGAGTAGTCAACTACTTTATTTGAAAGATTCGGTCGAATCACTTTGTTAAAAAATCATTTTTTTGAAGAGTTATATTTTCAGTTGAAAATTCATCCCTTTCGTTGTAAGTTTAACTATTTTGTTGAAAATTAATCTTTTCAAATTGAAAATTCAACTACTTGGGTAGAAGCTGAACTTTTAAACTTCGGTTAAAAATTTAATTGATTAGTGGGAAAGTCTTTTTCTTTGTTTGTTTAAAATTGATTTCTTAACTGAAAATATAACTTTTCCATTTTTTAGGATTCATCTTTCTTTAGCTGAACATTCTCCTTTGTTGGTGAAAAAAAAATTTTTTCTTGGTTTAGAATTTCATTTTTGTTGGGTAAAAATGCATCAGTTTCGTGGAGAATTTATTTTTTTTGAAGTCAAATTTTTTCTTTGTAAATTCAATTTTTTTGTAGAAAATTCGACTTTTGGCTTAAATGATCAACAATTTAAGTAGAATTTTCTCTCTTTATTGAACAATCTTTATTTGTCGAAAATTCGTCTTTCTGGATTTGAAAAACTTTTTTTTGGTATAAATTTCATGTTTTTTGATTGAAATATAAACCGCGACCCTTTTTGTTTGGGAATTCATAATTTAAGGCTGAAAATTCAACTATTTTATTAAATAAAAATTTGATTATTTCGCTAGAAATTCAAGTATTTTTTTTTATATTTTTCATGGTAGAAAAGATATTTTTTGTTTAAAATAAATTAGTAAGTTTGAAAATTTGGAATTAAATTCTTGAATTAGTATTTGAATTGTAATGATTAATAAGGAAAATGAAAAATTATACAAGGGAAAATAAGGGAATTTTTGAAATGAAGTTCTCGGACACTCTGCCTAATTTTACTAGCAATAACTAGTAAAAAATTTTTGGAAAATAAAAATAACGTACCGAAATATTGGTGGGAGGGGGGGGGGGGGTAGAAATATTTTTTTACAGTTCGTTACAGGAGAAAGGGGGTTCTCAGAGAGGGCCTATAATCCGTTACGTAATTTAAGAATGGCCCCTTACAACAAAAATTTAATGCAAATTTACTAACAATAATTATACTAATAACTAATAATTCTTACTTAAAAATTGTCTTGAATTCTTTGAATTCTAGGATTTCTCTAAATTTCACAAACTCTCTAAATATTCCAAATTCCCTGTATTGTCCTAAATCCTGAAAAATCATTAAATTCTCTCAATCCTCAAAATACCCTGAAATTCACTGAATACCCCGAAATTCTTGAATATTCGAAATTTGTTACATTCATTCTTTGAAATCTCTTTAGTTCCTAAATTCATGGAATTCCCTGATTTCCTTGAATATTCTGATTTCTTTGGATACCCTGAATTCGGAAAATTGCCTAAATGCTCTGATATCGCTGAATTAATTTCTTCCTACTAAATTCCTCTGAATTCTATGCATTGGTTTGAAGTACTTAGAATTCATTCAGATTGCTTAGAGATATATCAGGAAATTCAGAAGATTTTAAAGAATTTAAAAGAATGCAAAAGGAATTGAAAGGGATTTAATATCTTTCCAGCTATGCGAAACAATGAATAATAATACGTCGATTTTAACGAACTTGAAATAATTCGAAGGAATTCAATGTGGGCTCAGAAGAATTCAAAGGAATTCAATATAAACTCAAAAGAATTTAAAGGAATTAAATATGAATGTGTAGGAACTGAAGTGTTTTCGAAGTAATTCTGCATATGTAATATACTAAGCCATAAATTGTAAATTAATAAACCTATATACCCTCTGCTGCATATGTGTAATTAATTCGAGTGGCCAACTCAAAAATCAGAGAGTTTTTTTAGACGTACTCTCCGAGAAAGCTTTTTTGTACACATGGATGGGTTGCAGTTCCGAATAGGTGAACCCTCCTATTTTGTGGAAACCATGTGAACTTACGTATTTTGATGCACTCATTACGAAAATCATAGTAAAAATTGGCAACAAGGACGTCTTCATAGTGAAAACCATAAAAACCCACATAAAAAATATGATTTTTTTCTTTATCTCAATAAATACGAAGAATTTGGAAAAATGTTTCAAACAAAAGTTCTAAGCTAGTATGAAAATACATCTTTTTTTGTATCACACTTCTTTTGCCTGAAACCATTATCTTCCGAGAAAAAGAGGATTGCGTTAGAAGAACAGTACAAAAAAGGAAGGAGTTACAGATATGCTTTCGGTCACGCTTGTCCCCTTTTTCAGGTTCAAGTGGGGGGAAGGCGGGCTACGCATTTACTAACTGGTTACGGAAATGTGTTCAGTCATGCTTTTTCCCCCTTCCCGGTTTGCGTTTGGGGGGGGGGGGCCTACGCATGTTCTGCCGAGTTACAAAAATGTGTTCAGTTATGCTCGCCTCCTTTTCCATGTTTAAGTCCCCTTTTCCTCGAGAAACAATGGTTTTGAGCAAAAAGTGTAAGATACAAAAAATATGTATTTTTATACTAGCTGGAACTTTTGATGAAAATATTTTTGAAAGTATTTTGTATTTACTGAGATAAAGAAAAAAATATTAATTTTCATGGGTTTTTTATAGTTTTTACCATAAAGACGTCTTCGTCGACAATTTTACCTATGATTTTCGTAATCAGTGCATAAAAATACGTAGTTATAAGTGGTTCCAATGAAATCGGAGGGTTCACCTATTCTGAACTTTATCCCGTGGATGTATCCAACTATTTTATTTTCAGTGCGCTAGAATTCTTAACAGTTTGATTTTAAATTCCTATTTGATTTTTTCTTAATCACAAATCTTTGTTTTCTTTTAGCAGAATCGAATGCGGCAATGGGTGAAGGATCAAGTTCAGAAGCCGGGAGCCGGAGCGAGAGGTTGAAACCCAACCGCGGGAAAGCGAGAGGGGGAGCCCGCCCCGGTGGTGGGCGCAAGAAAGGGGGTGGTCGCGGGGGATTTCGAGTATCAGATACTAATAAACACCCTGATGTTATTGACGGCCCGCCACATGAGTATCTCGAGCATATGGGGCAGAAAATTGAGGTCTGGCTAGATGAGCATAGAACAAGAGTAGTGCAAGCTGAATATCCGGGTCATCCTTATCCTACTGGCAGTGATTTCAAAAATAAAAGTTTTCTAGTCCGTCGAGCTATGCTTAGCATAAACCTACCAATAGTGGAATATATAAACCAAACTGGAACACTTTTGGGAGTTCGAGCGCCGGCATTCACTAGTAAGGCACCATCTATATATTATGCAAAGGACCGTGCTTAAATTACGTAACGGATTATAGGCCCTTTCTGAGACCCCCCCCCCCCCTGTAACAAACAGAAACAAAATATTTTTCCCCCCCCCCCCCCCATTTTTCAGTTCGTAATTTTTAGTTTCCAAAAATGTTTTACTAGTTATTGCTAGTAGAATTAGGCACGGTGTCCGAGAACATCATTTTCAAAATTCCCTTATTTTTCCTTGTCTAATTTTTCATTTCCCTTGATCATTAAAATTCAAATACTAGCATTTTTATCTTGAAATACTTTTAGCACAGAATCTTCAATAAACGTAATAAAACAGTATTTCAGATACAGATTTAAAATTTTCAAATTTATTAATTCATTATATATTATTCATCATATTTCAATCAAAACACGTTAAAGGGTCTAGCCGGATAAGATAGTCAAATCTGCCTTGTAGGGAACCTTTATAACTCAATACAACTTCATATTCGGCATGTATAGAAACCCCTTTTCCTAGATTTTCAGACTCCTAGATCCCCATGAGGCAACATGGGACACCATTGAGTGCTGGCGAGTTTTTTTGCAATATCTCGGTCAATTTTTGAGCTAGGAAAAATAAAAAAAAAGCAAATTGTAGGGTTTTTCAAGCCCTATAAACCTATAAAGCCGAACAGATTTTTGGCGCGAAATTCAAATTTTTACAGCCGTTTGAAAACTTCAAAAATTTTTATATCGGAAAGGAAGACCGACTTCTCGCTAAAAAAAAAAATTATGTTATGTATTTTTGGCTTAAAAATTCCTGTGATTTTTTTCAGATTTTTAAAAGTGGTGGAACGACGTCAAAGAAAATAAAAACCATTAAAAACCGCGTTTTTTGTCTCTAGCTCTTTCTACATAATTCCTACGATGAAACCAATCAGACCATCGTATTCTACGTGAAAAAATACAACGAAAACGTGTATTGATTTTTTGAAAATAATTTTTGGCAGCCCTTCTAAAATTCAGCAAATAAAAACGATGAGCCCGGCTCACATGCCGTGCAGACATTCCAGATTCTTACTTCTTCCAATTGCAAGGGAAACCCAACGTAGAATACAATGGCGCAATCAGTTTCATCATAAAAATTATCCAGAATACGTCAGAAGCGAAAAACTACAGAAAAGTTCGGTTTTTGGACGCTTAACGCTTTATAGAAAAATATTACGATGAATCCGATTGCGCCATCGAATTCTACTAGAGAAAATATATCAGGAATTATGTATTTCTTTTGCTAAAGTAATTTTAATAGACCTTAACAAATTGAGCAAGTAAGATCATTCGACCCGACTCACAGTAACAATAAATAAAACGATAAGCCTCCCCCTCAGTCACCTGGGCCTGAGGGGTGTATGGCTATTTGGGAGGGCTCTGTAACACAGTTCATACATTTAGATTTCCTTATTCCAAAAATGACGTTAAAAATCATCAGTCATTAAGGTCTACCAAAATTTATTTTCAAAAAAATAATACACGTTTTTGATGTATTTTTGTACGTGTAAATACGATGGCGTGCTTGGTTTCATCGTAGGAATTATGTAGAAAGAGCTAGAGGCAAAAGACCACTCAAACACACCGTTTTTCGTCTCTAGTTCCTTGCAAATAGATCCTACGATAAAACCGATTGCGCCATTATACTTTACGAAAAAAAATACGTCGAAAACGTGTATTCCATTTTTGAAAATAATTTTTGTGAAATGACAATAATTTGTAATATTGTGAGCCGAGCCGATCGTTTTTATTTGCTGAATTTTTGCATAAACGATCGGCTCGGCTCACAATATTAAAAATTATCGTTTTATTTATTGTCACTGTGAGTCGGTTCGAATGATCTTACTTGCTCAATTTGTTAAGGTCTATTAAAATTACTGTAGCAAAAGAAATTCATAATTTCTGATATATTTTTTCTAGTAGAATTCGATGGCGCAATCGGATTCATCGTAATATTTTTCTATAAAGCGCTAAGCGTCCAAAAACCGAACTTTTCTGTAGTTTTTCGCTTCTGACGCATTCTGGATAATTTTTATGATGAAACTGATTGCGCCATTGTATTCTACGTTGGGTTTCCCTTGCAATTGGAAGAAGTAAAAATTTGGAATGTCTGCACGGCATGTGAGCCGGGCTCATCGTTTTTATTTGCAGAATATTTGAAGGGCTGCCAAAAATTATTTTCAAAAAATTAATACACGTTTTCGTTGTATTTTTTTACGTAGAATACGATGGTGTGATTGGTTTCATCGTAGGAATTATGTAGAAAGAGCTAGAGACAAAAAACCCGGTTTTTAGTGGTTTTTATTTTTTTTTGAGGTCGTTCCACCACTTTTAAAAATCTGAAAAGAATCACAGGAATTTTTGAGCCAAAAATACATAACATAATCTTTTTTTAGCGAGGA
>CAKNXH010000279.1:287800-343485 GCA_932178445.1 Andricus quercusramuli | reverse complement strand
ACCAAAAAGTTGCATTTTCATAAAGAAAAAGAAATTTCTACCAAAGCGGATAAATTTATTAATCGAAGAGATAAATTTTAAAAAAATAGTTTGAATCTTCTATTCAAAAAGATTTCAGTTAACTTTTCACGATCAAAATATGAATTTTTAACCAAGAAATAAGTTTTTACGAACAAAATTTAATTTTTCATCCAAAAAGACGAATTTTTTCAACCAAAAGGGATGAATTTGCAACGAAATAGTTAAATTCTCTACCAAATAGTTGAATCTTTAACCAAGAAAGATGAAATTTTTGGTAAAACAGATGACTTTTTAATGAAAAAAGACATTTTTTTAAAGTTGAACTTTCATCCAGAAAAGCTTTCACTTTATTTTTTGAAACCAAAATATGAATTCTAAACAAAAAGTAAATTTTCTACGGAGTAGTTCAATTTTAAACAAATATGTATAATTTTCAACCAAAAGTATGACTTTTTGACAAAATAGTTTCATTTTCAACCAAATAGTTGCACTTTCATGCAAGAAGGATGAAATTTCTCTTAGAAGAGATAAATTTTCAATAAAAAATTTTTTTGTTTAAAAAGTTGAATTTTCATCCAGAAAAGGTTTCAGTTCTCTTTCCAACAACAAAATACTCAATTTAACCAAAAAGTGAAATTTCTACACAATTTTTCGGTAATTTTCCACTAAAATTAAGCATCTCCAATCAAAAAATGAATTTTCAACCAAGAAGTTACATTTTTATCCAAGAAAGCTGTAATTTGTGGTAAGGCAGGTGAATTTTGAAATCGAAAAGAAAATTTCTGAAAAAAAATTGTATTTTCATTTTTCAACCAAACAATTGCATTTTTATTCAAGAAAATCCTTTTCAAAAAAATTGTTAAATTTTTATCTGAAGAAGATTCCAGTTCACTTTTCGACGCCAAAATAAGAACTGTGAACCATAAGTTGATTTTCTGCTTGATTTTCGAATTTTTAACCTAAAAGTATCAAAAGGATTTGAATATACTTTTCTGCAGAAAAATAAGCATTTTAAACAAAAATTGAAGTTCCTATGAAATAGTTTAATTCCCAAAAAAACAGTTGCATTTTTGTCCTAGACAGATGCAATATTTCTACTAAAAAAATGAACTTTTAAATTAAAAAGGCAAATTTCCAGAAAAAAATCTTTCTCATCGAAAAAATATTTCAGTTGACTTATCAGCAAAGTATGAATTTTAAATAAAAGGTTAATATTATACAAGGGGAGTTGAATTTTGAACCCAAAGAGACGAATTTTCAACAAAACAGTTGAATTTGCAGAAAGAATGGTGTCTTCTCAAAGAAAATTGTTAAATTTTCAACCAAATAATAAAATTTATAACCAAAAAGATATTCTTTATGAGAAAGTTTTTGCGAATTTGCAAAAATTACGTACCTGAGTGAAGCACTCCCTCCCCTCTACCATAACGAATCGTAACAGAATACTCTGACTGAAAATTCAATTTTCACATAGAGAACTCGTCTTTTGGCTTGAAGGTTCAAAAGTTTAGATAAACATTTTTCTTCATGACTCAAAAATCTTCATTTGTTAAAAATTCGTCTTTGTGGTTTTAAAATTCATTTTTTAAACAAAATTTAATATTTTCAGTTTGAAATATCAACTATTGCACTTTTCTGTTGCCAATTTAGGTTTTTAGGTTGAAAATTCACTTGCTGTTCTTATATAATCTCCACGATGCCTGTGATTGGCCAGAACGTCCCACCGCGGGAAACGGTGAAACGTGATTGGCCAATGAAGCCTTTTTTTATACCCGGAAGGACGAAAAGCCCAATCGGATTGGTATTATCATCATTGTCCCTATTGATGTTATTAGGGTGTTTCAGGATTTTGATTGATTCTCTATGTTTTCTTGGAAAAATATTGTATGTCCTCGCGATGATGGTTATTTTGCCAAATAAAATGCTATGTCCTGTTTCGATATGATGTTCATCTAGTTCGGATTGCGTGAAATGCTTTAGCCTCACTTTACCCTCACGTTCCTGTACATGTTGGCTCACCGCTCTCCAGGTTTCTCAAATATAGACTTTGTAACAAGAACAAAGAATTTTATATACTCCCGGATCACTGAAAGATTCCATTTTATCTTTGGGGCTGTTTAGAAGTGGTCCTATTTTCGCAGGTGGATCAAATATGGTTTGGATGTTGTGTTTGTTGAAAATTCTTCCTATTTATTCCGTAATACCGTGAATGTAGAGTAGGATGGTGAGCGTCTTTCTCTCTCTCCCCTTAGTGAGTTTTGATGACTTATTTCTTTGCTGATTTCTTTATCAATCGATCAATATCTTCTTATTGCTTCATCATTAAAACTTCAGGTCCAGATTAGCCCTCAAGGAGTAAACTGCAAGGTTTACAAAACGTCGGCAAGATTCTCAGTTTTGAATACAATTGGAACCCGAAAAACCTCCTTCAAATTTACGATGCTTTATGTAACAAAAGTATGATTTACAAGTTTACCACGTACAAAATTTCAAGGTTTTGTTGACGCGTTTCATAATCACACAGAGGCGACAGTGAATACAAATACTCGAAAGACTATTATATGATCATCTGATGATCATAATTGTACCTAGGGAGATTTCTATAATCACTCTAAGTTTTCAAATATTTAACCTAAATTCTTAAGAATATTATCCAATTCTTCTCATTTCCCTGAAATTTTTCTAAATTTACTGGAATTCTGTTCAATTTCTTTTGTTGATTTATCCTGAATTCGTTGAAATTCACTTGGAATTCTTTTGAATTTAAAAGAAGTTTAGTGACATTAATAATGCACTGTAATCACCTTTCGCCACTTTTTGGGTTTGAAATTAGTCACCCTTTGTCAGTTTTTCAGTTGGAATAGGCCCTTTCTTCCAAGTTAATTGGACTGTTTCATCCCTGTGTATCATTCATTTATTTTCAACAGTAATAATTTTTCGAAAGCTTCTTTAGTCAAACTGCACCTTCTAGAATTCAATGTGATTCCTGACGCGCGAACGAATCTTTCTGGAACAGCTCGCCCCAATTTTAGTAGTGGAATTTGTATAGATACTGTTACTAAAAAAAAAATGAAGCTATTCAACAATTCGTTACTCATTGACAAAAGTAACTTCGTTACCTTTTAAAAATTTCTGACAGAAAGCTCTTGCCGAAGCTATCCAATCTTCTCCATTTCTTTCCGAACCTCTTCGAGAGCTGCATCTGATTCATTTCGAAAATTTCTTATGGTAAATCCTTATAACATTTTGAACAAAATGCGGTTAATTGGAATTACAATGGTTTCTGATAGAAACAGAAATCTTTGAATTCAGATCTCGGAAAGAATCTGAAAGATATTTGAACTGAAACCTTTTCGAAATTTACTTACCATCACCGTCATTTTATGCTTTCGAAAACTTGTAACTTAAAATGAACGTTTAATTTTTAGACTGATTTTCAATCCTTTTATGTGTACCAATTCTTATTTTATTTTTCAGTTGCAAACGTTATGGAACCTACTAGTACACAATGGTTTGTCGTTTATTCAGTTAAAATCTTTAGAGTGAGGTTAAATCGTGAAACAAAAAAGCCGGAAGGAATAAGCCTCGCAAATGACATAGAACATGATGTTGTACCAGGTAATATCTCCGAAAAGGCGAATGTAGCTGGCTTCGAATTCTTTGTGTACAGATGGGCTAATGGAAGGGTTTCGGGAGCTGAGCTTCCCCTGCCACCATCTCCACCTGTAGCTGTGAATAATTTTGATGATCTGATTTCCGGAATTAAAACACCATATACTGAACATTATTTTCATAATGTAGGCTACGACGAATTTTACCCTTCGATGGCACACTTCCCGACGCATAACGCAGCTGGCATACTGGGGTCTTTTCCACCCCCAAGTGAAAAAGGCTTCCCGCAAAGAGCCAATTCATTATTTTGAGTAGCTGAAGTTTTTACACACTCCAGGAGAGTTACTTCAAAGAATGCTGTGTGCCACTTAGTTCAAAATTTATATTAAATATGAAAAAAAGATTGTAAAAGTTAAACAATAGTGAAAAGTGATATTTTTCACACAAAAATTAAGAACCATTAATGCCATTTTCCATTTACCATTAGTAGCATTTTTAAATGTTGAAGGGACTTGAATAAGTTTTAATATGCCTGGGGTATTTTCGACCCCAGTGTGCCAGCGAAGGGTTAATTATTGGGACGTGCTTGACACAAGATGTATCTTTAATTCTACGGGTTTTCATTAGTGAATAAATAATTAATTTTAAACAATCACTATTTGAAGTTACTCAATTTTGAACCCATCGAAATTCAAATTGTTGAGTAGTTATTTCCTAACTTTAAAACTTTTTATTTAATGTTTTACCGCACTCATCTAGAATTTCTCAAACTTGAACGAATTTGAGAATTTTCCTGATTGGAAAATTTGTAATTGTTCCTTGTGTGAGATTATTCAAGTTGCTGTATGTGAAGTTATACATTAAAATTTTATTATTATTGCGGTTTGGAATTCTGCATCTACAGATAATTTCTGTTTTTCAAAGTATTGTTCAATTTTTGGCATTACAGTGAGCAAATTTCACATTCCTGATTCACTTTTATGTTAATATTTCATTACTTAGTTTCAAATGGTTCTATATTCTTCAAAAAAATGTCAATTTAGAATGAGTGATTCTGAAATGCGATCATTTTAATTGGTGGACACCTAAAGAATTCCATATTAAAATTATGTGATTTTCAGTGCTCCAATTTACAATTGTTCTGCACTCAATTTCAAAATAGGTTTATAATCTCTTCAAATTCACAAAAATTTTCTCTCTTCTGAAGCTCATGAAAATGCAATTGTAGCAAAGAGTAGCATTTGGAATAATTCTCATTAATTTTTAATTAAGGGTAGCGTATTTTGGGAGAATTCTGCGTTTTAATAAATGTTCACTTCTTTAAAAATACTGCAATCGGGTTTTTCTTTCGAAATCCCTTAAGTGGATGGTTGAGACCAAAAAAAAAAAATGTTCTGGTATCCGAAATAAAAAACAGACCGAATAGCGGGCGAGGGGCATATTTTTATAATAAGAACATTTCTGAATCCCCTCAAATCTTTTTGTTCCTTGAATTATACGAGTTCGTGGAAATACTACAATTCAGGAAATTTCAGGAATAAAAATGAGTGAGAAGAGATACATAGAATTCAAAGAATTGAAAAAATGCAAAGGAATTTAAAGTGACTTCAAAGGCCTCCAAGTGTATTCAAGATATACTGGAAATCCCATTCAAGTATCTCACATTTAAGGGGGTCATCCCGAGTGTCAGCCTTTTTTAAAGGTTTTTTTCGAAATTTTTTGTAGCGAAGTTAGAAGACACAGAGCTTCCAAATTTTTACTATATATTTATTCAGTCTTTAGTAGTAACTCTGAATTTCTATATGCAAAAATATGATCTTGATCGCGAGTTTCATTGAGTGAATGGCAACCATATAAAAAAGGTAGGTAAACGGCGACCATGATTCTGTCAAAGTAGCTTATCTGAAATAAAAAAACAAAATTGGATGTTAACCTATAGGTGGATGGCTATCGCCGGAACTAGAATTTTTTGATTATTTCGAAAATTCAATTTTTCGTATGCTTTTAAACATTAAGACCCAAAATTTCATGATTTTTTGCGACTTTTTTTTATAAAAAAAAAACGTTTCAATATTTTTCAAAAATCCTAGTTCTGGCGATAGTCGTATGTGTGGTGAATGTACCGTCCAAATTTGAAAGTAATCGATTGAACCTTTTTTGAGAAATCATGGTCGCCAGTTTAAAAAATGTAGTTTCGAGAAAAATGCGTTTAAAAGTTCGGGTGTTATAGCTGTTACGCCGCTGGCTGTAAAGCCAAAACTAAGCAACCATTACATTGAATTTGAGTTTCGGACTTTCAGTGCAGCAGTGCCCCTCCAAACACGTGTGCGTATATCTGCGTGTGAATAGCATCGGCCTCTGGTAAAAATCCGAAGGTACACAATAGCTCTTGTTTTCCGCCCCGTCGAGCGGTAGGCCGCGCGCTCTAAACACCTTAACTTTTTACTAGTGTTACTTTCCAACGACTTCGAATTTTGGAAAATTACTTTACCAACATATTCTATACATACCCTAGATTGGATTTATGAAATAACAAAAAATCGATTTTTTGAACTTGTCACACGAGATGACCCCCTTAATTCGTTCCGAGAATTGGTACCTTGGCGGTTTCGTGATGAGAGAAGCTGCGAAGCTGAAAGGGAGAATGTGCTTAGCCAAGCGTGACAAACAGCAGCAGGGCCGCACTTTCAGCACGTTAGTTGAATCAAGTTGCGTCATTCCGCAAAATCCAACAGAAATTGTTCACGTGGCCCTGACAGTTCAGGTTTGGGGTGGTCAAATTGTGTGTTTGATTTTAGTGCAAGGGTTTTATTACGAGGGATCAGAACATTCCCAATTTGAGACTACGTCAATCGCCCGAATGAAGGTGCGAGTTATAATTTAAGACAACTGTAATCTGAATATTACTAATGGTTTTCTCTTACTTGAATTTGTATTAATTTTAATCTAATTAATTGTAAGAGAAAGAGAAGATAAGCAGAATAAAATTGTGCATTCAGAAAAGATCTGAAAATTGGTTAGAAATCACTTTTTGATAAGGTGCGTACTTTTAGCTTTATACTTGAAAAAGGCATTAAAAACATAAACATTGCATTTTTAGAAGAATGACATAAGCTACGAAAGCACTGAATGGACAAACTTTATCCACCCAAAAAAGGGATACAACTTTGTTTTCAATCATTTTTTGATAAGATGCGTAGTTTCTGTTCATATCTTCAAAAATAACATTAATAATAAAAAATCAAATTTTTGGTGAAACGTCGCAAGAGACGAAGGCTCTCTTATCGCTATGATCGTATGTAATCCAGTGTGATCAAATGTAATCTGGGATAATATGAGGTGATCTGGAGTAGTTATATACAGAGAGATAATCCAGGGTAATCCAATGCAATCTAGAGTTATCCACTTTTGCTGAACCGCAATTTCAGGAGTTATTTTCCTCTCGCCTATGTACAACCCAATACATTTTTCCCCGAACAGAGGCATTACAATTCCTAAGAGGTCACCGCGAAGAACTAAAATGCTTAAGAATATGTAGTATTATTGATACATTGCATTTGTCTGTGTTTTCAATTGTTATTCTAAAAGAAATATAGCATTTATGAATTATTGAAATAAATAATTTCTAAAGCTTTAAAAATGTATAAAAAGAAAAAAAATACTCAAGCCTGGAACAGACGTTGGCGAGTTCTAATTACACAAGCTAGGTTGACAGATATCCAGATATCAGATGACAGATATCGCAATTCTTCTTCCACGTAGTCTCCACTCATTAGAAGTTTTCATGATTCTGCAGGTTTTGTGACGAATATTCTCCGATAGTGATAAGTATATATGACAGTGAATATGTTCCTAATATTTCAGTAATCTTTTACGAAATCAACCTAAAACAATGAAAATCTTTATCAGCATTCTGTTTCTTGCCATCGTGATTTTTCTAAGTTTTGGTGGTAAGTGTACTCGTCATAATAGAAATTAAAATGTAAGTATAAAACATTACATAATGCGACAATTAAAATTTGTTAAATATTTACATATCTTTCAAAATACGCCCTTATTCAAACCTTTTACATTATCATCTGTTAGATTAAAAAATATTGTACGATTTCTCAGAATTTTGTTAATTAATCATTTAATATCGATTGAAATGATTTCATATGAAATTTTTAATTGCTAACTTTTATGTCACCAAATTCCAAACATTAAATATCTTTTCATTCAACTTTTTTATACTGTTTTCCTCAATATTAAATATTTTTATAATTTTGAAATTTTCGATCACATGTTATTTTCCTTCTTCTATTAATAATTCACTATTCAGTATTGAATGTAAAGAATGTAATGCATTAAAAATCGAACCATGTAGGCAGTTTTAATATTGCATATTTTTCCTTGAAAACCACTCTGTTTATGAGTTGCCCCCTACTTTTCATTACATATGCACTCAGCAAAAAGCAGACAGGTTAAGTAATTATTGAACTATGTTTTGCGAGACAAGTTCATTTTGAATTCACATTGAATTCCTTCGAGGTCTTTTATTTCTTTTGAAATCTTTTGAATTTCGCAGTAATCCCTAAATTCTCTGAACTCCTCGAAGTCCTTTAATGTCCTGAATTCGCTGCCATTTCAGAATGCCATCAAATCCTTGAATTTCCTAAATGCTCTGAAATCCTCGCAAATCTCTCAATCCTCTGAAATACCCAAATAAATGAAATTCCCTTTGTCCACGAAAATCTCTGAATCCCTTGTATTCTCTAACTTTTTCAATTCACTGAATTTCTTGAATTCTCTGAATTACTTGAATTCTTAAAATTCCTGGAATTCCCAGAATTCCTTAATTCCTCACAATTTCTTCAATTCTGATAATTCTTTAAAGTCTTTAAATTCCCTGCATTCCTTGAATTTCCTGAATTTCCTCTATTGTATCAATTTCTTAAATTCTCTGAATTCATGGAATTTACTGAATAACCTCAATTCCTTGAATTCTCTGAACTCCTTGAATTCTTTAAATTTTTTGACACTTCAGAACTCTTCGAATTCCCTGAGTGACTTGAATTTTTTTAAATCCTTGAATTGACTAAATTCCCTCAACTCCTTGAATTCCTTAAATTCTTTGCATTCCTTAAATTCTCTAAATTCCTTAAATTCTTTGAACTTCTCAAATTCTCTGGATTCCTTGAATTCCCTGAATTTCTTGAATCTCCTGAATTCTTTGAATTCTCCGAATCCTTTGAATTATCTGAATTCCTTGGATCTTCTCCAATTCTCTGTATTCCTTGAACTCTCTTAATTTCTTTAATTCGCGGAATTCCTTGAATTCTCTGAATTTCTTGAATTCTCTGAATTCCTCAAATTCTTTGAATTCATCCGAATTCTCTGAATTCCTCAAATTCTTTGAATTCCCTCGAATTCTCTGAATTCCTCAAATTCTTTAAATTCTCTCGAATTCTCTGAATTCCTCAAGTTCTTTGAATGCCCTCGAATTCTCGAATATTTCAAATTCCTTGAATTCCCTCGAATTTTCGAATATTTTTAATTCCTTAAATTCCCTGAAATTCTATGTATTCCTCAAATTCTGTGCATTTCTTGAATTTTATAAATTTATCGAATTCTCTGAATTCCTGGAATTCGGTAGATTTCACGAATCCTTCAAGTTTCTTGAATCTTCTGAATTCCTTGAATTTAGTATCTCGGAATTCCTTCAATTCTCTGAATGTCTTCAATTCTCTGAAGTCCCTCAATTCCCTCAATTCCTCAAATTCTTCTAATTCTCTGAATTCGTCCAATTCTCTGCATTCCTTGAATTCACGGCCATACCACGCTGAAAAAAAACGTTCTCGTTAGATCACTGAAGTTAAGCAGTTTTGGGCGCGGTTAGTACTTGGATGGGTGACTGTTCGGGAATACTACTAACCGGGTGCTGTTGGCGTGTCGTGAGTGTGTTTAGCCCACACTTGTAATTATTTACTACAAAAAACTATCCACCTAGAAACAATACCCGAATCGGGTAGTGTCACGCCTACCTCGAAAGGGAAATGGCCACTCTAAAAGCAGAGTGGTCGTTTTAGACGTGCAGCTTCAGAAAGTTTTTTTTTTAACATGGAGACATCGCTTTATTTCATTTTCAGTGTTTTAGTTCAGAATGGCTGTATGTCTAATTTTGAGATTGATATTCAATTTTTTCTTATTCATAAATCTTTGTTTTTTTGCAGAATCAAATGCTGCCGATAATCCAGAATCAAGTTCGGGCACTGGAATCAAGCGTCCGCGAGAGCGCCCGTCAGGGAACGTTCGCGAGGGCGCGCGCAAAATCGGAAAATGGCGCTCGAAATTTCTGCCGGGTGAACTTAAAGTCGAGCCTCAGACACGCCCATTCGATAAAAAAGTCAACTTTATGACTCATGACGTATATCTATGGCTAGCTGAAAATAGGACAGTATTGCAAGCTGATTTCACGGGCAATAAGCTTCCTAATAGCACTATCTTTTATAGAGTGAATAATTTTTTAGTCCGTCTTTCTCCAATAGGAGGTCATAAAACGGTTATATATGTGAGGCAAAATGGATCACTTATGGCAGTCCGAGCACCGAATCTAACTCGTAAGGGACCATTCATAAATTACGTAGTATATTTTTTGCGAATTTGTACCCTCCCTCACCCTCCTCTTCGTAGAGAAAATCAAAAAAATATGAAAAATGCAAAAAAAGAAACTATAAAGGGTGTCCTGCCTCCTATACAACCCCATGTACTATGTAATAGTGCACAAAAAAATAAACCAAAAATGTATGCGAATCTTAGTTTTGGCACAAAAATGCTTCAAGAAGAAGACACATTTTCTAACAACGAAAGTGAGACTTCTCGATTCCTCGTTGAATTTCTGCTACATGACTTTTGAAAATGAAATTTTTTTCTGGAAAATTTGCTACGAAACTTTAAATAACAAAACAAATTTCATAACAACAACAGTCACCTTTTTTATTCTCTTGTCGAATTTCTGTTACACAAGATGAAACAAAAAAAAACTGAACATTTACGAAACATAGCCAATATTTCTCCTGGAAAATTTTTTTCCAAGATTTGAATAACAAAACATATTTTATAGCAACAAAAGTCACCCTTTTTGATTTCTCTCTGAGTTTCTGTTACATAACTTATAATGAGAAAAAAATAAGGATTCACGACATTCAGCAAAATTTCCTCCTGAAAAATTGTTTACCAAGATTCAAATAGCAGAAAACATCTTCTAATAACAAAAGTCACCCTTTTTGATTCCTCTTGAAATTTCTGTGATATAAATTGAAACAAAAATGAACCAAAAAATAGAACTTTTACGAGACCTAGCAAAACTTCTTTCTGGAAAATGTGTAACCATTCTTCACATGAAAAAATACATTTTCTAATAACCACAGTCACCCATTCCGATTTCTCTCAAAATTTCTGTAACCTAACTGTTAGAGAATCGTTTCGTTATTCAAATCTTGATAACGAATTTTCCAGAAGGAATTCTTGCTGGGGTTTCGTAAATGCTAAGATTTTTTGTTAGTTTTTTTACAAGTTATGCATCAGATATGGATGCATACATTCTTTGAAATATAATTAGAATATTACAAACTTTTGAGATTCTCTGAGCTTTTGAAAATTTCAAGAGAAATATTTTTTCAAAAGCTTGTTCGTTCTTAATTGCGCCTTCCAAAGTTTAAAATAATTCTTGAACTACTAAAAAACCCTTCAAAAAGTGGCCGTCACAATTTAAATATTGGAAAAACAAGAGCGACAAAAGTAATCAAATTGAATTTGAATTGACAAATGGAACGTTTAATTAAGAGATTGATTTATAATCTTTTTAATTTCAAAATTTTGTCTTCTTTCAAGACATGAATATTATGGAACCTAGTGAAAGAGAGTGGTTCATCACGTATTTTGGCAAACACTTCAGAGTAACATTAAATCCAGAAACAGGAACGCCGACAGCAGTTGAGCTTGCAAATGGAAATAAACATGAAGATGGACATAAACCCGAAGACATTATTTTTCCTTGGATCAAATTTTATGTGTTCAGAGGGGGGCGTTATTTAGAAATTACGGAAGCTACGCTTCACTTGACTTTACAACTGTTTGTTTAATTTTTGAATGCATCTTTCTAGAATTTCCTAATCTGGCATAAACTTGAGCATTTTTCGGTTTCACAATTTGTAATCGTTTTCTGTTTGAGATTTTTGAAAGTGCCATATGAGAAATCATATATTAAACATGTTGGTGTATATAATTCCTGAAAATATAACAAGAATAAACAAAAATTTGTTTCTTTGGACGAAAATAAAAAAGAGAAGAGAGAAATAAGAAAGCAAAGAACCAAGTCACAATATGAAAACATTTATAATATTTACCAACGTTTTGGTGCTCATACAGAACCCTTAGCAAGGTAAAAAAATATTAAAGCAGGTGGGAACAGTGACGAAACAACGACGCTCTCTCCTCGACACCTGAGATCTAAGTTTGGGTCAAAAGGCAAATCCGTCATAAACACATAAGGAATAAGAGAAAGTCAAGATTCCTGAAACCCTATTGCTGTATGTAATTGATCATACTAGAATGACTTTTATTCATTTTATCCAAAATCAGTTCTCAAATTGATAGTCAAATTATTTTATTTTGTAATATAAAGAATTTCCATGAATTCTCTCATTCTTTTATCACTTTCATTATGTAAAATTTCAACACTATCCTGCCCAAACTCATGGTCAACATCAGTAAACCCTTTTGCATGTCTAGCAAGAAAACTCTTGTAACAACCTCCCAAACGAACATCACCTTTATGTTCCTCCATCCTAGTATTAAGAAGTCTGCCAGTCTGTCCCGCGTAAGGCATCTTACAGATCTTGCAAGTGATATTATAAACAACACCACCTTTTTCAAATTTATCTAAAGTATTTTTGCCAACGGCCAATGGCCATACCATGTTGAAAAAACCAGTTCTCGTTGGATCACTGAAGTTAAGCAGTGTTGGGTGCGGTTAGTACTTGGATGGGTGACTATTCGAAAATAATACTACTGCGTGTTGTTGGCGTCGTGGGTTTGGTGAGCCCACAATTGTAGTTCTCTACTACAAGAAACTATCCACCTAGAAACACTACCCGAATCGGGTTGTGTCACGCCTACCCCGAAAGAGCTTAATGGTATACATTAAAAGAACTATATTCTGTCAATTCTTTCTAATTTGCTAAATTCTAATTGTGCTATGCTTTTTCATTAACTTTTGTTAGTGATGGTTAAGAAAAAGGATATTTCTAACAATATTCAAATCCTTTTTGTGAAATGAAACGCGGGACCAATCTGAGAGCTCTGTCAACTAAGTTTTTGGTTAGTGAAATTTTGTTTCAAAAAGAACCCGGAAACATTGCAAAGACATCCGAAGAAATCATGACAAGGTCATCAGGAACAGTTCTCTGAATGATAATTTGTTTTGAATTGCTAACTATTTTGAATATTTTATATTGAAGTTTTAATAACTATTCTCAAAGGATGGCCATCTTCATAAATCTTTCTTCAATCACAACATCTGGCAAGAAATAAGTCTTTAATATTTATATCAGTCCATCTTATATCTTTTCCTGAAATCCATTCTCTCTCGAATGATCCAAAATCTTGGAAGTGTCTCTTCTCAATTGTTTCAAAAGATTTTCACTCACTAAATCAAAATTATCATGATTGGAAAGTAAATCTTCCATCTCCATAATATAATTTGACTTCTTCATACAAACTGTAATATTGCCTTCATTAGCATTCATGCACATAATATCAGGGGTGTTTTTAAGAAAACCTTCCGTTATCATGAAAGCTTCGGAAATTGTACGATCAATAATACTAATGTGCAAACAATTCTCATCAACAAAGCTCTTTGACAAGCGTAAAACCTTGTTTCGGGAATCTCGCTGATCTAATATTGGAATTTTGTGTATACTTGATTCGACTTTCTCTTATTTTTAAAGTGTTTATAACGGAATATCCTTTTGAACCACACTTAGATCTCAGGTAGCAAGGAGAGAGCATCGTTGCATTATCGTTGTTCCCGAATGCTTCTCAAAATTCTCAAAATAATACAGAAAAGGTGCATTTCTAATATCGTATGGAACTTTATTCCATAACCAGGCACCTCTGACTATAAATGATATTTGAAGCTGACATGTTCTGTGCGAATGAATCTTAAGGATTTTATGTCTTTCACGAAGCTGAGACTGTGCTGAAAGATTTCTGTCTACAAATTAGAAGAAGTTAAATAGATACTCAGGAGCTTTGTTCTGAAAAAGGGTATAGAGAAAATTACCCACGAAGACTTGTCTTCTCTTGGCAACAGTCATCAGACCAGCCATATGTCTGTATGGAGTTGTGTGTTCGTATTTAGGCAAATTGTACATGAAGCGGACGCAGGCGTTTAACGCACGGTCAAACTTCAAATTTAAATCTTCGGACGAACCGTCGTATACCAAGCAACCGTAGTCAAAGTGGAGCAGGGTTAGACTCTTAACCAAAAGCGTCCGCGTAGACGTAGGTCAAGAGTCCTTATTTCTATATAGTTGCTGTAGAATACTGTATGTTTTCCTCTAGATGCTCTGTAGCTGTTCCTTCCAAGACAAGGTACGGTTATGAAAATATCTTAGATTTTCAAGTTCTTCCGAGAAAGGGAAAGCGAGATTCTCGATACGAAGTGGTGGAAAAGATGCAAATGTTTCAAGTGACGCAGATGAAGTAGGTCCCACAACAATTGCCTGAGTTGTGCCAGGGTTAAGAGTAAGTCCATTGCTTTAGGGCCAGAGAATCACATGATCAATATCCTCCTGGACTAAAACAAGTAAACTACTCAGCGAAGAAATTGGTCCCGATAAATAAATTTTGAAATCATCAGCATATTTGTGGTAGCTGTCATGTTTAAGTTCACTTCCAAGGTCAGATGTGAACAAATTGAAGAGGAGAGGTGCCAGAATAGAACTCTGTGAAACTACATACTTGGCTTCACCCCAGTTAGAAAGCCCACCACAACTATTAATGATACTGTGAGACCGATTATTAAAAGAAAAAGATTTCAAATTTTGTTAGAGTAACTTGTGATTAACCATATCAAATGCCTTCGAAAAATCAAACAAGATAACAATCGTGATCTCCCTGTTATTCATTGCTAATTTGAGAACCGTCGTCACCTTAAGGGAAGCAGTAATAGTACTATGTTTTTTACGAAAACCTGTGCTTGAGCATTGATCAGTCACTTAATTTCTAGTGGAGCGTATTGTGGTTCAAATAACAACAGGCAAATTTTTTATTGCGAAGGAAAGAGTTTATTTTCTGGCATAAAAAACCTCCACTTGAAGAGTGGAGGAAAAAGCCGAGAATCAAATAGCGATCACAAAAATAAGAGGGAAATTACAGACCTGAAGATTGGAATGAGACTTAAACATTGGAAAGACAACCAGTCTGCCACACTTAAATCCAACACGAGACTCGTTCACACACACACACAAAATGGAACCTCTCACCACGATGACTTAACTTGAACTGAGTGAACCCTAAAGAAAATGATAATTATAAAAGTCAGAACAAATTCCTTAATCAACTGCATATAAAGTCCTACGAAAAGGTTCCATTCTACCTGCTCGGCGCTGACCTTCGAGCTACGCGCAGAGCTTACAGTTTATTTTCAGGTGCAGCCCTTTTTTCGGAAATGAATCAATTAACAAAAGAAAAATAAACTAATTATAACTCTCTACTATTCCAGATGACAGTAAAAAGCAGCCGAACAACCTGATTGCATCGGGTCAATGGCCTTGGATAATTCAAGAAATCTGGAGAGTTGCAAGTGAATAATTTTTTCAAGTGGTTCAGAGAGTGCACATAGAATAGAAATTGTCCGAAAGTCTTTCGCGATAGTAGGTTTGGAAATTTTGGAAATTCGCCAAATAACAGCCTTTTGCCAGAAATGTGAGAAGATAGTCATCTGGACGGAAGCATTATAAATATGCAATAGTATAGGAAAGATAATTGGAAGCGCAAGTTCAATCATTTTTATTGAGATTCCATCAGTTCAATGGCATTTGATTTGATTTCAAGTGTTTTCTTCCGAAAGTATTTAAGGTGTGATGTCATCGAAAAAGAAGTGAGAGTCGTTGAATGTTGAATTGAGAGAAGTAGTGGAAGATAACGATCTTAAGTCTGGAACTGAGAATGTAAAAAAAGTCGTTGAGAGGTCATCAGGCAGAAAATTACTATCCATAGATTCCTGCGTGGGCGGGATTATGTGTAAAATTCTGAGGAGATGTCAAATGTTCTCTTTTTTGTTTCTATGTGCAATCTCATTATAATTGTATTGATTGAACGCATCTATGATCTTTGTTTCAACTAGGTTCCTGTGTTTACGAAATTGAGCTAGTATTATACTGCTTTTTGTTCTTTTTGCAATTCAAGGCTTGCCATCACGTTCCCTCATCAGATTTTTAATTTCAGATGTAATCCAAGGGGCACCTTTATTAAAGTTTTTACGAACATGTAGCGGAGAAAATTGGTTGAATGCGGTGACTAAGTAATTAGTCAGAATTTTAAGGCTGACGTTTAATTTTGTCTCAATTAGAAATCTTTGTTTTTTTTACAGAATTGAATGCTGCTGAAAATCCGAAATCCAGTACGGGACTGGATCAAGCGAATATGTAGAATGCAAGAAAGCAAATATATATTTCGAGAAAACTAAAACGTCGGCGCCAAAAGTACGCGACCATCACTTTGATGCCTCGCAACACGCTAAAAAGAATCTCAGAACATTCTAGCCTTTCGAGGCTTCCCAAAACGAGCTGGACATCTTGACAAATCTGAAAAATTCTTAGGCGCTCCTTGAGGTGTTTAGATTGCGACGCAGTTTTCAAAATTTCAAAATATGGAATTGTCTACTAATTACAGACCGTTTTCCACAAACATATAATCTTGAAAATAAATAATGATGGGAAGTTGTTTCATGGCTCAAAATGTGCATTTTCGTAACGTGATTGAAGTACGCATTAAAAAAATGAAATCAGATCAATATTTTGCGAAATAATGCTTTTCGAATATTTCGGGACTTATTGAGATAGCCACCGAAAGACAATGTTAGGAAATAAGTATCCATTTCACAACAACAGGAACCTCAGAAGAAAGTGGATACCTGGGACTGGTCTTTCAAAACATTATATATTGGATCGGCCATTCTGTTTTTTGGACTTCTGACGTCCAATATAGAATCAGCGTCCTCGAGAACCCCCAGATACCACATTTCATGTAAATCAATAATTTGCTTGAATACTCCATGTTAGACCCGCCAGTTTTTGTTTCCAATTCTGACTTCAGATTCGGTATGAGCGCCTCCAGAAACCATACATAGGTGTCCTTAGATTTTAATTTTGTAGATTTTCATGTGTTTTTCGACTTCTGGTCACAGAATCAACGAAAAGTGGAAAAGAATTTTCTTGGTTTCTTATTTTCTTGACATGTGATTATCAATTCATATAGATAGTAGATGTATATAAGTCTTTGAAATAGAAAAAATAAAAATCGTTCATGATTGCAAGAATGTGCCTGTCATTAGACCACAAAATGTAATATAATTGCAGTTACCAGGGTTTACCACGGGGAGGTTTCAAGCCTTCATAAACCCCAATTTTTCATATTTTTTATCATTTTCTATCATTTTCTTTAATTTTTTTATTGAAGTGCCATCAAACTTCTTGCACTTGACCTTCGTCACAAAAACAGCTTCTTAAAATGCATAAGCTAACAAACTCTCATATACTTCAAAATAATTCATGTTTCAAGAACTGTGGAATTGAATAAAGTGTGAATTGAATAAAGTGAGGAATTTTTAATGTAAGCAATAAAAATTATTAAACTTGTTTACGTTTTGAATTGTGACATAATAAAAGCGTCAAAGTGATGGAAGTGCAAAATAAGTAGTGAACTAATGACAAAAGCAGAAACAAGTTTTCAAAAAGTCAATCGATCGCATTATTCTTCAGAAAGTCGTGAATAGTCGAAAAAGTCGCACGATCCCAGAGCTACAGAATTACATTGAAGGATTTTCAATTATTTCAGAAGTCTAAATAATTTTTGGATTTGAAGAATTCAAAAATCGACTGAATCATGATAAAATTCATTCGTTTAGAGAAAATTTTTAGTACAATTACATCTAAAGGTTTCTTATGGTTCACTGAAGAAAGAAGAAAAATGTTTTATAGTTTAATTTTTAGGATCTTTACCAAAAGTATTGAATGCTTAATTCCGAAATCCCAAGGCATTTTTGATTTGTAGTTCTTCGATATCAATGTTGGGTAGTATCCAGGTACAAGTATCTTAGTTAGTCAAAAAGATAAGTTACTTATATCTTTTGCAGTAACTTAGGTACTTTCGAAAAATAGCAACTGTAACTTACCTCCGTTGAGTCGTGGGACCGGTACCTCTAGAGAAAAATGTTCTCTAAGTACTTGAAGCTGTTGCTCTTGGTGGTTCCAAAACCACCATAAACTGTAGGTTCCCCTTCCACCACCAAGTAAGTGCGTGGGAGTTGTTTGAAGGGATAAGGAAGAGATGTAAGAAAAATGTGAACCCTCAGGGGATACATTAGAAGCTTCCATTCCAACTTACCTCTGTTACTATTTCTGCAGCAGCTTGTAACTTTAATTTTATAGTTACTTTTGAGTTACTTTGTATTTTTTGTATGATTTTCTCTCAATAGCTGTTATGCTATAAATAGTCGTTTCAAAAATTCCGCGCAATGGAAGAACAAAAGAATATCACGATCGGGCTTACGCACTCTGATTCAGCACCTTCGGCTTCTGCGCTTGCGTTTGCTTGCTGAGAGGAATTCTGTCATTGGCCGCATTTGGCATAATTAATTCGATTTTAAATCACGCGCTCATTACGGCCAATTGCGAAAGGCTATTCTGTATCGCAGGCATCATAATGACACCCAAAGATGAAAATTGGGGGCTGAGTCCTTCAAGACAGAGTTACTTTTAAAAATTAATAAGAGATACTGTTAAGAAGAGTTTTTTGTAATATTATTATAAATTAATATATTGTTGTTCACTTGTCAGAACATATCGCTTACTTTTCATTTGAACTGATATCTATCTGTTCAACATGTTTTCTTAATTTGAGTGGGTCTACAATTTGAAGTAACTTTAGAAAAAAACTTAGTTACTTTCCCTAATATCTGTAACTGTATCTAGATATTTTTTCAAGAAGGGAACTGCATGTGTAAATAGGTATTTTTTCAAAAAGAAAGTGTAACTGTATCTATATACTCCTAATAGAGTAAACAAGATTTTAAAAAAATATTAAACTATTTTTTTTCATACAAAAATAGTCGCAAAAATAATGAAATTTTTGGTCTTAATGTTTAAAAGCATACGAAAAATTTAATTTTCAAAATTTTCAACAAATCCTAGTTCCGGCGATAGCCATCCACCTATAGGTGAACATCCAACAGAATCATCGTCGCCGTTTACCTACCTTTTTTTATATGGTTTGCCATTCACTCAATGAAACTCGCGATCGAGATCATATTTTTGCATATAAAAATTCAGAGTTACTACTAAAGACTGAATAAATGTATAGTGAAAATTTGGAAGCTCTGTGTCTTTCAACTTCGCTACAAAAAATTTCGAAAAAATCTTTAAAAAAAAAGGCTGTCACGCGGGATGACCCCCTTAAATGTGAGATACTTGAATGGGATTTCCAGTGTATTTTGAATACACTCGAATGCCTTTGAAGTCACATTAAATTCCTTTGCATTTTTTCAATTCTTTGAATTCTATGTATGTCTTCGCACTCATTTTTATTCCTGAAATTTCCTAAATTGGAGTATTTCCACGACCTCGTATAATTCAAGGAACACAAAGATTGGAGGGAATTCAAAAATGTTCTTATTATAAAAATATGCCTCACCCGCGTTATTCGGACAGTTTTTGATTTCGGATCCCAGAACATTTTTTTTATGCTCTCAACCATCCACTTTAGGAATTTCGAAAGAGACATCCGATTGCATTATTTTTGAAGAAGTGAACATTTATTAAAACGCAGGCTTATCCCAAAATATGCTACCCTTAATTAAACATTAATGGGAATTATTTCAAATGCTACTTATTCCTACAATTGCATTTTCACAAGCTTCAGAAGAGAGAAAATATTTGTGAATTGGAAGAGATTAGAAACCTATTTTGAATTCAAGCGCAGAACAATTCTAAATTGGAGCACTGAAAATCACATAATTTTAATATGGAATTCTTTAGGTGTCCAGCAATTAAAATTATCGCATTTCAGAATCACTCATTCTGAATTGAAATTTTTTTGAAGCGTAGAGTAATCTGAAAATGTATCCTATAAAAATGAACAAATTTTCAACCGAAAATAAGTAGAATCAAAACAATTGGAATAGTCCGATTTTGAATATAGAACCATTCGAAACTAAATAATGAAATATTATCATGAAAGTGAATCAGCAATGTGAAATTCGCTCATTGTAATGCCCAAAATTGAACAATACTTTGGAAAATAAAAAATATGCAGAATTCTAAACCGCAATGATAATACAATTTTAATGTATAACTGTACATACAGCAACTTGAATAATCTCACACAAGGAACATTTACAAATTTTTTAATCAGAAAAATTCTCAAATCGGTTCAAGGTTGAGAAATTCTAGATGAGCGCGGTAAAACATTATATAAAAGTTTTGAATTTAGGAAATAACTAATCAACAATTTTAATTTCGATGGGTTCAAAATTGAGTTACTGCAAATAGTAAGAGTTAAAAATCGATTGTTTATTCACTAATGAAAACCGCTAGAATCACAGATACATCTTCTGTCAAGCACTTTCCAATAATTAACCCTTCGCTGGCACACTGGGGTCGAAAAGATCCAGGCATGTTAAAACTTATTCAAGTCCCTTCAACATTTAAAAATGGTACTAATGGTAAATGGAAAATGGCATTAATGGTTCTTATTTTTTGTGTGAAAAATGTCACTTTTCACTATTGTTCAACTCTTACAATCTTTCTTTCACATTTAAAATAAATTTTGTACTAAGTGACCCACAGCATTCTTTGGAGCAACTCTCCAAGAGTGTGTTAAAAATGCAGCTACTCAAAATAATGAATTGGCTCTATGCGGGAAGCCTTTTTCACTTGGGGGTGGAAAAGACCCCAGTATGCCAGCTACGTTATGCGTCGGGAAGTGTGCCATCGAAGGGTTAAATTCATCGTAGCCTACATTATGAAAATAATGTTCAGTATATGGTGTTTCAATTCCGGAAATCAGATCATCAAAATTATTCACAGCTACAGGTGGAGATGGTGGCAGGGGAAGCTCAGCTCCCGAAACCCTTCCATTAGGCCATCTGTACACAAAGAATTCGAAGCCAGCTACATTCGCCTTTTCGGAAATATAACCTGGTACAACATCATGTTCTATGTCGTTTGCGATGCTAATTCCTTCCGGCTTTTTTGTTTCACGATTTAACCTTACTCTAAAGGTTTTAACTGAATAAACGACAAACCATTGTGTACTAGTAGGTTCCATAACGTTTGCAACTGAAAAATAAAATAGGAATTGGTACACTTAAAAGGATTGAAAAGCAGTCTAAAAATTAAACGTTCATTTTAAGTTTCAAGTTTTCAAAAGCATAAAGTAGCGGTGATGGTAAGTAAATTTCAAAAAGGTTTTAGTTCAAATATCTTTTAGAGTCTTTCCAAGATCTGAATTCCAGGATTTCTGTTTCTATCAGACACCATTGTAATTCCAATTAACCGCATTCTGCTTAGAATGTTACAAGGATTTACCGTAAGAAATTTTCGTAAAGAATCAGATGCAGCTTTCGAAAAGTTTCGCAAAGAAATAGAGACGATTGAATAGCTTCGGCAAGAGATTTCTGTCAGAAATTTTTAAAAGGTAATGAAGACGTTTTTTAAATGAGTAACGAATTGTTAAATAGTTTCATTGTCTGTAGAAGGTACAGTTTGACTAAAGAAGCTTTCTGAATATTATTACTGTTGAAAATAAATGAGTCATACACAGGGATGAAACAGTCCAATTAACTTGGAAGAAAGGACCTATTACAACTAAAAAACTGACAAAGGGTGACTAATTTCAAACCAAAAAAGTGACAAAAAGTGATCACAGTGCATTTGTAATGTGACTAAAGTTCTTTTGAATTAAAAGGAATTCCAGATGAATTTCAACGAATTCAGGATAAATCAACAGAATAAATTTAGCAGAATTTCAGTAAATTTATAAACATTTCAGGGAAATGAGAAGAATTGGATAAAATTCTTAAGAGTTTAGGTTAAATATTTGATACTTTAGAGTGATTAGAGAAATCTCCCTTGGTACAATTATGATCATCAGATGATCATATAATAGTCCTTCGCGTATTTGTATTAACTGTCGCCTCTGTATGATTATGAAACACGTTGGACGTGGTAAACTTGTACTTTTGTTACATAAAGCCTCGTAAACTTAAAGGAGGTTTTTCGGGTTTCAATTGTATCCAAAACTGAGAATTTTTCCGGCGTTTTATAAACCTTGCAGTTCACACCTTGAAGGCTAATCAGGACCTGAAGTCTTATTGATGAAGCAATAAGAAGATATTGATCGATTGATGAAGAAATAAGTAAAGAAACAAGTCAACACAACTTACTAAGGGGAGAGAGAGAAAAGATCACCATCCTACCCTACATTCAAGGTATTACGGAATAAATAGGAAGAATTTTCAACAAACACAACATCCAAACCATATTTGATCCACCTGCGAAAATAGGACAACTTCTAAAGAACCCCAAGGATAATAAGGAATCTTTCAGTGATCCGGGAGTGTATAAAATTCTTTGTTCTTGTTACAAAGTCTATATTTGAGAAACCAGGAGGGCGGTGAGCCAACGTGTACAGAAACATGAAAGTAAAGTGAAGCTAAAGCATTTCACACAATCTGAACTATATAACATCAATGGGGACCATGGATATAATACAAATCCGATTGGGCTTTCCGTCCTTCCGGGTTTTGAAAAAAAGGCTTCATTGGCCAATCAAGTGCTGTATCTGAAATACTGTTTTATTAGGTTCATACAAGATTCTATGCTAAAAGTATTTCAAGATGAAAATGCTAGTATTTGAATTTTAATGATCAAGGGAAATGAAAAATTAGACCAGAAAAAATAAGGGAATTTTGAAAATAAATTCTCGGACACCGTGCCTAATTCTACTAGCAATAACTAGTGACACATTTTTGGAAACTAAAAATTAGGTACCGAAAAATGGGGGAGGGTAGAGATATTTCGTTTCAGTTTGTTACAGGAGGAAGGGGGGGGAGGGGGTCTCAGAAAGGGCCTTTAATGCGTTACATAATTTAAGCACGGCCCTTTGCATAATATATAGATGGTGCCTTACCAGTGAATATCGGCGCTCGAACTGCCAAAAGTGTTCCAGTTTGGTTTATATATTCCACTATTGGTAGGTTTATGCTAAGCATAGCTCGACGGACTAGAAAACTTTTCTTTTTGTAATCATCGCCAGTAGGATAAGGATGACCCGGATATTTAGCTTGCACTACTCTTGTTCTGTACTTATCTAGCCAGACCTCAATTTTCTGCCCCATATGCTCGAGATACTCATGTGGCGGGCCGTCAATAACATCAGGGCGGTTATGAGTATCTGATACTCGAAATCCCCCGCGACCGCCCCCTCTCTTGCGCCCACTTCCGGGGCGGGCTCCCCCTCTCGCTTTCCCGCGGTAGGGTTTTAACCTCTCGCTTCGGTTCCCGGGTTCTAAACTTGGTCCTTTATCCTTTGCCGCATTCGATTCTGTTGAAAGAAAACAAAGATTTATGATTAAGAAAAAATCAAATAGCAATTTGAAATCAAACTGTCAACAATTCTAACGCACTGAAAATAAAACAGTTGGATACATCCGTGGGATAAAGTTCCGAATAGGTGAACCCTCCGGTTTCGTTGGAACCACATATGATTACGTATTTTTATGCGCTGATTACGAAAAGCATAGGTCAAATTGTCGACGAAGACGTCTTCATGGTAAAAACCATAAAAAACCCCATGGAAACTAAATTTTTTCTCTTTATCTCGGTAAATACAGAATATTCCCGGAAATATTTCCAACAAAAGTTTCAGCTAGTATAAAAATACATATTTTTTGTATCTAACACTTTTTGCTCAAAACCATTATCTCTCGAGGAAAAGGGGACTTAAACATGGAAAAGGAGGCGAGCATAACTGAACGCATTTTTGTAACTCGCCAGTATATGCGTAGCCCCCCCCCCCCCAAACTCAAACCTGGAAAGGGGAAAAAGCGGCACTGAACACATTTCTGTAACCAGTTAGTAAATGCGTAGCCCCCCTTATCCCCACTTGAACCTGAAAAAGGGGACAAGCGTGACCGAAAGCATATCTGTAACTCTTTCCTTTTTTTATTGTTCTTCTAACGCAATCCTCTTTTCCTCGAAAGATAACAGTTTCAGGCAAAGGAAGTATGATACAAAAAAAGATGTATCTTCATACTAGCGTAGAACTTTTGTTTGAAACATTTTTCAAAATTCTTCGTATTGACTGAGATAAAGGAAAAAATCATAATCTTTATGTGGTTTTTTATGGTTTTTACCATGAAGACGTCCTTGCTGCCAATTTTCACTATGATTTTCGTAATGAGTGCATCAAAATACGTAAGTTCACATGGTTTCAACAAAATAGGAGGGTTCACCTATTTGGAACTACACCCCATCCATGTGTACAAAAAAACTTTCTTGGAGAGTACGTCTAAAACAAACTCTCTGATTTTTGAGTTGGCCACTCGAATTTATTACACATATGCAGCAGAGGGTATATAGGTTTATTAATTTACAATTTATGGCTTAGTATATTACATATGCAAAATCAGTTAGAAAACACTTGAGTTTCTTCAAATTCACATTTAATTCCTTTGAATTCTTTTAAGTTTGTATTGAACTCCTTTAAATTCTTCTGAGCTCACATTGAATTCCATCAAATTGTTTTAAGTTCATTAAAATCGATGTATCATGATTCATCATTTCAAATAGCTGGAAATATATTCAATTCCTTTTGCACTCTTTTAAATTCTTTAAAATCTTCTGAAATTCCTGACATATATGTCTAGGAAATCTGAATTCGTTAAATTCTGAATTCAGCGATATCAGAGCATTCAGGCAATTTTCCGAATTCCAGGTATCCAAAGAAATCAGAATATTCAAGGAAATCAGGGAATTCCATGAATTTAGGAACTAAAGAGATTTTAAAGAATAAATGTATCAAATTCCGAATATTCGTGGATTTCGGGGTATTCAGTGAATTTCAGGGTATTTCCGGAATTGGAAGAATTCAGTGATTTTTCAGGATTTAGGATAATTCAAGGAATTTGGAATATTTAGAAAGTTTGTGAAATTTAGAGAAATCCTAGAATTCAAAGAATTCGATAAATTGAGTGATTTAAGAGAAACCAACGATTTTACAGAATTGAAGGATTTCAGAGGATTCTTATGTAAGAATTATTAGTTATTAGTATAATTATTGTTAGTAAATTTTCAGTCATTTTTTGTTGCAAGGGGCCATTCTTAAATTACGTAACGGATTATAGGCCCTCTCTGAGACCCCCCCCCCTTCCTCCTGTAATAAACTGTAACGAAATATTTCTACCCCCGCCCCCCCCCCCCCAATCTTTCGGTACGTTATTTTTAGTTTCCAAATTTTTTTTACTAGTTATTGCTAGTAGAATTAGGCAGAGTGTCCGAAAACTTAATTTTCAAAATTCCCTTGTCTAATTTTTCATTTTCCTTGATCAGTAAAATTCAAATACTAGCAGTTTTGTCCTGAAATACTTTTAACTTAGAATCTTTTATGAACGGAATAAAACAATATTTTAGATACAAATTTAAAATTTTCAAACTTATTAATTCATTCTAAACAAAAAATATCTTTTCTACTATAAAAAATGGTTTTTTAACGAAATACTTAAATTTCTAGAAAAATAATTAAATTTTTATTTAATAAAATAGTTGAATTTTTACTTAATTAAGTAGTTGAATTTTCAGCCTGAAAATAAGAATTTCCAAGGAAAAGGGTCATGGTTTTTATTTAAATCAAAAAATATGTACAAAAAAAAAGTTTTTCAAACCCAGAAAGACGAATTTTCAACAAATAAAGATTGTTCAATAAAGAAAGAAAATTCTACTTAAATTGTTGATCATTCAAGCCAAAAGACGAATTTTCTACACAAAAATTGAATTTACAAACAAAAAATATGACTTCAGAAAAAAATAAATTCTCCACGAAACTGATGCATTTTTACTCAAAAAAATGACATTTTAAACCAAGAAATTTTTTTTTTGCAAAAAAGGAGAATCTTTAACTAAAAAAAGATCAATCCTAAAGAATTGAAAAGTTATATCTCCAGTTAAAAAATTAATTTCAAACAAACAAAAAAAAAAGACTTTCTCAGTAATCAGCTAAATTTTTAGCCGAAGTTTGAAAGTTTAGCTTCTCCCCAAGTAGTTGAATTTTCAATTTAAAAAGCTTCATTTTCAACAAAATTTACTACTTTAAATCGACATTTAGCTGAAACTACTTCTCAACGACGCTTTCTTTTGAGATGCAGGAAATTTGACATCATCCCTCTACACATTGAAAATCTACGTAAGCACCAACAAAGCAACATTTTTTTTCATAGTAACACTTGCAAGAATTCCTTCAATAATTTGAACAATTACGTAAGTTCAAAACTTTTAAAATTAGAAATCCGTGACATAAATTATCATTTGGAATTTTTGAAAAAACGTCTCTTTTATATTCAAAATAGAATTTTTAATTCAAATTTAGAAAAAGTGACTTTGAAACATTTTTTACAGTTGTCAGAAACAAAATTTCACAAAATTTTACACATTTGTAATCTTGAGCATATAAAGAAATTTGAAAATTTGTTACTAGTCAAGAACCGTTATAAAAATTCCAACACAGACAACTGGGTCATGAAATTGTCAGATAAACAACTTCCGAAAGAAGTTTCCGAAACGATCTCCTTAGGACCTAACTATTGTTCTATAGACAAAATTTCAAAAAGTGATGCGATTAATATTATTGAGAATGTTGAAACTTCTCTGCAACACTTAAATGTGAACACGGATGTTAAAAACTTAATAAGAGACAATGTAAGTGAGAGTATTGTCAGTGAGTCTCATAAAACTAAACACATTTCATACGAAGATAGAGAATTTGCTAAGAAGTTAAAAAATACAAAAATATTTCTTAATAATAATTCTGGAATTTTTTTCACCAAAGCAGATAAGGGTAGCCTTACTGTTTGTTTAAATAAAATTGATTACATTAAAAAAGCTCATGAACTATTACGTGATAAAAAGATATATGAAAAAGTAAAAAGAAATCCTTTGAAATCTTTACAAGTTAATACTTCTAAAATACTAAAAATTCTAAATGATAATGATTTGCTAAAGTACAAGTACCACAATAACCAAATGACTCTTACTGACACTACTCTACCAAAATTTTATGGACTACCGAAAGTACATAAAAAAGATACTCCACTTCGTCCGATAGTTTCACTGGTTAACAGCCCGACATATTTTTTAGCAAAAGTGATCTACAATGAACTAAAAAATGCAATTAAAGTTCCATGTTCACATATTAATAACAGTCAGGAATTAAAAGACAAACTTTATAAATTTACAATCGACAATGACTGCGTCCTGTTATCTTTGGATGTTAGCTCTTTGTTTACTAACATTTCATGCTCTTTAGTTCTCGAAAGCCTTGACAAAAGGTACCACCGAATTGTGAATATGTGCAAAATACCGTATGACGAAATTAGAAATTGTACTAAGTTTCTTTTTGATAATAACTATTTCACTTTTGACCACACTGTATATCAACAAATTGAAGGGACACTGATGGGCTCTCCGATTTCACCGTTATTTGCAGACATAGTTATGGATGACCTGGAAACTAATTGTTTAAAACAATTGAAAGTGGTTCACAGTTGTATCCCCCTTTTTTATTATCGCTATGTCGATGACATCATTCTATGTATAAAAAAAGAACATATTAATCTGGTTATCAACCTTTTTAATTCGTATAACAAAAATCTCAAATTTACTTCAGAATTAGAAAACAAAAATAGTATTAATTTTCTTGACTTGACTCTATCTAGAGAAAACAACCGGATTATCACTAATTGGTACCAAAAACCCTCTTCATCAAGTAGAACGATCAATTACTTTTCAGGTCATCCAAAAAATATGAAAAGGAATATTGTGTTTAATTTGGTTGATAGGGCCATAAATTTGTCGGATAAACGGTTCCATTTTCACAATCTTGAAGTTGTTACTCAAATACTACTTAAAAATGATTATCCTATCCCTTTCATTAAAAAACATATTACAACTCGTATGAATACAATTAAATTTTCGCGTAATAATAAAGAAAAACATAATTCATGCAACAAGAATTTTTTACAACAGCCTAAAGTTAGTCTTCCTTACATACCTAACATCTTTTATAAATTGTCTACGCATCTTAAGAAAGCTAACATAACCACCTTACCTTCCTTGAAACCTTCTTTGAAATCGATTATGAAACTTGGTAAGGATGTTACTGAAAAATGGGATCGTACAAATTTAGTTTATAAACTTACTTGTAAAAATTGTGGGGCTTCTTACGTAGGTGAAACTAAGAGATCGCTAAAAACTCGCATAAATGAACATGAAAAATATGGGAAAGAAGAATCTGTAATTAATATACATCAGAACATATTTAACCATAAATTTGATTGGAATGACGCAAAATATTAGATTTTGAGTCTGACTATACAAAACGTCTAATTTCTGAGATGATTCATATTAAGAGTAATCCGAGTAGTATAAATAAAAAAGAGGACATTCATACATTGAACTTCCGATATTTTCCTATTCTGCAAAAATTTAATTCATAATTCTACATTTACCTACGCATTCAGATTCTTCGACACATATTTACTCACGCACACACAGTAATGTATTAGAAATTATATACCATTTGTATTTATTATCGCTTCCTCAGTCTTCGTTGTGTCGTCCTTAACTAACGTACGACTTATGCCAATTTGGCATATGACTCATTAAACAAAAAATTTGTTTTCGACTATATTGGTAATTATCGATTTTCAAATTCAGTGTTATTGGATACCGCTGTGATGTAAAAAAAGTGTTTGTTTTCAATGTGAATCTTATTTTTAATAAACAATTTTTTTTAGCCTGATGAGGCCAGAGAACCAATCTGGCGAAACGTTGCGAAAAAACGCAAACTAAAGTATGATTATTTACCCCCAATTGACCGATTTACCAGCTACTACGACTAGAAATATAACTCTTAAAGAAATGATTTCTAAACAAAGTGATTCAACCGAATCTTTCAAATAAAATAGTTGAATACTCAAGCAAAGAAGGATAATTTTTAACCAAAAAGTTGCATTTTCATTGACAAAAAAAATATTACAGTACAAATTAAAAATTTTCAAACTTATTAGTTTATTTTAAACAAAAAATATCTCTTCTACTATGAAAAATGGTTTTTCGACAAAGTACTTAAATTTCCAGCAGAATAATTAAATTTTTAATAAAATAGTTGTAGATTCAGGAAATTTTGGATTTCGTCGCGTTTATGGAATTTAGGAAATTAAGAGATGTTTTGAATATTTAAGGAATCAAGGGAATTCGAAATATTCAAGGAATTTAGGAAATTTAGAATATGCAAGTAATTTAAGTATCTCAGGGAACCTGGATTTCAGGGAGTTGAGAGAATTCAAGGAAACTCAGACATTTTCAGAAAATTTCAAGGAATGCAGAGATTTTTAAGAATCAAAATAATTAAGAGAATTCAAGATATTAAGGATTTCAGGGAACTCTACGACCTCAGCGACTTCAGAGCATTTGGAGAATCCAAAAGTTCAGGAAAATGAAGAAATACATCGGCGGAATTCAGGGAATTTTGAAAATTTCAAGAATTATGTAAATTCCAGGAATCGTGGAGCTTATCGCATTTCTGAAATTCCGTGAATCAAGAGATATTTAGAATATTTGAAAAATCAAAGTAATTTAAAATATTCAAGGAAGTGAGGAAATTCAGAATATTCAAGGAATTTAAGTATTTCAGGGAATTTAGAGAATTTGAGGAAACTGAAATATTTCAAGAGATTTTAACAAATTCTGAATATTCAGGGAATCGAGAGATTTTTAGCAATCAAAATAATTGAGCGAATTCAAGATATCCAAGGATTTCTGGGAATGTCAAGACCTTAGCTACTGCAAAGCAATTAGAGAATCCAAAAAGTTAAGGAAAATAAAAAAATACAGAAAATTGTGGGAATACAAGGAGTTCAGATAATTCAGGACTCGAATAAACTACAGCAGAAAATATTTCAAAATTATGAAACTAAAAGAATAATCAATTTTGAGAAAATTTGTATAGACGCGATATAAAAAAGTTCTATGAAAAGTTTTAAAGTTATGAATTGAATGCTGAACAATTTTGATTTCGGTGAGGTCAAAATTAAGCAACCTAAAATGTTGTAGATGTGAAATTGAATGATTTATTAACAAAAGCCTTGGTACAAAATAATATCAGGTATTGTAAATATCAAGAGCCTAATGTTGAAAACTTTAATATTTTAAAGCTTATAAAATGAACACATTTTAAATTTGATAAATCGTAAGTTAGCGCGCTTTTGTTTCTGACAGATGTTAATTTAAAAGGGATCAGTAAGCGCATATTTTAAATGACGGCTCAATATTCAGGGAAATGGAATATTGGAATATGTAACATTGTATATTTAGATCGCGATTAATATTATATTGCGAAAACTTACCGTCAAAATTAAGAAAAATCAGGATGATAAGAAGCAAAATGCTGATGAGGATCTTCATATTTCTAGACAGATTTTGTAAACGATGACTGAAGAATTCGGAACATATTCACTGTTATATATAGTCATCACTTCCGTTAGCATTTCCTCTAAAACCTACAGAATAGTGAAAATTTTTAATGACTGAAGACTGCTGGGCTATTTTTAGTTCTCAAGTGCATATCATCAATACAGCCAGTCTGCTTTGTGATATAAAAATAGGCCAAGATCTCGACAAGATTTAAAAAAAAAAAAAAGGTCTTTCACTAGATTCTGATAGTTTGTATTTGAAAACCAGATATTTAATTATAAAAAATTGTGTTTTGGTAAAATGCACAAAGAGCATCCTTTGAAGCATCAATACTCATAGTTAAAAAAACAATTGTTGACTTTGTGAACAAATGAAATAAAAAGTAAATATAAAACTTTGGTTTTTTGGACTGAAAAATATTTTTTTTTTACACCAGAATTGCTTTAAATGTTTGCGAAAGACATTTGCAGTCACTATTTCTATGTGAAATTAACAATGAATACTTGTTACTATCAAGGCATTGAATTTCATTGTGTCAGATCTATTTATTGGTTACCTCATTTGTTTACAATATTACCACTTGTTGTATTTTGACGAATATAATAAACCTATGTTATTTTTCAGAATATCATCGTCAATTCAGATGATGAAACAAAATACGAAATTAAACAACCACAAATTAATATTAATGTTTCATAGAAATTGTTACTGAAGATCACACGCGCAATAATTCAATGTATTTTCAGAGAAAAACAAAACTTTTTGAAATGAAAATAATAATATTTTTAAAGAAATACAAACTTCATCATATTTTCAATTGAATAATAACTGTTGATCGTCGATTTTACATAGAACCAGTAACTGCAAAAAAAATATTTTCCAGGCCCAAGTTTTATATTTACTTATTTTATTTCTTAACAAAGTCAACAACTGTTGTGTTCTAACAAATATAATCCAACACATATAATTCTCCCAAATATCTACGTAAATTGAGATAATAGAAGAAAACCCGAAATTGAAGAAACAAAAAATTCCAAATTTTTGCGAAAAATTGTTTCTAACAATTACAATTGTTGATATTTTATAAAAACTATGACCAACAGTCACTCTCGAAATAATTTAAAGCATTTTCATCCGAAACCATATATTTTTCAACAAAAATCACAATATTTGGCTATTTGTTGATGTAATTTGTTTGTAATATTTGAAACATACAAAAATCTAATTATTTGTATTCTAAGAGTACTCTTGCGTCGATTTTAGATGATTTTAATTATAGGCAAACCGTTGTTAAAGAGTAAATAACGATTTTGTGAAAAATCTCGGTTTTCTCATAATTTGAACAGATAATAAATAAACAAATGCAAAAATCTCTGATCAAGGTGCTCTTTGAAATTTCACAAACTTCAATTAAAAAATTTAATAAATGCAAATCGGTGCAAAAGTGGAAGGTTGTAGACTTTTTTGAAAGAAAAAATGACGTTTCCTCGCACGGTGCGGTGTATCTGGATATACTATCGTGTGCACTTCAACATTTCTATTACCACTGCAAATATTACCCGATTTTCATGAACCTTTTCTTCTATTCCTTTGAATTATATGAGTAAACTGATTCTGCTAATTAAAATTGAATCCTGCATCTCATAACAATGAAAGGGTGATTCGTTCCGGGTAACTCGACGTGCTTCGGGGTGTCTGCCTCGTGAGTTTGATGAGGGCCGATAATGCTGCGAAAATTCTGAGCTTACTTTGAGCGTTACTGCAAATTTTATCATATTTTTCTCTTCTTTTTGTTTATAAAATTAAATATAAAAATTTTTCAGAAAAAACCGAATGTCTACGAAAAAAAGAGTAATATTTGGATGAAGTATGCAAAAAGTCCGACAAAATTATTTAATCGTGCGGCTGAAAACGGAAATCCCATTTTATAACTCTGTTAAATCGCCTTAAAGAATTCAATTTGGTTGAGAGTCAGAAAAATGGGTTAAGACGAATTCCTCTGCTCTGCGGTTCCTTCAACTGATTGAGAAAAGAATTGAGAAAATCACAATAATTTAAGGCTTGAATCGACTTGAAAAAACTTTGTTGCAGAACAAATGAGGAGGTCCATGCAGGAGTAAGTCCATGCAAGAGGTCTGTGTTTCGATCCCTGAGCCTGGTACCAATGGAAATTTTTCCATGTTCTTCCACCGGGGCTTCGGTGGTTCGGAACCCACCTTGAACTGAAGGTTTTCTGAAAAAAGCTGGTGTCGTACCAAGGTGAAGCTCCATGTCGAGATGACTAGCTTTTGGGTTCGGAGCCGATTTTGAGAAGACTCGAAAATGAGTCAGCGATCTTCTTGCGCTCGGGGGCTCCTACGGGAGGCACCACGCTCGATGGTCGCAGGCCGATTTGGAGTAATGGACACACGCGAATACACTTACATAACACACCAGGGCAGTGCTTCGAATCTGTGCATCTACCTGATGACCTCAGAGGGATCGCTCCGTCCACCCTAGTCTGGCCGTATTCCCTTTCTGCGGCCTGCTAGGGAGGCTGCCGTATGGCAGACTGGGTAAGGATCACTCCGCCTGATCAACAAAGAAGGACTTCATTTACTGTGCGATAGGTATGCCTGGCATCTGAATGGTATAATCTCAGAACTTTGATAAAAACGAAACCCACCGAGATCTAAAAACACTCGGCGAAGGATGGTCGGATTCGGAGTTTTATTTTTCGACTTTGACTATTTCTCAACGGAACACAGGGCTTCTGATTAATAAAAAACTCTAGATGAAGATACTTCAAGGTGTCTGAAATTTGAAAATATATCCAATCAATTCAAGTCCAAATGTTGACTTTTGTCCAAAAAATTGCGATCCTAGCCTACTGTGCGTGGCAACGTCTCGTCAAAGGCGAAATTTAGAGGGTATGCCTCCCTCAACGCAATCGTCAACAATACGTCCCCCGGGATATGATCAATCTTGACGCTTGGCTCGTGACAAGGTCAAAGGGCGCTAACATCCACCGACCAAATGATCAAATGATTTTGCTTCCGTCGAACAACAGGAGAAAGATCAATGTTGTTTCATTTCAGCCAACAATAAAAGTTTGAGATTCCCAACCATTGTGGATTTAACAAAAAATTTGTCAAATCTATTCTTTGTGTTTCAATTTTTAAAAATAATTTGACTTAATTAATTTTTAAAAATAAATTCAAAAGTTTTTCCCAATAAATAATGAAATTATGTGGTAAAATCATTCAAACAAAACCTGACCAGAATTACAAAAGAGTATCCCACATATTTGTGATCAGAGCACACTTTTCACCTTTCAAATAAGAGGCATCTCAGGGCCTTCTTTTCACCATTATTGTATGTAATTCAGTGTAATCCAATGCAATCCAGAGTAATATTGATTGATCTAGAGTCATCCTGTATATAGAGGTCATCCAGGATAATCCAATAAAATATAGAGTAATCCACATTCACTGAACCCAGCTATTTATTTTTGGCAATCAACAAACACTATTATTGTCCGAAAGGATGCTTTTTGCGCATTTTAGTCAAACACAATTTTTCACGATGCAATATCTACGTTTTCAATATTCAATTCTAAAACAAATATAACTGTTGTAACTGTTATCTCAAAGATTGACGAGACCTTGCACAATTTCAATTTCACAAGCTAGGCTTACTGCACTGATAATAATCTTTATTTCTGACGAAAAATTAGCTATTTTCTTAATGGAAGGATAGCATACAAGGTCCATTCAATGATATTCGTAATCCTGTTATTTGTTCTGTACGTTTCCTGGGTGATATTCACTGATAATGATAAGTACATTTGAGAGTGGATATGTTCCTTCTTTCTCAGTTATCGTTCATGAAATCCAAGTGTAACAATGCAAATCCTTGCCAGCACTCTGCTTCTTATCATCGTGATTTTTCTTAGTTTTGGTGGTAAGTGTACTTAATATGATGGAATTCTCAATGTCATTATGAATTATTACATTTTCTTGCAATTTTAAGTTGCTTAATTTTGACCAAACGAAAATTAAAATTGTTTAGTGTCAAATTCCTAACTTCGAAAATTTGTATTCAACTTTTCATACTTTTTTTCTCAATATTGAAAATTTGTATAATTCAAAAATGTTATTGATTGAAGTGACACTACCCGATTCGGCTAGTGTTTCTTGGTGGATTCTTCATTACTAGTACTACTAGTGTGGGCTCACCACACCCACGACGGGCCAACAGCACGCAGTATTCCCTAACGGTCACCCATCCAAGTACTAACCGCGCCCAACACTGCTTAACTTCAGTGATCTTACGAGAACTGGTGTTTTCAGCGTGGTATCGCCGTTGGCGATACCAAGCTTCAAATTTAAATCCTCTAAATCCTTTTATTCTCAGAAATCCTTGAATTCTCGAAATTCTTGAATTCTCGGAGTTCCTCAAATTCTCAAAATTGCCTGAATTCTCAGAATTCCTTGAATTCTTATAAGTCCTTGAATTCATATAATTGCTTGATTTTTCAGAATTCCTTGTTCTTGAGAATTCCTTGGATTTTTTAAATTCTTTACATTTTGCGAATTTTTTCAATTCTGATGATTTTTTGAATTCTCAGAATTTTTGGATTCTTTGAATCCTTCAAATTCTCAGAATTCCTTGAATTCTTTGAATTTTCTGAATATCCTGAATTATTTGATTTCTCAGAATTCCTTGTATTCTGAGAATTCCCTCAATCAATTTTTCTCGAGTCTGAATTCCTTGAATTACCCGAATTCTCAGAATTCCTCGAAATCTTTGAATTCTTTGAATTGAAAGAATTCCTTGAATTGACACAATTCCTGGAATTTACAAAATTCCTTAAATTGAATAAATTCCTCGAATTTACAGAATTCCTTGAATTCTCAGCATTTCCTGAATTGTTAGAATTTTCTAAATTCTCAGAATTCCTTGAATGTACAGAATTCCTCGATTTTACAGAAATTCTTGAATTCTCAGCATTCTTTGAATTCTATAGATTCCTCGAACCATCAGAATCCCTTGAATTTTCTCGATTTCTTAAATTGTGTACATTCCTTAAATACTCTGAATTCCCTTGAATTCTTTAATTCTTCAGATATCTTGAATTCTCTGAATTCCTTGAGTTTATTATTTCTATTCATTTCTTTAATTCTTTGGATTATTTGAATACCCTGAATTCCTGCAATACTTTAAATTTCTTGAATTCGCTGAAATACTTGAATTTTTTTAATTCTCTCAGTTTTCAGAATTCTTTCAATTTTTTAATTCCTTGAATCCCTGAATTATTTAAATTCCTTGAATTCTTCCAATTCCTTGAATTTCCCAAATTATTTGAATTCTCTGAATTCCATAAATTCTCTGAATTCCCCGAGTTCCCTTATTTCCTTGCACTTTCCGGATGCCTTGAATTCTCTTAATTGCATGAATCCAAGTAATTCGTTGAATTCTCTGAAGTGCTCAATTCAGTTGATTCGTTGAATTTCCCAAATTCCTGCGATTCCCCAAATGCTCAGGAATCCGTGAAATTTTTCACTTTTTCTGAAATCCTTGCATTTTCTCAATATTCTGAATTGAATGAATATTTGGAATTCCCTGAATTCTCTGATTTCTTGGAAATCTCAAAATTTTTGCAACTTCCTGCATTTTTAAAGTTCCTTCAATTCTCTGATTTTCTTGAAATTCATGGTTCTCTGAATTTGCCTAAAATATTTTATTCTCCTAATTTCCTCAATTCTTTGAATATATATCTTTCCTGAGTACCTGGAGAAACTATATTCCTGAAATTCTTAGAATTCTCTGGACTACCATAATTTCAGGAATTTCCTTAATTTATGGAATTCACTGAATTACTTGAATATTCTGAACTCTCAGAATTCCCAGAATTCGGGGAATTTCCTATATGCTGTTCATGTAATTCTTCAGAATTTCTCAGAATTCAGGAGATTCTTTAAATTTAAGAAATTCAGATGATTTAGGGATGATCACCGACTTTAATTTACCCCAAGGAATTCAAACACATAAGGGAATTCAGATAAATTTACAAGACTTCAAGCTGGTTGAAAGAATGCAAGAAGATTTGAATGTGTTTTTAAAATATTTATTTATATAGAATCTTGTGTTTCCATGTATTCCAAGCAATTCCACAGAATAAAAAATAATACATATAATATGAAGAACTCAAAAAAATTGAAAGGAATTCAGTGTGAGTTTAAATGAATTGAAGTGTATAATTTGAAATTATTTTAATCTTGTAACATATACAAAACCAGAGAGTATTGGTTACTAAACCTATCTACTGTTTGCTGCGTATGTGTAATCAAGCGAGGAGCCACTCCGAACTCCTAAAAATATTTTTCAACTTGGAGGTATCGCATTATTTCATTTTGAGTGTGTTAGATTAAAATTGTCAAGTTTTCAATTTTGAGATTGATATTTGATTTTTTTAGTTACAAATCTTTGTTTTCTTTTCACAGAATTAAATGCCGCTGATGAGCCAGCATCAACTTCACGCTCTGGGTTCAAACGTCCGCGTGGGCGCCCCCCTAGGACTAGGGCCGAGCACGAAAGCGTCCGCCAGTGCGGACGCCTTCTCTGGAGCGTGCGTCCGACATTTTGTCCGGAAGAACGTCAAGTCGAGCCTCTGACACGTCCTCCTGATAAGAAAGTCGATTTCATGACGCATCAAGTTCATTTATGGCTTGCTGGCAATGGAACAGTATTGCAAGCTGACTTTGCGGGCAATGATCTCCCTCATAACTCTCTCTTCTATAGAATTAATAATTTTCTAGTCCGTCTTGCACCAATAGGAGGTCATAAAACGGTTATATATGTAAGGAAAAATACATTAATTATGGCAGTCCGAGCACCGAATCCATCTGGTCAGAGGCCATTCATAAATTGCGTAACAGATTTTTTCACCAGCTTTAACCTCCCCCCCCCAGCTTCTTTGTAAAGAAAATTTAGGGAATATGAAAAATGCAACGAAGCAAATTTACATTTTTCGAGAATTAAAGCCAAACACCTAGTTATTCACAATTTTCTTTTAATTGCCAGTACATATTTCTAATTATTCAATATTAGTTCATATTCCTAACAACAACTTAGAAGATCAAAGCCCTAAACTGAATATTTTAGATATTTTTGCAGTCATCAAATCTAGAAAAGTAGATCATTCAATCTAAGGGCTCATTGAGAGAATATTGCGAAACCCAATCAGCTTGAAAAATGTGAAATGATTTTGAGAGTAGTATTTGCTTGAAATATTCAGAAATCTCATCAGATCTTTCAATCCTTCAATAACCTTCCATGATTAGACATAAATTCTTTAAAATATAATTAAAATATTATAAACTCTTGCAATTTTCTGAATCCTATAAAATTCATTGAAATCCAATTAAATCTACTTAAAATATTACAAAGCATCCTAAAACGTTATAGGTCCCGTAAAATCATTTGAAAACATGCGGATTCAGGGAAATTCTTTAGAACCGCTTGGAATTCTTTTAAATTCCTTGAATCGCTATCTTTCCAAATTTTTTTCATCTCTTGAAAATTTGTTAGAACTGTTCAAAATACCCAAAATTATTTCAACCCATACAAAACTCCGTGCACTTTTTTAAAACTCTTAAAAATGCTTAGAAATATTTCAAAACCCCGTGTTAAAAAATGAATGGATTTTATCAAAGGTTTTTATTTTTTCATTCAAATGCACTCTGAGATGATAAAGGTTTTTGCAAAACAGTAGACCTTCAGTCGGCGGGAAACTCCTTAAAGTTCTTTATTGAATAAAACCATGTTGAGATTTAAGTTTAAGAAAGAGAATATTCATCTCCACTCAATTTTCACTCTTATTGCACATTTTTGTAATCATTAGTCGATTAACTGTCACAGAAAAAACTGAGGGTTTAGTAATATTGTGGCTCAAGTAAAACTTGAGATCATTTAGAACTTGGGCTCTGGATGGCCATCGGCGGGTGCCGACGTTTTCAACTGCGTAGGTGCCGAAAAGCCCGGGCCTATTTAAAATCAACAAATACTATAAATAGTTATACAGGTGAATAGTAACAAACGTTTTATTGCTCTTTTTCAAAACAAATTTAGTTTAATTATACGAATACCTAGCTTCTTAAAAAAATGAATATCAACCCAATATTGCAAGAGTATATTATATAATTTTGAATAGTCCCGCGCTTCTTGTGCATGCGCAGTGAAAAACATCGGATTCTCAACTTAACCTTAAAAACTTTCACATTTCATGTGCTATGTCTTCCTTTCAAGAATGATTAATGTCTAATTGTAGTTTGTTCATTAAATTTATTCCTGTGAAATATTATTTAATTCGAATAAGAAAGCAAACAGTCCATCATTAACTCGTGAAATATTTGAAGTGAGTTAAGGCAGAAGTGGCAAAAAGGCTCTATTAGAATTATTTGAATCTCTACTTTGGATTCATTTAGAAACCATTCATTATTTTGGTTTTCTTCTCAGCAAGAGTGGTTCCTTCTTGTTGCAACTCCTTTTAAACCAAAAATTGATTGTAATAGAAACCCCAGTTTTTCCTGTGATCTCAGCGAAGTAATATTGACATTCTTAACACCCCGGAAATCTTTTAAATAACCTGAGGATTTTTAAATTTTCTGAAATGTTTCTGAACTAAAAGAACGTTAGTCACATTATTAATACACATTCGTCGTTTTCAGTTTGAGCCCTATGAATTTCTCGCTGATTTTCAAGAGAGATTATTTTTTGCTATTCTTCACTATTATTTGAGGATTTACGAAAATTTCATTTAAAAAAATAAACGTTTGATTCGGAGATTGATTTATACTCTGTTTAAACTCACAAATCATTCTCTTCTTTCCAAAGATTTATACGTCATGGAGCCTAATGAAGCACAGTGGTTCATCACTTATTTGGGCACACACTTCAGAGTAACAGTAAATCCAGAAACAGGAGTGCCGACAGCAATTGAGCTCGCAAATGGAAATGAAGATCAAGATGGACATGAAGCCCAAGAGGTTATTTTTCCTTCGATCAAATTTTATGTGTTCACAGAAGCGCGTTTTTCACCTATTACGGGAGCTGCACTACACGCGACACTGCAACTGCTTCTTTAATTTTTTTTTTTTTGAGTCTGTCTAGTATTCCTTAATCTGAAAGAAATTCTAGCATTTTTCAGATTTCAATATTTGTAAACGATTCCTGTTTGAGATTATTGAAGTTGCCATGTAGGAAATCATACATTACCAATTGTTATCATTGCTGCTTTGATTTGTGCTAAAATGTATAGCTAAAAGTATCAGAAACATTTCCTCTGGAATTCGAGAACGAAACGTGTGTAAATAGACGCTGGAGTGCAGATTTTTTTAAACAGAAAACCTTCTGTTTTCTGAAATGCTTGAATTCTTCGAATAATCTGTACTCCTTGAGTATTTCTAATTCAAAGAATTCCTGCATTAATAATTGGTAAAACACAAAGATAACCGTCGATGGGCCGAAACTGTATTTTGTTCTCATAGAAGTTGTCACCACCATCTTGAAAATTGGAAGCCACTAGCTTTGATCGCTGAAGTGAAGTTAGCTGATGGTTTGTGCAACAGGCAAATCGGATAAGTGCGGCTTCATAAAGGCTGACTTTACGAATCGTTAGAGCTGTCAAAATTTCCTTAAAAGTGTGGGTAAAAGCAGAAAAAATACCGAGAGTCAGGGAATGTCTACCCACATGGGGTATTTTTTGTTGCAGGTAATCTTTACTCAAGAATCAGGGTAAAGATTACTCTTAGCTTTGTCTGTGTTAGTTTCCTTAATGTACTAAAATCCTCTGAATTATAAAAAATTCTCTGCTTTCCCAGAAAATTTTTAACTTTTCGAAATTGCCTGAATTCCTTAAATATCCTACATTCATTGACTACTCGGAATTCCTTGAGTTCTCTTAATTTCTTCAATTTTTGGAATTCCATGAATAGCCATAATTCTTCCAATATTGAGAATTCCCTAAATTCTGGGAACTTCTTGAATTTCTTATATATTCTCTGAAATACTTGATTTCTCTAAATCACCTGAAATCCTCGAATACTCTGAATTCACGTAATTGCACGAATTCAAGTAATTTAGAAAATGCAGGTCATTGCACGAACTCAGAGAATTACTAATATTTTTAAATGATCCGCGAAATTTAGAGAATTTAGGCGATTTGCAGGAAGTTCAAAAAATTTACATGAAATGTGAAGGGTTTAAGACCTTCCCAAGCAATTCAAGAGAATGACAAGGAACACATAGAATTCGAAAATTTTTGAAGAATTCTCAGGGATTTAATGTAGATTTAAACGAATTCAAGTGTATTCAAAATAATTATAAAGAATTCTGTTTCGCCTTGCGAATATGCCTATTGATTTTATTATTCCTGCTGGAAATAAAGGGATGGAGTCCTTATTTGTTCGAATGATTTTCTATCTCTCAGATTGGAATGCAAAAAAACGATTTCCACTCCCCATCTTTATCCCAGTCTTTCTATCGACATGAATCTCACGCTTATCAATATTTATCCTTTTCTATCCTTCAACAATCTAAAATTTCGTTCATCTTTTCTAATCTCTATGTTTTGACTAATTGAATCCTTTTCTATCTTCTCTGCAATATAAGATAGCCCTATCCTTCTGAATTCTAGACGCTCTATCCAAAAGAAGCCATCGCTATCTTTTACCATCCATTAGGCAATCCCAAATTTTGTCTGTTTTTTTTTTTAAATCCCTGTCTTCCTATCCAAGTCAATCCATTTCTATCTTTTCTCTAATATGAGTCAGCCCTTACCTTACGAATCTCATTCTTTCTATGTAATTGAATCCTCCACTTGGTACCACAATCCTTTTCTATCCATTGAGAAATCCAAAATTTTGTATTTTTTATAATCCCTATCTTTCTATCAAATTGAATCTTTTCCCATCTTTTCTCAAATATAAGTCAGCCCTATCTTTCCAAATCTCAGTCTTTTCATCGACATGAATCCTCCGCTCATCCACGTCTATCCTTTTTCTATCTGTTATGCAATCCAAAATCATCTCTATCTTATTGAATCGCTATCTTCCTATCTGGTCATTCTTTCCCTATCTTTTCGCAAATGTAAGTCAGCCCTATCCTTGCAAATCCCAGCCCTTCTATATGAAAAAAAATCCTACACCTAGTATCAGCAGGTTCCCGGTAGGTGGCTGACCTTCAAAGTCAGGCACAAGGGAAATCATTTGCACCATCTATAACTAGAGGGTCGGCAGACACCTTTGCATTAACCTCCAAAAAATCATGTTCGACGATTCTACCATATTTCGTTTTAATGTATATTTCTTACATTGAATTGAAATTTGGATTTCATTTCCCACATCTATATGGCGAGATTCAACTTCTAGAAAGACGCACGATACTCCGTGGAGAACCGGAAGGACTGCATCGCGAGGTATGGCTGCTCTGGAGAACTGATGGACTTTAGTCTTCGGGACCTAAACTAAGGAGCGATCCCTCTAGGGGGTAATAGCAAAGCCCCCTGCAATATCCAGGGTGCGAGTTCTCATGCTCTCAAGCTATAATGTGATTGCCTAGTCAAGTACTGAATAGCACCAGGGTTAATGAATCCTTGAACTCCCAGACATGTTCCCCTCAGTCGAGGCGGACACGTCTTAACGGAGACTCTATCAAAACCAGGTAAGGTTTCATAGCATATAGACCAGTGTCCTGAAAGCGGAGCTCTGCAGGTGGTGTTGTTAATTTTCCTAGCTACTTGTAGGACCAAAATTGACGACACAGTAGATCCAAACAAAAATTATCAAGGCTTTGATCTGGAGCCCCACTCTGACCCATTACCAAACGCAAACAGCTTCCCAGAGGCCGTCCACCTCAGCTGTGCCGAGAAATTGGGAGCCCACACAACGCAGCCCTTCAAAAACAATCGAGGCTTCTCACAAAGGGCCTCGAATATCGCAGCATCATATGAAGTCACTCCTAATGCTCGGTCTGCGGGCAAAAGGAGAAAACACTTCCAAAGACGTTCTGAATTAGTATATCAATGGCTGAGACGGGATATCGAATGATGCAGATGAGTTTGCACGACAGAAGAGGCGCCTTTGCGGTTCTAACCAAGCGGATGCCAGTATCACAGACAGCGATTGTCCTAATTCAAGAACCCTGATTATGCAGGGAAATGATAGTGGCTTAGGAAGTTGTGACTTCAGAGTCAAGGGGCCACGCTTCGAAGGGTATGGATACAATTTTGGTTTTCAAACTTTACTCTAGAGACCTCACATTTATTAAAGTGAGACTCGGAGGCAGAAGCGGGGATAGGCTAGAAGTGTATCATCTCCCCTTATTTCCCTGGCCCGCTGGAAAGCCCCACCTCCTAAAGCGGTCAAGGCGCTAATTTAACACTGGTGGAGGATAGGAGCACAGAATCAACACTAGATGAAGGAATTTGATTGAATACCCAGTGGGTATTGAGCTGAATACCTTACAACCAAAGTGAAGTTTTGGATTTGACTTCATTTTCGAACTTATATGCCGACTTATAGATAGGAACTCAAAGGCACGCTTGTGGAATTCTTCACAAGCTACGGTACCATAGACAAGTTGGTGCATGACGCAGATTTTCTGGAACACCCTGGAAAAACTCCACAAAGGAGACTAGAGTAATGTAGAAAAAACACGGCACACAGAAGTGAATTGCCTTCAGGCTGAAAAATCTATAAAACTGCCGAGTATAAATACAATGAGAACGTGTGAATCTACAAGCAGGAACATTGAAGAAATCTAAAAACATTCCGGATGCAGCGAAGCTCCACAAGACACCTCAAATAAATAAGTTCTCATATGATCTTTAAAAAGAAGTCACCACATTTAAAAAAAAAAAACTCTATTTTCTAAAAGAACTGAATGAATAAACACTGCAACTATCGAAATTTTATTCTCTAATTCAAGCTAACAACATTGTTTTATAGCGTAATAATGTAAATATAATTTTCTATTTATATTATCACTTAAAAATATAATCATCAACAGTTGCAGATTATATTATAACCCAAAAATATAATCATCAACAGTTTAAGCTTGATGCATTTCGTTGAAAATTCGTCTTTTTCGATAGAAAATAAATATTCTCCATTAATCCAGAGTAATCGCATGCAGTCCTGAGTAATTGAATTGAATGTTTATTAAGCTCAACAGTCAAAAGACCAATTACAGAGCTACTATTAGCTATACATGTGAGTCTTAAGTCTAATATTACCATCGTGGGCATTGTACAAATATGATGTCACATATATAGTGGTTATAAATTTAATTTGCGGTGTGAGATACATAGACTTATACTGCATTACAGAAATACTCTAACGGAGAAATTAATAGGTCGATCTCTACTTGCGTGTTACTTACAAAGTTGTTCAGATTAGCACACATGTTATAAAGTGGTGATTGGTACACCAAATTGGAAGAGAGATATATCGGATTTCTATTTCTAGTATTGTATTCAGGCTTAGAGAATGGAATAATTTCAGATATCGCTGAACAGACAATCATACCGCGTATTATTTTGAAAAGGAATACTATAGATGTGTATGTGCATCTTCCCTCCATTGACCAAACGTTAAATCTTTTCCTAAGCTCAGCTACATTACTCCCACGAGCAGGGTAGTGACCATTTTCTTTCCAATACAAAAATTTCAGAAACCTTTTATGACAATTTTCTATTGCGTTTATATATTTATGGAATTTAGGTGACCATATGATACATCCGTATTCCAGCCTGGATTGTACCAGCGTTTGAAATAATGTTTTTAGTCTGTCTTGCGATCGAAAATTTCTACATATCCTCAGTAAGAATCCTAGAGATTTATTTGCGCTCGCAACTATCTGATCAATGTAGGTGATGAATTTAAGCTGAGGATCAAACGTTATCCCTAGGTCTAATATGGTGGTGACCCTCTCAATCACTATTCCCTTAATTGAGTATTGGAAGTCATATGTGATCGGTGAATTACGAGTTCGCAGAAATGTCACAATTTTGCACTTGTTTATATTTAATCCGAGTTTATTTAGATCACACCACTGGGTAAATTTATCTAAGTTATCCTGAAGTTCGAGACACGAGTTAAAGCTGCAAATTGGCAGAGCTAATTTAACATCATCAGCATATGTGAAATGGTAGCAGCTTAGTGTACAAGATAAATCGTTAATAAATATAACAAACAGCAAAGGCCCTAGATTAGACCCCTGTGGTACTCTCGATGTTGGGGTAGATAATTGAGACGTGTAACCACCATATTGTACATAAGTTTTTCTATTACTCAAGTATGAGTCAAATGCCTTTGAGAGATCCGTGTATATAACCTCAACTTGTTCAAATTCTTGTAATTGCAATCGTACTAACTGCGTGAAACTTAATAAGTTGGTCATTGTAGACCTACGAGGTATGAAGCGATGCTGGTTTGGCGTTAAAACTTTACAAGCTTCCTTAGCAATTATATTATACACACAGATCTCAAAGACCTGAGACAAACCGTTCAGTATACTTATAGGTCTGTAGTTAGAAACTTCAGATTTATCCCCTTTTTTTCCAAACTGGACAGATTCTAGCTATTTTCCACAAAGTGGGGTAGTGACCGGAAAGCAAAGACAAGTTGAAAAGTGTTTTTAATGGTGCCAACAAGAATTTAGAACAACTTTTGATAATTTTACTTGGTATCTGATCCGAACCCGCTGAATTTTTGTTAGGTAGCCTATTGAAAGCCTTAGAGATTTCTATGGTAGTTATATTTACTGCCTGTGTATTTGTATTAGTAGTCAACAAGTCATATCTCAAGGGCGTATCTTCGCAGTCTGGAGGAGGAAGGCTAGTCGTGTTGTAGACTATTTGGAAAAAGTTTGCGAATGCATTTACTATGTCGAGCGGATTACAATATTCAATCGCATCATACCTAATAATACCCGGTATTCTTGATTGCCCTTTCAATCTATTTACATATGACCAGAAAGATGTGGGATCATCTCGCAGTTCACTTTCAGTTTTGACATTGTATTCAATCAATGAGTTTCTTAAGTTAGTTTTTATTCTCTTTTGCATATCAGTATAAATATGTGAGTAATATGGATCGTTTGTTAGATTAAATTTTTTCCTATATTTTTCCTTTAGGCAGATTTTTTCAATGATATTTCTAGTGAACCAGGGCGGGAATTTAGAATTCACAAGGTTGGATTCAAATTTAGGAACACAAGTCTCTAGCAGTGTATAAAATGCCTCATAAAATTTTGTACATGCTATATCTAAATAGGATCAGTCAATACAGTTGATCGCAATGCATAAATCGCTGATATTGGCAAGTTTAAAGTTCAAATTCAAATTATCAGGTTCAAGGTTTACATTAAATTTTTTTTAATTTGATGTGACTTGAATGTGTAATGTAAATATTAATGCGGGATGGTGGGTATCCTCAGGTAATATTTGTTCAGAGCAATGAGATATTTCAGATTTTGTATTTGTAAGTAACAAGTCTAGATATCTATTGTTACCATTTATTACGGTGTTGATTTGAACCATTTCGTAGTATTGCAGAAAAGATGTTAATAATACGGATTTTCTATCATGAATGCCCGTTTCACAATGTGTTATCTATTTTGGTATGTTAAAATCCCCTATGATGATTAATTTATTATCCCAAAGCTCACGTTCTGTTGAAAGAGATTCTAAGAAAGCTTCTAATGTATCAGCTGAAAGAACAGGTGGGATATATAGTGCGATTAAGATAACAGGTTTGCCGCTCTGAATGAACTTTAACCCAACTATATCAATGTCAGAAAATCTATTTACATTTTTATGTGCGAAGTTAATGTTAGTGTAAGTTATTTTTATGTCAGTTGCAATAAGTACTCCCCCACCCACTCTGTGGAGTCGATCACCGCGGTGAACATTGAATTTATTACTATTAAAAATTTCAGATGAATATATTCTGATAGTTACCATTTATACTTAGGTCTGTTGTTGTTGATGTAAAGTCGCCTTGATCTCCATTATTACTGGAACACCATTCCTGTAGGACAACTTCAGATTTCTTTCGCCCTTCGCCAATCTGTCGTTGAGAACCTTCTTCATTTGCTGGAACTGTGCAAGTTGCATAGGAGTACGATCCACAGATAGTTTGATTGATTTCAGTTGATCTGGCAGTGCATCTCCCCGCTTTTTCTCGATAAATAGGTCGGGTGATCGGTTTCCAATGCGCACAGAATGCAGATTGTCAGTTTTAATTGAAGGATACAAAAGTTTTAACAGTTCGACAGTTTTTTGCTTGTCAACCTTAAAGTCTAGTGTATCGTTACTTTCACTGACACCAAAAATAATTAAGTTCTTCTTACGCTTTTGTCGTCGTTTAGTTTCAGAAATACAGGTCTGTAGACAGTTTTCCGGAGCATGCGTATTGGCTTCCAAGATTTTATTTTCAAGAGCCCCGATTTTTTCTTCCTGGTGAACTAGTCTTATTTCATGGTCATCGACCTTGCAATTAAGAGCTGTGGATAAGTTACCTAGGGTCCTGTCAAACTCGTCCATTCTCTCGTTGTTTTTTGTCACTTGCGAGGTTAGGATGACTACGTTCGCTGAGAGTTGATTGAGAGATGACTGCAAGTTTACCATGTCTTCGTGAGAGTTTCCTTGTCGTTCTTTCAGGGCTCCGTCAACCACATCCTTCATTACTTCTCTCATTTCCTCCATATCGAAGCTGAGATGTTCTCTATCAGGGTCAGCAGGAGAGTTTTGACGTGAACCGCAGCAACGCGAGAATTTTCCTTCTGGGGTTTTTCTTAATTTGCTTGCACAACGTCTGTGATATTTTGCATTACATCCAACGCAGGCTACCGCATCCGCTTGCTTTGAAATCTTTTGCTTACAACGTCCATAAGCACAAATTTCACTCAAAGTATTTAACGAGTCAGCTGTTTGTTTGTGTGTGACAATTATGACAGTAATCTGATATGTAATCTGTATGACAGTAATCTGATTATGACAGTAATCTGAGGTAATTTTCAGTAATTATGTACTTGGATTATATATTAGATTATATATTATATATACTTACTATGTATTCAGGGTAATCCGATGTAATCCGCAGTAATCCATCTTTGCTGATTCTTATATTTAAAAGCTGTTACCTCCTCAGGTCCATATGACTAAATAAATTGTTGTTCAACCAAGCAATTATTGATATATTGCAGTCATTCTTTCAATCATTCCCTAAATCCCACTAACATATTTTTTTCTAAAAATGTGTATAGATATCCCAATGGATGTTTTTCGTGCGTTTGAGCGAAATATAATTTTTAATGATGAAATATCTGGTTCTTAATTCTAATTCTAAGAGGAATATGACTTTTATCATCTATTCAATCAAAAAAATTGATGAAACTTTAAGAATCTATTGACAAAGAGAAAAAAAATTCAAAGCTTGGCGAGACCTTGGCTTGCTTTGATATCACAAAGTAGTCTGATTGTATTGATAATCTTCTCTTGAGAAATAATGATAGCTATTTCCTCAGTACAAGGGCAGCGAACAAGGTCTATTAAACGTTGTTGATAATTCCAATAGCTTGTTTTAGCTTGAAAGATGTAGTGGTCTAGTAGTCGTGATTCATTGGAAATTTCCATAATTCAATCGGCTTTGCAAGTTGTGATAACCGATGGTCATGAGTATATATAACAGCAAATATGTTACAAATTTTCCTGTCATGCTTATCAACACTCTGCTTTTTACGATCTTGCTTTTTTTCAATTTTGGCGGTAAGTGTATTCAATATAATTCAAATCTCAATCTAAATATATGATATCACATATTCCAAGAAACATATTTTTTTTTTCGAAGTCACCATGTTATGTTTAGAGGTCATTTAGCATACCGCCCAGGTCGTGGCATTTAATTACTTTCGAACGCCACAGAACAGGCATTTAATAAGTTCCACAAATGACTGCTGAATAAGGCACAATGTATTTCATTGATTTATTGTAGACATATATATCGATGGGTCCTAAAATAAAGTCCGCTCACAGTAGCGAATAGAAACTACGTAACTTCATTTTTTCGGATTTTGAGTTGCCGTCAGAAACTGCTGGAGTGTGTTGAAAGCCGTAATAATCATGCTTTAGTTTTTCTATTGATTGATTTAAAGCGTAATTATTAATAAATAACGAATCCATGCAACTTGTTTTTGCAAGTGGATTCCGTGATGAAAGTACGTAACCTGGCTAAAATTGTTCTGCGCTTCACCGTGGCCTCAGTTTTCCTGTCGTTGACCTTCATGGATTATAAAAAATCCGACCTCGAGCGAAGTAATATATTCGGATCTTATGTAGATCAATATTCATAATTTATAAATATTTTTGTATTGAAGACGAAGCTTACATAAAATGAATGTCCTGGCGGAGAAAGAGAAGTCGACTGAATTTGAAACTTTTAAAAATGTTGACGTTAGATCAAACAACACACTATTGAAGTTACATGGAAAACATAACTAACTGTTCTCAACATGAAGTTCAGGTTATAGTTCATTTTGTGATGATTATAGGATCACTAGGAACACTTTATCATATCGGAAATAATTGGACTTGTTTTATGGAGACAAATTAAACTTTCAACACGGTTTCCTAAAAACTGGCATTTTGTTACTTGCGTAGTTTCTGAGCTTCCGATTCGGCTTGGATACGTGAGAGATGTGTGAAGAGGTGCTAGTGGGAAGCTGGTGGAATATAAAGTGAAAAATAAGAAGATAAAAAGGTGGATAGAGGTGACATGGTCTGGTGGAAGTGAAAGCACAATTAGGTAAAAGATAGTAGAAGAAAATAGTGGACAGGAATCACGTAGGTAGAGTCGCCTGGTGGAGAAAAGGAGAAAGTGAAAAAGAAAGTTGTGCGCTTGATTCAAGTGGTGAAGGTGAGACGGCCGGAACAAAGAAAAAATGGGGTATAGGAGTCAGTTATAGAAGTGAACTGTGGAAGTAAGGTTGAAAAGAAAAGTTGGAAGGATAAGTGTAAAAAGATGAGTGGAAACAGTAGACGGTGGAGCGACGAAGAAGTGTTTGGTGGAAGGATCGTAAGAGAGGAGGTAAGAGAGAAACTGGGTGATTTCAAGAAAGCGATGAAGTTTGAGTGGGAGATGGAGCGAGCGAGGGCAGTTGCAGAGAGAAGGAAAAAATGGAAAGAGTTCGAGACGACACTGGAAGAAATAAAGCAGGGAATTGAGAGGTTAAGCTTGAGTCGTGGCACAGAAGTAGAGAAGGACCAAGGGCAGGAAAAGGAAGAGCGAAGAAGGGAGGGTTGCTACGTAGGATACCAGACGAGTGAGAAGGTGGAAACGTGGAGAGAGCAACCAAGAAAACTGAGCGAGGTGGAATGGAAAATACAGAAAAAAGAAAGAGCGTGGAGAGGGAGAAATGTAAGAGTCCTGGGAGTGAAGTTGAATGGGAATGACGTCACGAGCGTTGCGGGTGCTTCTGCGGCTTGGACACAAAAGATCCCCAAGATTCAGGAATCTCGAATTATAGACGGTAGAAGGATGCTAAGGTTGGATAGAGCGGAGAACAGACCCGAAATCGTGAGAGGAAGCGGAAAACCCAAAGGACTCAACGAAAAGAGAGGAAATAATAAATGTCTGGCTGAAGAAGGAGAAGGCGAGACTTGAGCACGCTGGTTTGAAAGTTTAGACTCAGAAAACCCATAGCCAAAGTAGGAGAAACTATCTGGAGCTGGAACGAGGAGATGGGGTGCATGGTGGTCGTCTGCACGGAGGAAAAAGACGAAGAAGATAAAAAAACGAGGAAAGGGAGAAGGAGAAAGCAAAAGGCAGAAAGGAAGAGTGAAAGGTCGAGAAGGAATGTGGAGTGCTTCTGTTTTTCTTGTATAATAGGAATGATTAGGGTAAGGATTAGAATGAGGGCTTGAAGATTTGTGGGGGTCAGTGAAGAGTTAAAGTGAAACGGAAGAGACAAAATAGAGGTAGAGACTCAAAGAAAGAAATCTGTAAAGGTGAAACTTGTAAGGGTATTTGCAGACGCTAAAACACGTAAAAGGGAGGGATTATAAATGAATAAATACTAAACTCATCTGGGAATAACTAGGCGTATTCAGTGATGACCTTGAGCATGAGCTTGACGAAGAACTTTAAGGTAATTTCAAGGTCATTTTTTCACATTTGAAATCCCCTTTCAAGGTATAGTTTGAAAAATATGTTTGAAAAAAAAGAGTTGACCTCAAAAGAACCTTGGAGGTCATCGCCAAGATCAAAATAAAGATCACCACTGAATTCCTCGTTGAAAGTTACTTCAAGAATGACCTTGAACTCCCTGAAAAATATCTCACCTATGGAAATATTCAGTCGTCCAGTGACTTTTGTGACACCTGGTATATAGCACATACGTCTGGGAATATAAATTATTTCGGTTTTCTATTATGCAATGACATCATCACATGGATTGTTTTATGATAAATATACTATTACTACATAGAACAGAGAGTCCACGGGCAAGAATCGCATGTCATACTTCAAAGAGAGTTTTAAATCAACATCTTTTTATTGATTTAAAGTTAGGGGCCCACCCATTATTTACGTATCACTTTGAGGGCAATCACAATTATTTTGTATTCATATTAAATTCCTTTTTCTTCGAGTCTTCTCAATTCTCTAAAATCTGTTGAATTCCTCGGAAATCCCAAAATTCTTCAAGCCCTTCAAAGTCCCTTGATTACCTAACTTTATTCCTAGAAATTTATGAACTCCAAAAATTCTCTGAATTTGTTAAAATCTCTGAAATCGCTCAATCATGTAAAATTCTTGGATTCTCTGAATTTCTGGAAGATTCAAGATTTTTTTAATTATTGGACCCATCCGATTATCACCTGTTCCAACCAATGCAACACGCTTTGGTAGATAGGCGACCCCAAACTCTGGACGATGTTCGAAAATTCGTCGATGGTTTTATTGGCTCGAAATCTCCAAGTTTCTTTCGCGATGGCACTCGTGGTGCCGCAAGGTCATCGAATACATTAGACAATATTTCGAAGATTTATCTGGTATTAATAAATTTTAGAATATAAAATATTTGTTTGGAAGAAAGGTAAAAATTAAGTTATACGCCTAATACAAATCTTTGTTTTCTTTGTACAGAATTGAATGCAGCTAATAATGAAGAATCAAGCTTAGGATCCGGGAGCGAACGCGAGAGGGCCCACCCCTACCGCGGGCACAGGAGAGGGGGAGTCCGTCCTGGAAGCGGGCGCAAGGAAGGAAGCGTTCGCGGGGGATTCCGAGTGACAGATGCTCATCACCGCCCCTTAGTTCTTGAAAGCCCATCAAGTGGGTTTCTTCCGCATATGGGACATAATATCGAGGTCTGGGTAAATGAGAATGGAACAAGTATATTGCAAGCTAACTATCCAGGTCATGCTTGTCCTGCTGGACGAGATTATTCAACAACAAATTTTCTATTACGTCTTGTTACGTTAAGCGGAACCCTGCAAATAGTGGAATGTGTCAACCAAACTGGAACACTTTTAGGAGTCCGAGCACCGAGAAAAACTAGTAAGGGGTCAACCATATATTATGTAACTGATTTTTTGCCAATTTTTCACCCCTCTACTCCACCCTATACAGAATTCAAAAGAATATTAAAGATGCAACAAAGGCAATGAATAGATTTACTTTTTGATATGACGCGTAGGTTTTGTTTTATTCATGGAAAACAGCATTGAAAATACAGAAAATAAATTTTTAGAAGAATAACACAAGCTACGAAAAACATGAGGAAGACAAAATTTGTTCATCCAAAGAAGGAGTACAAATTTGTTTCGAAATCACGTTTTGATAGGATGCGTTGTTTTTGTTTTATTCGTGAAAATATCATTCACAGTGAAAAAAAATCACATTTTTGAAAAAATAATGCAAGGTACGAAAACAGATGAATGATCAAAAATTGTGTGTTCAAAAAAATTTTACAAACTTGTAATCAATTTGTGTTGTAAGAATATGTTCAAAATGAAAAAAATTAACTTTATTCAAAAACCGACAAGCTAAAATAACATTTTAACTAATAAAATTTGTCGCCTAAAATATATAATTATTCTTCACTTGAAATCAAATACAAATTTAGCCCTCTGGGCAACACGTGGGTCCTCCATGACCCCGAGCGATTCTAAAAGTGAAGTTTCTGAAAAGGGAAAGTTTGAAGGGGTTGAGCAAATATGCTGAAAATTAGGGGGAAAATGACGCGCATCTGAAGGGCCTAGTGGCGTTCTTAATTGAACCCTGGTTTTCGTGCAGGACGGTTGGAAAATTTTTTCGGGGTCACCAGGGACCCAGGTGTAGTTAATCGGTTGAAAATTCAACAAAAAATTTTTAGTGGATTTTTCGGTTCAAAATTTTAATTTAGTCCATTCGATAGTGTTTCAGTGAAAGAAAAAAAATTTATTGAAAAATAAGAGTCAGCGTCTCACGAATGTGACTTTGCAAAGAAGTTTAAGGGATTGCATTATTTCAATGCTAGACATTACAGTTCCTCCGCCTCAAGAAATAAGTGACCAATTGACAAAGCGAGTACGCTGTCACTTTTGCGACCGCAGTTTACATAGAAAAACCCGTACAGGGTGCATCGTTTGCCGGGTACCAATATGCCCGGAACACCGTCGCGCAGTGTGCGCCCCTTGTTCTACCAATTAACTAGGATAAATTATTTGTATTTTGACCATTGAAATTTTATATTTCACTATTATTATTTTTTATGTTGTTGATTTTACTTCATTTGCATGTCAATAAATGTAACAGTGTTTCACATGTGGGGTAAAATTTCCCAAGTGTCCCCGCTAAAATTTAGTTGTCGCCTATCTTATTCAAACTCCTCCAGATTGTAGTGCTAGTGGACCTCTTTGAATTCTGTAAAGGGGGCGCACCTAGTATAACTGGTTGTCAAGATACAGGGGCAAGAATTTTTAACGATTCACCCCGACTGCTAACCTTCAATTGTACATAACTCCTGTTAAGGTTATCCAATTCAACTTTTTTATAAGGGTTTTGAAAAGGTATTTTAACAAGGTTTACAAGAAAAATAATTGTTGAACGATAAAAAAATTATTTCACCTTGATTTTCCATTTTAAAAAACATTTTCGTGATTTTCTCCCAATGCGGCATTTTTGATATTTTTTTAGTTAGGCTAGAAAAAAAGCTTGATTTTTTCTCTTGAAAAACACTCCAGAACAAAAATGAGATGGCAAGTATTGGTTGAGTTGCAGAAGGTCATAAGAGCGCGGGTGCCCCGCGCCAACGAGCCACGGAGCTTCTAGGCGTGCTGTAGTGACTCAGTTGTTCTAATAATTGATAAAAATGATTTTCCAGTTAACATGTAACGAATATTTTATTTTACCCTTACTTTCATGTAGCTGGAGAACGATTTACATATTTTCTTAATTAAAATTTTCAAATGGTTCCATTTTAGGAAAACGATAGTTCATAATAAAATCATTCACGATCTTGGTGGACGGTTCTGCTTATCTGTTACATTTCGAGATGCTTTTTAATAAGTCGTCTTGCTTCCCACGTTTTGGTGAGTTTTTTTTGGTGTTAATCTATCTGTCTTTAACAGTTTTTGACGTGAGTCTCCTCGCCTTTCACATTTGGGGGCAATTTGAAAAGACTCGCCGCACGTGCAAGTCTCCACGCGTCGTCCCAGAATCCGATTTTGACTGCTGATGCTCTATATCAATGGGCTAAAAAAAACTTGCCTGAAACGGTAGTATTTTTCATCTCCAAAGAAAATCATGCCGCCACTGCTGAAAACCTTAAAACTCGATTCGACTCTGCAAAGACTGTGCTGGGCACACAAAAATACCATTCCTTTGTACCCTCTTCAGAATCGACTCTAATTTTGGAAAAGTATTCGTCATCTCCACAGCATGACATTTTCCCGAAGAGAAAAATCGCAAAGAGATCGCGAAGAGAAGAGCAAAGTGAACGTTAAGCTGAATGAAAAATCACTTTTTAAGTAACACAGTGAGAGGCAAGGGGACTCACACCCGAAAAGCACCCCGAAACGTGAGAGGCGAGGGGATTCACTTAAAAAAGGCACTCCGAAATGTGATAGGCAAGGAGACTCACGTCAAAAATGATTGAAGGCAAAGAGATTAACACCAAAAAAACTCACCAAAACGTGTGAAGCAAGACGACTTATTAAAAACCATCTCGAAATGTAACAGATAAGCAGAACCGTCCACCAAAATCGTTAATGATTCTATTATTAACTATGGTTTTCCTACAATGGAACCATTTGTAAATTTTAATTAAGAAAATATATAAATCGTTCTCCAGCTACATGAAAGGAAGGATAAAATGAAATATTCGTTGAATGTTAACTGAAAAATCATTTTTATCAATTATTAGAACAACTGAGTCACTACAGCACGCCTAGAAGCTCCGTGGCTCGTTGGCGCGGGGCACCCGCGCTCTTATGACCTTCTGCAACTCAACCAATACTTGCCATCTCATTTTAGTTCTGGAGTGTTTTTCAAGAGAAAAAATCAAGCTTTTTTTCTAGCCTAACTAAAAAAATATCAAAAATGCCGCATTGGGAGAAAATCACAAAAATGTTTTTTAAAATGGAAAATCAAGGTGAAATAATTTTTTTATCGTTCAACGATTATTTTTTTTGTAAACCTTGTTAAAATACCTTCCGAAAACCCTCACATAAAAGTTGAATTGGATATTTTTAACAGGAGTTATGTACAATTGAAGGTTAGCAGTCGGGGTGAATCGTTGAAAATTCGGACCCCTCTACCTTGACAACCCGCTATACTAGGTGGGCCCCCTTTACAGAATTTAAAGAGGTCCACTAGCACTACAATCTGGCGGAGTTTAAATAAGATAGGCGCCAACAAAATTTTAGGTGGGGACACTTGGGAAATTTTACCCCATATATGCATTTGTAAAATTTTTTTTTCCTTATTTGTTTATTTAAACAATTTTTAATTAACA
>CAKNXH010000279.1:264508-279560 GCA_932178445.1 Andricus quercusramuli | reverse complement strand
AAACCTGTGGTTTACAAAGACAACGATTTTGTAATTCCTGAATAAAAGTTTTGCAATAAGAACGGACTAATGAGATTTGCAGAGAATCTTTTAAGGAATAAAATAAGCCCTACAGCATTAGGATTGAATAATAGTTGCAACTTTTACCCTAAAAACTATTGTTAAATGAACATTGAAAATTGTGAAATATTCATTCCAAAAGTTCACCTAGATTTATTTTCCGAAAGTAGTTATAATTAACAATAAAACATTTTCGTCGATTTTGTAAATCATTTTTAACAACGTTTATTTTTCAACTTGAAATAACTTTAGCTCATGTTTAATTTGGAGACAAGTATAATGGAAATTCCCTTTTCGTCTTATATCTTAAGCAAAATTTCATGAAAATAGTTCTGGCGAGAAAAATTTTCTTAAATAAATTCATTGAAATCAATTAAGTTTGTTTTAAATGTATATTTTTTATTCATTTTTCAAAATTGAAAATCAGGGTGGCCGTTTTAATCACAGAAAAAAATCCCAGTCATTTCTCGGTTCGCTAACATTTTTCACGGTCAATGAAAGGGAAAAATTCTGACACATTAGCTAAAAATGTGTCCATTTGAAGTAATAAAAACTGTACTGCGAATCATTTTGAGTAATTTCAAGCTACAAATATTAAAAATTGAACGATTACATTTCTTCTATAAACTGAACACTTCTTGAAACAGAAGTTAAAATACTTTTACATTAAATAGTTTGAAAATCTTTGGAAAGCTTCAAAATCTTGAAACATCTACACGTTGTTTTACATTTTTTCGAATAATGAATTAATTTTCAAATTTTTCCATACCTTCCAAACATCTTTCAAAATGATTCGAATTCTTCCTAAAACTTTGTTTAAATCCTGCAAAATAAAAAATATTTCCTTAAAATCTTCCAGATTCTTTTTTGACAATTTTAAAAATCTTTTTAAATCTTTCTAAATATACTCTCGAAATTAATTTTTCAAAATAAAAAGTCAGTTTCAAATTTCCTAGGAATCTTGAGAAAATGTTTTTTTATTTTTTCAAAGCCATTCACAATTTTTAAAAATCTTCTGAATTTTTTTTCGAAACCTGCACAAATTTATATTTGGTTTTATATTACGTTCAATATTTATTATACATAAAAATTGAACAATTTTACTTGCAAATTGAATTTTCTGAAATAGAACAATTGAAATTGTGACGTTCAAACTTTAGTTTCTTTGTTTCATTTTCAATATTTGATTCACAATAACTGATTTCAAATGGATAGTCAATAATTTATAAATAATAAGCAATTGTTATTTTTCCTAATTAAAAAATTTCAAATTTCAAAGTTTCACATTTTAGGCTAAACCAATATTATTAAATTTAATAAGAGTCTTTAAGTAGGAATATATTGTGTTAAAGTTATTTAAAATTTGTAAATAGTTTATACAGTTTCAATCATGCGTTTACATTTGTTTAACTACTAAGACTTTCCAGTTTAAACAGTTTAATCTTTAACGTTAAAATCTGGAAATTCTTAAATTTTGAACCGATTTCGAATCGTCTTGTAAAACGAATTGTTATTCACTTGTTAATCCTTGATGTACAGTTCAATTTTAAAAATAATTATTATGCATATTTAGAGTTGATCAACTAAAAAGATTTTTTATCATACATACTTTTATAAACAGAAAATCTCTGAAATACCGGATATCCTTGGATTCTTTGATTATTTTAAATTCCTCGAATATTCAAAATTCCTTAAATTCCTTGAATTCCCCGAAATTCTCATATGTTCAGAATTCCTTGATTTTTCTGAATTTCCTGGAATACTTTAATTCAGGGAATTTTGTGAATGAAAAGAAATGTAAATTCAATTGTGTACATTTTTGATTGTAAATATATCATTTACAGATAATAATTCGAATATTGGGATGAAAATTCATATATTTTGTTGACAATGTGTAGTTCTTTTGCCTCAAATTAATATTATATGTTGAAAATGTAACTTACTGGTGGACAGTTGAACTTATTTGTTAAAAATACATTTTTTGGTTTTAGTTGAAAGTTTAACTGTTTTCTCAGTAATTCGTCTTGGTGGTTCCAAAATGCAACTAGTTTTTGCTTTTAGTTGGAAATTTATCTCTCTGATTGAAAATTTAACTTTTTTGTTGGAATATAATTGCTTTTGGTTGAATATTTATTTTTCAACTGAAAATTTAACTATTGCATTTTCGATGGAATGTATATCTTCTTCATTTTTAATTAGTTAAAAATATTGATGTATTTTGTTGAAAATTTGTCTTTTCAGATGAAAAATGAATCTTCTTGTTCGAAAATCGTAATGCTTGATTAAAAGTTTATCTTATTTGCTGAAGTAATCTTATTTAATCCTTAGTAATTGTATACAGCCGTCGCGTCGGGTCGACACAGCAGGATTGTATACCGTTGGCACTCTTTTTTAGAAGGAATGAATCTGTCAGTCGGTTGTTCACAACAAATAATACCTGTCAAGCGCATACAAATATTGAGAATTATTTCCAATTTATATTTGTAATGAAACGGGTATTCCTTTCTTTGAATTGAAAATCGAACGTTCATTTTTCAGGTCCTGGATGAGAATGCTTTAAATTATTTCGAGAGTGAATGTTAGTTACAGTTTTCATAGTACATCAACAATTGTAATTGTTAGAAACAATTTTTTTCAAAAATTTGGAATTTATGGTTTCTTCAATTTCGGTTTTTCTTTTATTATCTCAATTTACGTAGGTATTTGGGAGAATGATATGTCTTGGATTATATTTGTTGAAGCACAACTATTGTTGACTTTTTTTAAGAAATAGAATAAGTAAATATAAAACTTTGGCCTGGGAAATGTTTTTTTGCAGTTACTGGTTCTTTGTAAAGTAGACGATAAACAGTTATTATTTAATTGAAATTATTACGAAATTTGTATTTCTTCAAAAATATTATAATTTTCAGTTTAAAAAAGGTTTGTTCTTCTCTGAAAATACATCAAATTATTGCGCGAGTGATCGTTACGGAAAATTTTTATGAAAAATTAATATTAATTAGTGGTTGTTTAATTTCGTATTTTGCTTCATCATCTGAATTGACGATGATATTCTGAAAAATTACATAGGTTTATTATATTCGTTAAAATACAACAATTTTTAATATTGTAAACAAATTAGGTAACCAATGGATCTGACCCAATGAAATGCAATGAATAGATAGTAACAATTATTCATTGTTAATTTTACATAGAAATAGTGACTGCAAATGTCTCTCACAAAAATTTGAAGCAGTTCTAGTGTAAAATAAAGTATTTTTCCGGCCAAGAAACCAAAGTGTTATATTCACTACTTATTTCATTTGTTCACAAAGTCAAAAATTAATTTTGTAATTATCAGTTCTGGTGCCCCAAAGGATTCTCCTTGTGCATTTGACCAACACACCATTTTTTATAATGAAATATCTGGTTTTCAAATACAAACTGTGAGGATCCATTGAAAGAAAAAAATTTTTTAATCTTGGCGAGATCTTGGCCTACTTTGATATCACAAAGCAGACTGGCTGTATTGATGATATGCACTTGAGAATTAAAAATAGCCTATCAGTTTTCAGTCATTAAAAATTTTCACTACTCTGTAGGTTTTAGAGGAAATTCTAACCGGAAGTGATGACTATATATAACAGTGAATATGTTCCGAATTCGTCAGTCATCGTTTACAAAATCTGTCTAAAAATATGAAGATCCTCATCAGCATTTTGCTTCTTATCATCCTGATTTTTCTTGATTTTGACGGTAAGTTTTCTCAATATAATATTAATCGCGATCTAAATATACAATATTACATATTCCGATAATCAATTTTTCCGAATATTGAGCCGTCATTTAAAATATGCACTTACTGAACCCTTTCAAATTAACATCTGTCAGAAAACAAAGCGCGCTGACATACGATTTATCAAATTTGAAATGTCTTCATTTTATAAGCTTTAAAATATTGAAGTTTTTGACATCAGGCTCTTGATATTTCCAATACATGCTATTATTTTGTACCAAAGGCTTTTGTTAATAAATCGTTCAATTTCAGATAAACAAAATTTTAGGCTGCTCAATTTTGACCTCACCAAAATTAAAATTGTTCAGCATTCAATCTATAGCTTTAAACCTTTTCATAGACCTTTTTTATATCGCCTCTATAAAAATTTTCAAATGTACAAAACAATTGTAGATGCAGTAGATCGAAAACTGTTTTTTCTTTCTTCGACCGTTTTAATTTTCAAGAAATATTTTAGCTGATTTCAGCAAATATGTTCGGTCTTACGGTCAATTATAAAGTCAAAAAATAAATAAAATCATCCGAAATAACATGTATAAAACATTTATTTCTTCAGAAATCCTCAACGTTTCGACCAACACTGCGGGTCTTTTTCAAGAGTCGATACATACATCTATAATTTAATAAACTAATATAATATTTATGAGCGTAAAGGTCGCATAATTAGTGTCGTAAGAAGGATATTGGTTTTAACAAGAATAAAAAATTAAAAATTAAAACATACCTGAGTCATAGAGTAATGTAATATTTTATACAACAAAATCGTCATTAAAAAATGTTCAAAAAGAATAAAAAGAATAAAAATTTTTTTTTTTACAGACGGACGATACAAAACTGACTGTTATTAAAAGGTCGTGATTGTAGAGGTGAAAACTTTAATAAACCTCTAATGAAAAGGCGCGCCAAAAGCTTGAGAGTAAAATTGAGTGAAAATTAGATTAAGTAAAAAGAATTTTTTTTAAAAAAGGGGGTTAATGTAAAATGCTTTGATAAATTTGGTTTATATTCTATATTTCGGTTTTTAAATTTATTGAAGTTTTGATATGTTTATTAATAAAAATTTATCAAATCATTTTACGTTAACCCCCTTTTTTAAAAAAAGAATTCTTTTTACTTAATCTAATTTTCACTCAATTTTACTCTCAAGCTTTGGCGCGCCTTTTCATCAGAGGTTTATTAAAGTTTTCACCTCTACAATTACGACTTTTCATAACAGTCAGTTTTGTATCGTCCGTCTGTAAACATCGTTTCAATTATGTGACACTTTCAAAAATTATTGGAGCCTCTCCAATATTCTTGAGGCTTCAATTAGAAGAAAAAAAAAAAAATCTTATTTTTTTTATTCGTTTTGAACATTTTTTAATGACGATTTTGTTGTATAAAATATTACATTACTCTATGACTCAGGTATGTTTTAATTTTTAATTTTTTATTCTTGTTAAAACCAATATCCTTCTTACGACACTAATTATGCGACCTTTACGCTCATAGATATTATATTAGTTTATTAAATTATAGATGTATGTATCGACTCTTGAAAAAGACCCGCAGTGTTGGTCGAAACGTTGAGGATTTCTGAAGAAATAAATGTTTTATACATGTTATTTCGGATGATTTTATTTATTTTTTGACTTTATAATTGACCGTAAGACCGAACATATAAAAATTTTCTCAACATTCATTATTTTTTTAATTCCATAATGTAACAATATTTTCTGCTGGAGTTTATTCGAGTCCTGAATTATCTGAGCTCCTTGTATTCCCACAATTTTCTGTATTTTTTCATTTTCCTGAACTTTTTGGAGTCTCTCATTGCTTCGCAGTCGCCAGGATCCTGACATTCCCTGAAATCCTTGGACATCTTGAATTCACTCAATTATTTTGATTGCTGAAAATCCCTCAATTCCTTGAATTTTCAGAATTTGTTAAAATCTCTGAAATCGTTGAATTATATAGAATCATTGAATTCTGTTAAATCCTTGAAGTCTCTGAATTGCAGAAAGATTCTACATTTTTGGAATTTCCCAAATTCCCTGCATGCTCTAAAATTTTTAAATTACTCTGAATTCCATAGAATTCTCTAAATTCTCTGAAAATATTTGAGTTTCCTTGAATTCTCTAAATTCCCCGAAATACTTAAATTCCTTGAATATTCTGAATGTCCTCAATTCCTTGAATATTTTAAATTACCTTGATTCCTTGAATATTCTAAATATCTCTTGATTCGCGGAATTCCAGAAAAGCGATAAGCTCCACGATTTCCTGAATTTACATAATTCGTGGAATTTTCAAAATTCCCTGAATTCCGCCAATGTATTTCTTCAATTTCCTGAACTTTTTGGATTCTCCAAATGCTCTGAAGTCGTTGAAGTCCTTGAGTTCCCTGAAATCCTAAATATCTTGAATTTTCTCAATTATTTCGATTCTTAAAAATCTCTGAATTCTTTGAATTTTTAGAATCTTCATAATCTGCGAAATCGCGAAATTATATAAAATCATTGAATTTTCTCAAATCCTTGAATTCTCTGAATTTCTGAAAGATTCTACATTTGTTGAATTTCCTAAACTTCTTGTATGCTCTGAAATTTCTGAATTACTCTGAATTCCCTAGAATTCTCTAAATTTTCTGAAAATGTCTGAGTTTCCTTAAATTCTCTAAACTCCCTGAAATCCAGGTTCCCTGAAATACTTAAATTCCTTGAATTTTTTGAATTTCCTCAATTACTTCAATAGTTTGAATTACCTTGATTCCTTAAATATTCTAAATATCTCTTGATTCACTGAATTCCAGAAATGAGATAAACGCCACGATTTCCTGAATTTACATAATTCTTGGAATTTTCAAAATTCCCTGAATTCCACAAATGCTCTGATATCTCTGAAAATCTCTATGTACCATGAAATCTTCGAAATCTCAAAAATCTCAAAGTAAGCTGAATTCTCTGAATTCCTAGGCATCTTCTTATTCCTTGAATTCTCTAAGATCCTTGGTTTCTCTGAAATCGTTGGGCTCTCCGATTTCCCTGAGTTCCTGAAATATTTTAGATTAACAGAGAAACATAAATGCAATTAAGAAGTGATATGTTACCCCAGGTAATCAGAGGCCGTTTCTTTTTCTTTTTTTTTTTTTTTCAGTGTATAGCATTTTGAAGCCAAATACGCGATTTTCGCTAAAAAAAAATCGGTTAATTTGTTATTGTAAAATAAAAACAATATGTTAAATAAAAGCTCTTCCGGATTACCTGTTAAATCATTTGTAGATATAGTGTACCAAATTTCAAAATAATCGTTCAAGTAGATTTTGAGTTCTGAAGTTCACGGGCTTCAAAAATGTTGTTTTCGAGAAAATCGATTTAAAGTTTTTTTTCTCAAAAATCAAAAATTAAGCATCAATAAACGTGCATAATTTTTTCTACTTGAACAGAATCATCAATGCCAGGTCCGTAAAGTGAAATGCTTTTAACCAGGAATACAGGATATCTAAAGCGTCCTTTTTCTCCTGAAATTTGAGCACAATATTCTTGAGATATTTTGCATTAAAAAAAATGAAAAATTTGTTCTGAAACCCTCCCCCGCCCCCCCCCCCCCCCCTTAAATCAAGTCTACATCAAGAACTTCAAATAAAAAAGACGCTGATCACCGAGTGTCAAGTGCGGAAGCACCTTGACATGAAAAATCTAAAAGGAAAATAAAAATTCAACTGCTTTGTTGAAAATTCTGCTACTCTCTAGAAAATTTACTTTTTCTTTAAAATTTGCATTTTCCTGTTGAAAAGTTTATTGAAATCCTAACAAATCCTGTTGGAAAGTGAACCAGAATCTTATTTGGATGAAAATTAAACTATGTTTTTGAAGTTTTTGTTGAATGAAAACTGAACTGAAAAATGAAACTGCAACTGTTCGGTTGAAAATTCAACTCTTTTTTGAAAATTTGTTTTTTTTTTCAAAATTCACCTGCATTAGCAGAAATAATATTTTTTTAAATAAAAATTCAACTACTTGGTTTAAAATTCAACAATTTTGTTGAAAAGTCATATTTTTTGTTTGGAAATTCTGCTGCTTTGTTGACATTTTAAATAATTCGTGGAAAACTTCCTTTTTGGTTAAATTCAATATTTTGGTGTTGAAAAGAGAACTGAAATCTTTTCTGAATGAAACTTCAATAATTTTTTTGAACTTTTTTTTTCAAATTGAAAATTCATCTGCTTTAAGAGAAGTTTCATCTTTCTTGGATCAAAATGCAACTGTTTGGTTGAAAATTCAACTCTTCCGTAGAAAATTTACTTTTTGTTTTCAATTCATATTTCGTTGGTAAAAAATGAACTAAAAGCTTTTCAGGATGAAAGTTCAACTTTTACAAAATTTGTTCATTTTTTATTAAAAATTCATCTGTTTTAGTAAAAATTTCATCTTCCTTCGATTAAAATTCAACTCTTTTGTAGAGAATTCAACTATTTCGTTGAGAATTCATCCCTCTTACTTGAAAAAATTTGCCTTTTTAAATGAAAAATTCAATTTTGTTCGCAGCAACTTATTTTTCATCAAAAAATTCATATTTTGATCTTGACAAGTCAACTATAATTTTTTCTGGATGAAAATTCAAGTATTTTTGAAAAATTTGTTACCTTTTTGAAATAAAAATTCATTTGTTATTAGAGAAATTTAATCTTTTCCTGGAAAAAATGCAACTATTGGGAAGAGAGTTCAACAGTTCTGTTAAAAAGCCATCCTTTTTTGGTGAAAATTCGTCTCTTTGCCTTGCAAATTCAACTTTTTTCGTAGGAACTTATTTCTTGGTTGAAAATTCCTATTTTGATAGTAAAAAGTTAATAAAAATCTTTTTCAACAGAAAACTAGAGGATTTTTTTTTATTTTATCTTTTTGATTTTAAAATTCATCCGCTCTGGTAAAAATGTCTTTTTTTCAATTAAAATGCAACTTTTTGGTTGAAAATTATTCTTCTTTGTTCGAATATTCAACTATTTTATTTGAAAGATTCTGTTGAATCACTTAGTTAAGAAATCATTTCTTTAAGAGTTATATTTGCAGTTAAAAATTCATCTCTTTGATTAAAAGCTTAACCAATTCGTTGAAAATTAATCTTTTCAAATTGAAAATTCAACTACTCGGGTGAAAGCTAAACTTTTAAACTTTGGTTAAAAATTTAGGTGATTAGTGGGAAAGCCTTTTTTTTGGTTTAAAATTAGTTTTCAACTGGAAATATAACTTTTCCATTTGTAAGAATATATATTTTTTTAGTTGAAAATTCTCTTTTTTTGGTGAGAAAACAATTTTGTTCGGCTTGGAATTATTTTTTGCTGAAATCATATTTTTTTTTTTTGTAAATTCAATTTTTGTGTAGAAAATTTGCCTTTTGGCTTAAATGTTCAACATTTCAAGTAGAATTTTCTTTCTTTATTGAACAATCTTTATTTGTTGAAAATTCGTCTTTTTGGGTTTAAAAAACTTTTTTTTGTATAAATTTCATTTTTTTATTGAAATATAAACTATGACACTTTTTGTTGGAAATTCAGATTTTCAGGTTTAAAATTCAACTATTTTATTAAAAATCTAATTATGTTGTTGGAAATTCAAGTATTTTGTTAAAAATCCATTTTTCATAGTAGAAAAGATATTTTTTTGTGGGTCTCTGAGAGGGCCTATAATTATGCTAATAACTAATAATTCTTACTTAAAAATTCTCTGAAGTCCTCGAATTTTCTGTAATTCTTCAATTCTGTACAATCGTTGATTTCTATGAAATATCTCTATTTCTTAAATTCTCTGAATTCTAGGATTGTTTCTCAATCACAAATCTTTGTTTTCTTTCAACAGAATCGAATGCGGCAAAGGACACTGGATCAAGTTCAGAACCCGGGAGCCGGAGCGAGAGGTTCAACCCCTACCGCGGGAAGACGAGAGGGGGAGCGCGCCGTAGAAGTGCGCAAATATTGGGTACAGAATGCAACATTATGTTAAAAAGTCATCCTTTTCGGGTGAAAATTCATCCCTTTGAATTGAAAATTTAATTTTTTTGTAGAAACTTATTCCGTGGTTAAAAATTCATATTTTGATCGTGAAAAGTCAATAAAAATCTCTTTTAACGGAAATTCCGAGGGTTTTTTAAAAATGTTATCCTTCTGATTTATAAATGCATTCGCTCTGGTAAGAATTTATTTTCTCTCCAATGAAAATGCAACTCTTTAGTCAAGAATTATTCTTCTTTGCTTGAGAAATCATTCTTTAAGAGTTATATATTTAGGTGAAAATTCATCTCCTTGGTTAAAAGTTTAATTATTTTTTGGAAATTAATCTTTTTAAATTGAAAATTCAATTGCTTGGTTAGAAGCTAAACTTTTCAACTTTGGTTAAAAATTTAACTGATTAGTGGGAAAGTCTTTTTTTTTTAATTAATTTTTCAACTGAAAATATAATTTTTCCATTTTTTCAGGATTGATCTTCTTTAAGTTGAAAATTCTCCTTAGTTGGTGAAACAAATTTTTTTCTTGGCTTGGAATGTCATTTTTGTTGGGTAAAAATGCATCAGTTTCGTGGAGAAATTATTTTTCGCTGAAGTCATATTTTTTGTTTGTAGATTCAATTTTTGTGTAGAAAATTCGTCTTCGGCTTGAATGTTCAACAATTCAAGTAGAATTTTCTTTCTTTATTGAACAATCTTTATTTGTTGAAAATTCGTCTTTTTGGGTTTAAAAAGTTTTTTTTTGTATAAATTTCATGTTTTTTGATTGAAATATAAACTATGACACTTTTTGTTGAGATTTCATATCTTAAGGTTCAAAATTTGACTATTTGATTAAAAATTTAATCATGTTGTTGCAAATTCAAGTATTTTGCTACAAAATAATGTAAGGAATATATAAGAATTCAATGAACTCAGATTGCTTAGAGATATACCAGGGAATTTAGAAGATTTTCAAGAAGTAAAAAGGATGCAAAAGGAATTGAAAGGGATTGAATATATTTCCAGCTATGCGAAATAATGAATAATAATAATAATAATCCATAGATTTTAGTGAACTTGAAATAATTCGGAGGAATTCAATGTGAGCTCAGAAGAATTCAAAGGAATTGAATATAAACTCAAAAGAATTCAAAGGAATTAAATGTGAATTTTAAGGAACTCAAGTGTTTATGAAGTAATTTTGCATATGTGATATACTAAGCCATAAATTATGAATTAATAAACCGTTATGCTCTTTGCTGCATATGTGTAATGAATTCGAGTGGCCAACTCAAAAATCAGAGTTTTTTTTAGACGTACTCTCCGAGAAAGTTTTTTTTGCACATGGATGGGTTGCAGTTCCGAATAGGTGAACCCTCCTATATTTTTGAGACCATGTGAACTTACGTAATTTGATGCACTGATTACGGAAATCATAGTGAACATTCGCAACAAGGACGTCTTCATGGTAAAAACCATAAAAAACCACATAAAAATCATGATTTTTTTCTTTATCTCAGTGAATACGAAGAATTTAAAAAAATGTTTCAATCAAAAGTTCTAAACTAGTATGAAAATACATCTTCTTTATATCATACTTTTTTTGCCTGAACCATTATCTTTCGAGAAAAAGAGGATTCCGTTAGAAAAACAATAAAAAAAGAAAAGAGTTAGAGATATGCGTTCGGTCACGGCTGTCCCCTTTTCCAGGTTTAAGTGGGACGGTGGGCTTGCGGGTTCGATTCATGCCTCGCACTCTGGAAGAGCCTCGGTGGCCCATGCGGTGAACATTCGCCGTAGAGTCGTGGGACCGGCACCTCTAGAGAAAATTGTTCTCTAAGTATTTAAGGCTGTTGCTCTTGGTGGTTCGGAACACACCTTAAAAATGTAAACCCTTAGGGGACACATTAGAAGCTTCCATTCCATACGAGCTAGAACTTTTGTTGAAAACATTTTTCAAAATTCTCCTTATTTGCTAAGATAAAGAAAAGAATTATAATTTTCATGGGGGTTTTTATGGTTTTTACCATGAAGACGTCCTTGCCGCCAATTTTTACTATGATTTTCAATATCAGCTCCACAAAACACGTAAGTGTACGTGGTTACAACGGAATCCAAGGGTTTACCTATTCGGAACTTCATCCCGTGGATGTATCCTACCGTTTTATTTTCAGTGCGTTAGAATTGTTGGGAGTTTGATTTTCAATTGCTATTTGATTGTTTCTTAATCACAAATCTTTGTTTTCTTTAAACAGAATCGAATGCGGCAAAGGGTGAAGGATCAAGCTCAGAACCCGGAAGCCGGAGCGAGAGGTTGAAACCCAACAGCGGGAAAGCGAGAGGGGGAGCCCGCCCCGGAAGTGGGCGCAAGAAAGGGGGCGCTCGCGGGGGATTTCGAGTAGCAGATACTCATCACCGCCCTCCGATTATTGACGGCCCACCACATGAGTATCTCGAGCATATGGGGCAGACAATTGAGGTCTGGCTAGATCAGTATAGAACAAGAGTAGTGCAAGCTGAATATCCGGGTCATCCTCATCCTGATGGCCATGATCACAAAAATCTAAGTTTTCTAGTCCGTCGAGCTATGCTTAGCATAAACCTACCAATAGTGGAATATATAAACCAAACTGGAACACTTTTGGCAGTTCGAGCGCCGACATTCACTGGTAAGGCACCATCTATATATTATGCAAAGGGCCGTGCTTAAATTACAAAAATTTTATAATAGTTATTGCTAGTAGAATTAGACAAGGTGTCCGAGAACTTCATTTTCGAAATTCCCTTATTTTTGCTTATGAAATTTTTCGTTTTCCTTCATCACTGATATTCAAATACCAGCATTTTCATCTTTAAATAATTTTAACATAGAATCTTCTATAAACGGAATGAAACAGTATTTCAGATGCAAATTTACAATTTTCAAATTTACTAATTTAATTTTAAACCAAAAAATGCATTTTTTACTATAAAATATGGCTTTTTAACGAAATACTTGAATTTCCAACAAAATTATTAAATTTTCAACCTAATAGTTGAATTTTCGAACTGAATATATAAAAACCCAACAAAAAGTGTCACAGTTTATACTTAAATTAAAAAAATGAAATTTATACAAAAAAGTTGTTTAAAAACAAAAAACAAACGAATTTTCAACAAATAAAAATTTTTCACTAAAGAAAAAAAAATGTACCTACATTGTTGAACCTTCAAACCAAAAGACTAATTTTCTCTACAAAAATTGAATTTAAAAACAAAAAATATTACTTCAGCAAAAAATTATTTTTCCGTGAAACTCGTAGATTTTTACCCAACAAAAATGAAATTTCGAACCAAGAAAATTACTTTCTTTTACCAAAAAAGAGAATCTTTAACTAAAGAAGATTAATCTTTAAAAAATGGAGAAGTTAGATTCCCAGTCAAAAAATCAATTTAAAAAAAAATGACTTTTTCACTAAACAGGTAAAATTGTAACCAAATACTTGAGCCTTCAATCGAAAAAATAAATTTTTAATAATGTAGTTTAACTTTCACCCAAATAGTTGAATTTCCAATTTAAAAAGATAAATTTTCAAATAAATGGTTAAACTTTCAACCAAAGAGATGGTCTTTTAACTAAAAATATAACTCTTAAAAAAATGATTTCTCAACAAAATGATTTAACCGAATCGTTCAAATAAAATAGTTGAATAGCCAAGCACAAAAGAATAATTTTTTACCAGAAAGTTGCATTTTTATAAAAAAAAAAAATTTCTATCAAAGCGGATGAATTTATCGATTGAAAAGATAAATTGAAAAAAAATAGTTTGAATCTTGTGCTAAAAAAGATTTCAGTTGACTTTTCACGATCAAAATTTGAATTTTAGACAAAGCAGTTATATTTTTATCTAAGAAAGATGTGATTTCTGCTAATGCAGGTGAATTTTAAAATCAAAAAGAAAAATTTCCAACGAAAAAAATGGTATTTTCAACCGAAAAGTTGCATTTTTATTCAAGAAATATGAAATATTTCTTTTAAAACAGATGAAATAAAAAAAAAAACTTCGAAGAAAGCGTGAAATTTTTACCTAACGAAGATTCCAAGAAAAATGAAAATTCTATTCAAACAGGTGAATTTTTGAATCGAAAAGACAAAAATCAAAAAAATAGTTGAATTTTCATTCAAAAGGATTTGAATAGACTTTTCTACAGAAAATTATAAATTTTAAACAAAAATTAAACTTTCTATGAAATAAATGAATCTTTAACAAAACAACTGTATTTTTGTCCTAGAAAGATGCATTATTTCTACAAAAAAGGATGAACTTTTAAGTTAAAGAGACCAATTTTCAGAAAAAAATTTTCTCATCGAAAAAATATTTCAGTTGACTTAGGAGCAGCAAAATATGAATGGTAAATAACAGTTTAATATTATATAAAAAGAGTTAAATTCTTAACTCAAAAAGACGAATTTTCAACAAAACAGTTGAATTTGCAAAAACAATGGTGTCTCTTCAAAGGAAATTGTTAAATTTTCAACCAAATAATAAAATTTATAACTGAAAAGATATTCTTCAGGAGTAATTATATAGAAGCCAGGAAAAAGTAAAAGATTTGGAAAAAAAATCTTGCAAAAATCCGAGAATTTCTATAACTTTGAATAACTGTCAAGCAAAACAAAGTTGAAATAATTCAATTTCAATTTGCAATTCTTTTATTCCAGTCATAAATGATTCTAGGTCAAAAATGTTATAAGTTTGAGATTTTGCTATTCAATTGATAATGGTCAGGAAAAATGAAATGATATTCAGGGAAAAATTAAGGAATCTTTGAAATGAAGTTTTGCGGTAACACTGAAATAATATTCTTGCTAGTAATTTATTTGCCTTGTATTCATTTTTATATTACTTTTTTCCTTGCAAATTCTTTTTCCTGAAAATTATGTTTTTTTGCTATGAAATTTAATATTTGCTATAAAATTTAACAGCTTTGTTGAAAAGTCATTCTTTTTGGCTGAAAATTCAACTATTTTATAGAAAATTTACTTTTTGTTTAAAATCCATATTTTGGTGTTTCGAAGTCAACTGAAATTTTTCTCGGATGAAAATTCAAGTATTTATTTGAAAATTGGTTTAGTTCATTCAAAAATTCATCAGTTTAGGTAAAAATTTTTATCTTTCTTGGACAAAAATACAACTATTTGGTAGAAGATTCCATAATTTTGTTAAAAATTCATACTTTTTGTTTGAAAATTCAACTTTTCCATTGAAAATT
>CAKNXH010000279.1:210442-259508 GCA_932178445.1 Andricus quercusramuli | reverse complement strand
TTATTAGGGTGTTTCAGGATTTCGATTGCTTCTCTATGTTTTCTTGGAAAAATATTGTATGTCCTCGCGATGATGGTTATTTTCTCAAATAGAATGCTATGTCCTGTTTCGATATGATGTTCATCTAGTTCTAATTGTGTGAAATGCTTTAGCCTGACTTTACTCTCATGTTCCAGTAAATCTTGGCTCACCGCTCTCCAGGTTTCTCAAATATAGACAAAGAATTTCATATAGTCTCGGCTCACTGAGAGGTGCCTTCTCATCTTTAGGGTTCATAAGATGTTATCATATTTTGACGGGTGATTCAAATATGGTTTGGATGTTGTGTTTGTTGAAAATTTGTCCTTTTATTCCGTAATACCTTGAATGTAGGGTAGGGTGGTGATCGTTTTCTGTCTCTCACCTTAGTAAGTTGTGTCGACTTATTTCTTCAACTGTATTTTCTCATTTCTTCATCAATCAATCAATATCTTCTTATGGCCTTATCAATAAAACTTAAGTTCCAGATTAGCCCTCAAGAAGTGAGCTGCAAGGTTTACAAAACGTCGGCAAGATTCTTAGTTTTGAATACAATTGAAACCCGAAAAACCTAGTTTGAATTTACGATGCTTTATGTCACAAAAGTACGATTTACAAGTTTACCACGTCCAACATTTCAAGGTTATGTTGACGCGATTCATAATCATACAAAGACGACAGTGAATACACATACGCAAAAGACGAATATGATCATCTGATGATCATAATTGAACCTAGGGAGATTTCTCTAATCACTCTAAGTTTTCAAATAGTTAACCTAAATTCTTAAGAATATCATCCAACTCTTCTCATTTCCCTGAAATTTTTCTAAATTCACTGAAATTCTGTTCAAATTACTATGTTGATTTATCCTGAATTCGTTGAAATTCACCTGGAATTCTTTTGAATTAAAAAGAACTTTAGTCACATTACTAATGCACTATAATCACTTTTTGTCACTTTTTGAGTTTGACATTAGTCACCCTGGGTCACTTTTTCGGTTGGAATAGGTCCTTTCTTCCATGTTCATTGGACTGTTCCATCCCTGTGTATGACTCATTTATTTTCAACAGCAATAATTTTTCGAAAGCTTCTTTAGTCAAACTGCATCTTCTAGAGTTACTGAGAATAATGAAACTATTTAACGATTCGTTACCCATTTACAAAAGTGACTTCGTTATTTCTCACAAATTTCTGACAGAAAGCTCTTGCCGAAGCTATTAAAACGTCTCCATTTCTTTGCAAAACTTTTCGAAAGCTGCATCTGATTCTTTTCAAAAATTTCTTATGGTAAATCATTACAACATTTTGAACAAAATGCGGTTAATTGGAATTACAATGTTTTCTGACAGAAACATAAATCTTTAGATCCAGATCTCGGAAAGAATCTGAAAGATATTTTAACTGAAACCTATTCGAAATTTGCTCACCATCGCTGTTATTTTATCTTTCTAAAAACTTGTAACTTAAAACAAACGTTTAATTTTGAGACTGATTTTCAATCCTTTCAAGTGAACCAATTCTTATTTTATTTTCCAGCTGCAAACGTTATGGAACCTACTAGTTTACAATGGTTTGTCGTTTATTCAGTTAAAACCTTCAGAGTGAGGTTAGATATTATTACAAAACAGCCGGTAGGAATAAGCATCGCAACTGACATAGAACACGATGTTGTACCAGGTTTTATCTCCGAAAAGGCGGATGTAGCTGGCTTCGAATTCTTTGTGTACAGATGGCCTAATGGAAAGGTTTCGGGAGCTGAGCTTCCCCGGACACCATCTGCACATGTAGCTGAGATAAATTTTGGTGATCTGATTCCCGCAATTAAAACACCATATACTGAAAATTATTATCATAATGTAGGCTACGACGAATTCAACCCTTCGATGGCACACTTCCCGACGCATAACGTAGCTGGCATAGTGGGGTCTTCTCCACCCCCAAGTGAAAAAGGCTTCCCGCAAAGAGCCAATTCATTATTATGAGTAGCTGAATTTTTTACACATTCTTGGAGAGTTACTTCAAGGAATGCTGTGGGTCACTTAGTTCAAAATTAATTTTAAATATGAAAAAAAGATTGTAGAAGTTGAACAATAGTGGAAAATGACATTTTTCACGAAAAAATGAAGTACCGTTAATGCCATTTTCCATTTATATTAGTACCAATTTTTAATGTTGAAGGGAATTAAATAAGTTTTAACATGCCTGGGGCCTTTTCGACCCCAGTGTGTCGGCGAATGGTTAATTATTGGGAAGTGCTTGATACAAGATGTATCTTTAATTCTAGGGTTTTAGTAAATAAATAATCGATTTTAAGCACTTACTATTTGAAGCTACTCAATTTTGAACCCATCGGAATTAAAATTGTTGAGTAGTTATTTCCTAACTTTAAAACTTTTTATTTAATGTTTTACCGCGCTCATCTAGAATTTCTCAACCTTGAACCGATTTGAGAATTTTTCCGATTCAAAAATTTGTAAATGTTTCTTGTGTGAGATTATTCAAGTTGCTGTATGTAAAGTTATACATTACAATTTTATTATTATTGCGGTTTGGGATTCTGCATCTACAGATATTTTCTATTTTTCAAAGTATTGTTCAATTTTGGGCATTACAATGAGCAAATTTCACATTCCTGATTCACTTTTATGTTGATATTTCATTATTTAGTTTCAAACGGTTCTATATTCAAAGCCGGACTATTTCAATTGTTTTGATTTAAGTTATTTGCAGTTGAAAATTTTTTCATTTTTATAGGATACATTTTCACATTGCTCTATGCTTTAAAAAAAATTTAATTCAGAATTAGTGGTTCTGAAATGCGATCATTTTAATTTTTGTACATTTAAAGAATTCCATATTAAAATTGTGTGATTTTCAGTGCCTTAATTTATAATTATTTCGCGCTCAATTTCAAGATAAGTTTCTAGTCTTTTCAAATTCACAAATATTTTCTTTCTCCCGAAGCCCATGAAAACGCTACTGTAGGAATAAGTAGCATTTTAAATAATTCGTATTGAAACACTTTGTGGCTACTAGTTTACGAGCCATCAATTTTTAATTATGGGAGCGTATTCTGGGAGAAACCTGCGTTTTAATAAATGTTCACTTCTTCAAAAATACTGCAATCGGATTTCTTTTCCGAAATCCCTCAAGTGGATGGTTAAGAGAATAAAAAAATATTCTGGGATCCAAAATCGAAAACTGTCCGAATGGCGGCCGTGGGGCATATTTTTATAATAAGAACATTTCTGTATTCCCTTAAATCTTCGTGTTCCCTGAATTATACGAATTCGTGGAAATACTTGAATTCAGGGAATTTCAGGAATGAAAATGAGTGGAAAGAGATACACAGAATTCAACATATTCAAAAAATTCAAAGAAATTCAATGTGACTCCAAAGACATTCAAGTGTAATATAAATACACTGGAAATCCCATTCAAGTATCTCACATTTAGGGGGTCATCCCGCTTGACAACTTCTTTTTTTGAATGTTTTTTCAAAATTTTTTGTAGCGAATAAAAAAAAACACACAGCTTCCACATTTTTACTATATATTTATTCAGTCCTTAGTAGTAACTTTGAATTTTTGTATGGAAAAAAATGATCTTGATCGCGAGTTTCATTGAGCGAATGGCAACAATATAGAAGAAGGTAGGTGAACGGCGTCCATGATTATGTCAGAGTGGCTCATCTGAAATCAGAAAACAAAATTGGATGTTAACCTTCAGGTGGACGGCTATCGCCGGAACTAGGATTTTTTCAAAATCTTGAAAATTCAATTTTTTATATGCTTTTAGACATTAAGACTTTAAATTTCATGTTTTTTTGCGACTATCTTTTATGAGAAAAAAAATGGTTCAATATTTTTCGAAAATTCTAGTTCCGGCGATAGTCCTATGTCCTATGTCCTATGCAATCGATCGAACCGTTATTGAGAAATCATGGTTGCCAGTTTGAAAAATGTAGTTTCGAGAAAAACGCATTCAAAAGTTTGCTTGATATAGCTGTTACGCCGCTGACTGTAAAGTCAAAACTAAACAACTGTTACATTTAATTTAAGTTTCAGACTTGCAGGGCAGCAGTGCCCCTCCAAATACGTGTGCGTATATCTGCGTGTAAGTAGAATCGGCCTCTGGTACAAATCCGGAAGTATACAATAGCTTTTGTTTTCCGCCCCGTCGAGCGGTCGGCCGCGCGCTCTAAACACTTTAACTTCTTAATGCTGTTGCTTTCCAACGACTTCGAATTTTGGAAAATTATTTCACCAGTATATTCTATACATACTCTAGATTGGATTCAAGCAGCAACGAAAAAATATATTTTTTGAAACCGTCGCACGAGATAACCCCCTTAATTCGTTCCGGAAGGTTTCGTGATGAGAGAAGCTGCAGGGCTGAAAGGGAGGATGTGCTCAGCCAAGCGTGATAAACAGCAGCAGGGCCGCAATTTCAGCACGTTAGTTGAATCAAGTTGCGTCATGCCACAAAATATTCTTCACTTTCATTGAAAATTTAACTAACTTGTGGATAATTCGTCTTTTTTCTTGAAAATTCGCTTCTTTTGTTGTCGAAAATTTCACTTATATATGCTAGATGGTAAATTTATATTTTTTAGTTGAAAATTCAAATATGAGTTTGAAAATGTATGCATTTCGTTAAAAATTTGTCGTTTTTGGTAGAAAGTTAATCTTCTCATTGAAAAATCAGCAACCTTGTTGAAATTTGAACTACTTTGTTGATAATTAATTTTTTGGTTTCAGTTGAATATTTCTCTTATTGTGAGAAAATGTTACTATTTCATTGAAAAATGGTTGCTTTTTGGTTGAAAATTGAATTTTGAGTGCAGAATTAAATATTACATTCGAATATTCTTCACTTTCCTCTATTGGTTTGGGTAAAAGTTTATGTTTTCGTTTGAAAATTAAATAATCTGCTTAAAAATTAATCTACTTCGTAGAAAATTTAACAATATTGTAAAGAATTGGTCTTTTTGTATAGAAATTCCACTAGTTCATTTCACTCATTCATTCCACTCTTTAGTAGAATATTTAACTATTTTTTCGAAAAATCATTGTTTTTGGGGTAAAAATTTATTTTTCACTGAAAATTGAAAAATTCCATTTTAGGTGAAAGATTGATCTTTATTATTATGAAATTCAACTATTTGACTTTAATTATAACTTTTTCCACTTAGAAATTCAAATAACTTGTTGAAAATTCATTAATTTGGTTGAAAATTCATTAATTTGGTTGAAAATTTGTCTTTTCTTAAAGAAAATTGATTTTCTTGGTTGAAATTTTCACTATGTAGGTAATCTAAGCTTGTAGTTTATTTCATTCATTTTTAGTTCAAATTTCATTTCTGTTGAAAATATTTCCTATAAATCTTCGTAACACGAAGTTGCTATTTGACCGAAAGGTCTGGAAGATGTATTATTATTGATATATTGCACTTATCCCTACACGTGCATTCAAAATCACAATCACCTATTTTCTATTTTTTTATTTTGCAATTACCACTGTAAGTGCCCCAAAGTGACAAAATTGATAAAATTGTTGAAACTTTGTTAATATATTGAAAGAAAAAAGATTCTGAAATCTTGGCGAGACTTCGCGAATTTTGATCTCACAAGCGAGATTGACTGTATTGATAAGAATCGTTACTTCATTTATGAAACTAACTATTTTCTTAGTACAAGGACAATTTATAAGATATCGTGATGCTACTACCACGTAGTCTCCACTCATTGGATGTTTGCATAATATATTCTGTAGGTTTATTGGGTAATATTCATCTATACTAATTAGTATATATAGCAATGAATATGTTCAAAATTTATCAGTAATCTTTCACAAAATTTACCTAGAGGAATGAAGATCCTTATCAGCACTCTTCTTCTTGCCATCGTGGTTTATCTAAAGTTTGTTGGTGAGTGTACTCAAATAAATGTAGATCTCAATGTGAATATGGAATATTATACATTGTAACAATTAACATTTTTTAGATGTGAAAGCTAAAATTTAAAATACGCACTTATTGAATCTTTTCATATCAACACATGTTGAAATCAAAATTTCTTTGACTATATATATATATATATAATTTTTTACTTTTCCATTTCTTAACTTCAGGATGTTCAAGTTTTCAATCTCTCGACATCTAATAGTTAATTTTTGGATAAATATATTACGAAATTGAACTGGAAATTCATTGGCAAGAATCTTATTTCATACTATGAACATAGTTTTAAATAAGAAACTTGTTGTTGACGATCATCCATAAATTACGTCACAAATTGATGGACGAGTAGGGTCTAACATGAAGGTACAGAATGGCAAAAAAATGCAGAGAAAAGTTGGAAAAAAGCGTGACAGCATGGGGGGGGAGGCAAAATTGTTGGAATATTTCGTCACTGAATTCATGGATAAACTTTTATCTCTGCCGAAACTCTAAATGTTGCTCAAGTTTAAGCACTACAATGTTCAAATGTTATTTTCCTTCTTCCTTTTTTCAATAATAACTCACTATTCAGTTTTTAATGATTGTGCACTCTGTTTATGACTTGGCCCCTTGTTTTCACTACACATACGTGGAAAACAGCAGACAGTTTGAGTATTATTTCTCTCTGGTTTAGGTCCTTTGAATTTCTCAAAATCTCCTGAATTAATAGGAAATCCCTGAATTCCTCAAACCTGTATTTCTTGAATTTCCTGAATTCCTCAATTTCCCTGAATGCTCTAAAGTGCCTGGAAATCTTAAATGTTCCTGAAATCCGTGTAAACATCGAATTCCCTGAATTATCTGACCTTGCAAAAATTTAATTCCTTTTAATCCCTAAATTCCCTGAATTCCTGGAATATTCTAAATTTGGTGCACTTCTTGAATTTCCTTTATGCTTTAAAATCACCGATACTCCAAACTCCTGAAGTATTCTGAATTCCCTTAAATTCTCCGAATATTCTGAAATCGTTACACGTCCTGAATTTCTCGAATATCCTGAATTCACTCAATTCCTTAAATATTCTAAATGACCAGGAATTTTCTTAATTCCATAAATTCGCTGAAATCCTTGATTTCTCTGAATAAACATCTTTCTTTGAATTTCCCTATTTCCTCAAATTCTCTAAATTCTTAAGAATCTTAGAAGTCCTTAAAATCTCTGAAATCCTCGACTTCCTTGACTTCCCTGATTTCCTGAAATATTCTGAATTCTCTGAATTTCTTAAACTCCCTGAATGTTCCGAAATACCTGAAATACTGTAAATGCCATTAAATTCTTTAAATTTTCTTTCAAAACTCTAGAATCCCTCTAAATCTCTGTAATCTTCAAATTCGTTGAAAGTGCTTAAGTCCTTGAATTCTTTGGATATTCGGAGAGATATTCCTAGAAATCTCAAAATTCCTTGAATTCCCTGAATTTCTTGAAACTTCTAAATGCCTTGAATCCTCTGAATTCCTTGAATCGTACAAATTATTTGGATGCTCTGAATTCCTCGAATTTTCTGAATTCCTGAAATTCTCTGAATCTCATGAAATCCTTGATTATTCTGATTTATTAAGTTTCTTCAATTCTCGAAATTCCCTGCATTCCTTTAATTCTTTGAATTCTATGAACTTTTAAAATTCCTTGCATTCTTTGAATTCCTTGAATGTTCTGTAATTTCCTGAATTTGCGAAATTCTTTGAATGTTGGAAATTCCAAAAATATCCAGAATTCAATAAATTCTAGGAATTCTTCGAAATCCCAAGAGTCCTCGAATTCCTTGTATATTATAAATTCTCTGAATTCCTTAAATATTCTGAATTCTCTCAATTCTTCGGATATTCAGAATTTCCTTACTTTCTTGTATATGCGGAATTCTATGAATCCCTTGCATATTGGAAATTCTCTGCATTTAAAAAAATCTCGGAATCCCATTATTTTTTGAAATTCTTTGAATTTTCTGAATTTCTTGAATTCTCTGATATTCTTGCGTTCTCAATATTTTTCAAATCCTTCTTATTCTCTTAATTCATTCAATTCCTTGAATTATTTTTATTTCTGGATTTTCTGAAACACTCACAAATCAGTCAAATTCTCTGAATTTTCTAAAATCCTTGAATTCCATTAATATCCTGAATTACTTGAATATTCAGGATTTTCCTATTTCTTTAAATTCCTCAATTTCGTTGAATTCCTTCAATTCCCTGATCCCATTAAATTTCTTCAATTCTTCGAAGTTGTTCATTTCCGTCAATTTGCTGATTTTCTTGAAATCTTCGAAATTTTCTAAATTCTCTAAAACATTTTAATTCTCTCAATTTTCTCAATTTCTTGAATATGATGAATTATTGGAATACCTCGAATATTCTGCAATTCCCTAAAATTCTCAGACCTGGCTTATATCCTGAAAAATCATTGATTTCCTTAAATTACTTGAAATCCCTGAAATTCTCTACATTCCACAAAATCTTTAAATATTCGGTTTTCCTTCAATTCTCTGAGTATCAGATAATTGATCAATTCCTTGAGTTTTTTGAAATCCTTGGTAATTTTATATTTTCTGAATTCTCTGAATGTTTCTGAAATCCTTGAATGCCTGGAATATTCTGAACTTTCTGGATTCCCTGAATTCAGAGGACTTCCTGAATGCTCTGCAATCTCCGAATTCATTTAGTCCTTCGAAATGACCCACGACTTTATAGGATTCAGATGACTGAGGAAATTCTATGGATTTCAAAATAATGGAAGGAACTTAAACGAATTCGAGAAATTCAGATAGTTCAGAAAATTGAGAGAAATTCAGATACATCAGTGAATTCCGAGAAATTCAGAAGACCACCAGGAGGTTAAAAGAATGCAAAAGGATTTGAAAGTGTTCAATGTATTCCAAGCAATTCGAAGGAATGAAAAATGATACATATGATTTAAAGAATTCATTTTATTTCAAAAGATTTCAAAGTGGTTAAAAGAAAACACGTGTGTTCCAAATAATTTTAAATATTGTAAGTAATATCCTAAACCAGAAAATATAAATAAATGAATTTTTCTGATGTTTGCTGAGTATGTATAATAAAAACGACGGGTCAACTGGAAAAGCAGGTTTCAAACATTTTAAGATGGAATTCAATTCTCTCATAATTGCAAATCTTCCTTTTCTTCTTACAGCATTGAATGCTGCGGAAAGTGAGGCATCAAGTTCAGTACCCGTGAGTAAGCGTGGGGGGGCCAAGCCCAATGGCGGGCGCCCGAAAGGGGGCGCCCGCGGGGGATTTCGATTGAAAGATACTAATCGCCACCCAGTTGTTATCAAAGGCCCGCCGAATATGTCTGTCTCGCATTTGGGGCAGGATATTGAAGTCTGGCTAGATCCGACTGAAACAAGAATATTGCAAGTTAAGTTTCCGAAAAATTTTTATCCTACTGGCCGAGATTATGGAACTAAAAATTTTCTAGTCCGTCTTTCTAAGCTGAGTGACGGCCTACCAATAGTGGAATATGTGAAGGCAAATGGAGAACTTATGGGACTCCGAGCACCAGTAATAACTAGTAAGGAGTCATTCATAAATTACATAACAGTTTTTTTGCCAATTTCTTACCTTGTCCCCTTCTCCATGTAACCCCTCAATTTATAAAATCCTTCGAAATCTTCCGAAATTCTAGGAAATTCTTTTGAACCGCATGACATTTCTTTAAATCGCTTACAATCGTTAGCTTTGAAATGTTTTGAATCTACCTCTGGCAGAAATTTCTAACAGAAAGTTCTTCCCTAAGCTAGCTAATCATTTCTACTTCTTTCTGAACCTTTTCGAGATCTGCACGCAATTTTTCCTGAATGTTTCTTATAAAAAAGTAGTATAAGATGTTTAACGAAAACCTACGCGAAATTTCGTTCCCATATTTTTTATGAGGGACTATTGTTAACGAAAAAAGTAACTAGTTCAATGAAATTAGTTAATCTTCTTTACTGTTAGTTAATGCATTAAAAATCTTTTAATTTGGAAAAGAATGTTTATTTCTATATAGATTTGCAATCTTTTCAAAATGAATCTTCATTTTCTTTTCAAGCGGCAAACGTGATGGAACCTAGTCGTACACAGTGCTTCATTGTTTATTTTGGCAACTACTTCAGAGTAAGGATAAATCCTGAAACAAAAAAGGCGGTAGGAATTAGCATCGCATCTGAAAATGAACATGAACCTGTAAGAGGTCAAAGAGCCGAAGAGATCGACATGGCTGGCATCAGGATAGTGGTGTTCAGAGGGCATGATGGAAACGTTTCAGGAGCTGCTCTTCCTGTGAGATCACCTTCACCACCACCGCCGCCGGCAGCTTCGACAGCCTAATTAATAATTGAATAGAGATTAATCTATACACAAGATAAACAACAGAGATAGAAATTGTGTATAAATTTTGTGATGTAAAAATTAGTTTTATGGTGTACTGCGAGATTTTCGGATATCAAAAGTAAATGTTCTATGTTATATTCAATTCTGATGTTTTAATACTAGATTTTGCAATTATTGAAGAATGCAGGCGTGCGTGAATAACTTTGCCGGTAGTGTACACCAAACTTTTGAGTGAATACGTTCATCTGAAATTTCGCAATTTCAAAAAAGTGTAAGTATTTTTCATACATACAAATTTGTAAAAGTCTTCCGTTGAAATTATTTAAGTTGTTGTATGTGAACTCATACATTGAACAATTATTATTATTGCGGTTCAGGACTGTTCAATCAATAATCTCTAATCTTCAGTGCTTCGAATTGAAATTCTTCTATATTTAATCTTGACATTTACTTTTAGTCTTCCTTAATTTCTAAATCATTATTTTTCTTTTGAACTGGTGAAAATGCTGTTTGTATGAATAAAAAGGATTCGAAAGAACTTTCATTAGAAATCTTTGATGCTTATAGTTTACGAGCCACTTATTTGTTCATTTTCTATGGTTAATTGCTTGACGTCTTTATGACATCCTTTGGATCTTTCCTTTTTTAAAAAATTTCATCAGGACATGCACAAAATGTCCGCTAAAAGACGTCTATAGGACTACTTTAGGACGTGTGTGCCCGCTGGCTGGATTCATTTGATTTCTCTTTTGAAACTCCTGACGTGTATGCTTGAAAGTTTAAAAAACCGTTTTTCCTCAAATATTAGGAATTACTTCTATTAGAATTCCTTCAATTAACTAAATTCTCCGGAATTCTTAAAATTCTCTGAGTTTCAGGATAATTCTGAATTCTCTCAAATTCCGAAAAATCTTTGAAATTATCGAACTATCTAAAAGACTTGAGATTTTCTGAATTCCCTGAAATTCTTAGTTATCTGTTTCTTGAATAATCGGAATTTCCTAAATTCTCCGGATTCCTGGAATTCTTTGAAATCCTGAAATATTCTTAATTCGCTGAACTACTTGAATATTCTAAATCCAGGAAATTCTGAAAATTACTAGAATTCATAAAATTACACGAATTCAAGAAACTCAGATAATGCAGATGATTCTACTCATGCAGAGAATTCCAAGGATTTCAAAATACTTCGAGATATTTGAGAGAAACTTTACAAACTCAAGAAATTCAGATATATCAGTGAATTCAGAAGATATCAAGGATGTTACAAGAATTTAAAGAGGCGTAAAAGAGTTTAAAAGCACTCCAAGCAATTTAAAAAAATGAAAATAGCGATACCACGCTGAAAACACCAGTTCTTGTAAGATCACTGAAGTTAAGCAGTGTTGGGCGCGGTTAGTACTTGGATGGGTGACCGCTCGGGAATACTGCGCGCTGTTGGCCCGTCGTGGGTGTGGTGAGCCCACACTACACTAGTAGTAAAAATAATCCAGCCAGCAACACTACCCGAATCGAGTAGTGGCACGCCTACACCGAAAGGGAAATGGCTTAATGGTATCAAGCAAAAAAAAAAAGGAATATATAGAATTCAGAAGAATTCGTTTTTTTTTCAAAAATCTATTTAACTAGTGCTTACAAATATCTAGCAAAAATTTATTTTGAAGATTATTTTCTGTATATCCTCTGTACAAACTGGATAAGAACCTCAATTTTAACCGTTTACTACGCGATTTTATTATCATAATGTAAATAGAAATTTTCGGAGTGAACCGCGAATACATTGCTGGTAATCGTACGAAATATTTATAATGTGTCTGGTGAAACCTGAAATTTTTGAGCTCATTAAACCATTCATTCAATAGTATATAAAACTCATAGTCTATCACATAAACCTACCTAGGATCCTATTGATTAAAACAATTTTTTTTTGCTAAATTCAATTAATAATTAATTTGCTTAAAGTGAAAATTAGGCAAATAGTTGACAATTTTATAAAAAAACCGTATCTTTGTAGCCTCATTCGAATAGAATATCATTAAAAATAATAATGAATTGTTTAAAAAATTGATCTTGTTAACTTCAATTATTTATTCACCTTACTCTAATTGGAAATTGTACAAGAAGTGGTACATTTTAGAAATAACTTCAATTTTCCAGCATAATTCTAAGATAATATTATGAACAATAATAATAAATTGCTTATACAACTATTATAAGAAAAAGATCGTAAAATCAATAATAAATTCTTCGAAAAATATATAGAAACATCTAATTATCAGAATAAAGTGATATCTTATGTGTAAGAAACAATTTGCACTTTTAAAAAAGGCAAAAAACAATCGAAATCAGCACCAAAAACTAGCAAAATCCATTTTTTCACTCATGATTCTTTCCAGGACCCCATAAGACAGATTCAGGAGGATGATATTCAAAAATTATTATTTCAATAGTAAAACCATCAACAACCGAAATTTAGTGATTGTGAATTCTCTTTTATTAAAGCTCTTTCGGCTTTAACGAACACATTCACATCACGTTTCTCGTGAGAAAAAAAGGTTAAAAGCACATTTTCAAATCTAATTCAAAATTTCACAAAAAAATTTGGAGTCTTCCTATACTTTTGAGAGCTTGAAGCAAAAGCATTTAGAGAGCTGAGTGCTTGTAAACGTCGCAGCATTGTTTCATTTCGTGCAGTTGCGTTTAGTGAAAATGTTAGATATAAAGTGAAAGAGATTGTCAATTCAGGAGGGTTCATGCCGACAAAACGATTTTTTTTTGTGTGGCTGTGTAATTCATCAGTTTATGATTATGTTAAATAAATTAAAATTCCTCATAAAAACTTGCAATCTTAAATCACTTATTCTTGAGTCACAAATCGACAGTATAAAGTGTGCTACACAAGAACTTCCATAGAAGCGCATCCACTTTTACCAATACCTAGAACTGCTGGCCCACGCAGTTCCTCAGCGGGCAGGGAGATACACAGTTGCGACTCTCAACTCGAAAGGGCCCACAAGTGCACGGGTACATATTCGAGTATATTGCGCAATATTACGGGAACGGTTTAGGCGAATTCCAGGAATTCACGGAATTCAAGGAATTCACAGAATTCGTGGAATTCATGGAATTCAAAGAATTCACGGAATTCGTGAAATTCACGCAATTCATGGAATTCTAAGAATTTACGGAATTTAAGAAATTCCAGAAATTCAAAGAATTCACGGAATTCAAGTAATTTACCGAATTCCTGGAATTTACGGAATTTATGGAATTCACAGAATCCCTTCAAAGTATGGTATTTCATGAATTCGTATTATTTCATGAACTCTTTCAATTCCACGAATACCGTGAGTTTCATTAATTTCGTAAATTAATTATTCCAACAGTAAATTCAATTTAAACATTCTTTCGAAGTTTCACTCCAACCATGCGTCGCGAGAAATATATTTGTTCAAAAAGCACACATTTCAACCTGTTTAATATAGTCACTACAATTTTTCCATTTATCATTCATACAATCGCAGAGTCAAAACGGCGCATAAGATTAAGTATTGGCCATAATAGATTTTTTCAGGATAAAAAGATGTGCCAAATGGTAAAATTTGAGCCAATTCCACGAGGAGCCATTGTCAATGTATTTAGTACGGGGTCCTTTCATGAATTCCATGAATACCATGAATTCCGTTAATTTCATGAATTTTATGAATTCATTGTTACGTCTTAATCAACATAACTTACCTTATATTTTATTAAATAAAGATGGTTCCTCGTTTTAGATTTTAATGTAAATTAAAAAACTGGGATGAGGATAACTACGGTCTACAGAAATAAATTAATAAGATTTGAATATAAATTAATTAAATTTTATTAGGACAATAGCAATTTTACTGAGATGAAGTACAAAAAGGTTGATTTGAGATTAATGCAGCTGGAGTACTCTTGTTTTGGCTTGCCTCTTCTCGTTTAGTTTTAGTCCACCTTAAACAGGGATGACTGGTTAAGTAAACGATAGAGTAAGAGAAAGGAAAACGAGAAAGCGAGATAATTTACTACTCACTTATTTGTGGTTGATGTGTTGCACCCTCTGGCCGGAGCTCTTTGTGGGACCCGTAGGGGGTGAGTATACAACAATGGAGGCTGCGCTGACCAGGTCAGTGGATCTGGGCCTCCCTCGTTCTTTGTTACAGGTGGTTTATTGTGTTTCGATGTGACGCTCCCGCACAGAAGTTAGATTTGAAGAAGATTTTGACGGCCCGAGTATTTGGGGACGGAGTTTTAGGGTTTCTACGACTTTGATTGTAGTACTGGGCGTGGTTCTTTAATGGTGGAGAGTCTAAACTAGGTAGACTGGTTGAACTTCCTAAAAACTGTGCAGACTCGTTAAAGTCCCTAAACTGACTTCCTGCTTCCAAATCTGCTGTATTTATTCATGAGATCCCTCCTAAGATTCCCGTAGGTGTGAGTGGTATTAGAAGTAGGGATTCATCATGGTTCCAATCATCGTTGATAAATAATTGTGTAAATGAGTGGTAGGGATTTAATTATCCAATGGGCATCGAGATTTTTATGTATGCCCATATACGGAAAGTGTCGCAGTAGCTAGGATGCACTATATCCCTTCCTAGTCCAAAGGGTTAATTGATAGGATGGCCAATCAGCGATGAGGAATCGTAATGTGCCCAAATATGGAGAATGGGGCAGTTACCAAATATATGGTATCCCTTCCTAGATGACAAAGGCTGAGATATTCTATTATGTAGAGGGGCATAAGGTTTGCGTGTCTTCTTTGTCAGAGGTTCACCCTCCTACAACTGTCACCTTGATTGGGATATTTATTGCTTTTGTATCGAAGATGCTGGTGTCCCTTGCATAGGCATAAGTAGGTCAAGATGCTTAAATCATGTAGATGAGTAGTATAGGTACCAGCATTTTGTAAACGTATGGGGTTGAGAATCTGGTCTGTTAATAAGGTTGGCTTGCTGATTAATTTATAGCTCTTCAATTAATGTGTGTTTTATGGCTGTGTTAGTTCTGCAAATTTATGTAGCCCGCTCATTTTAGTTTAATGTACTGTATATGTGATGTAGGTACCAGCATTTGAAGGTGTTGGATATGATATTTCAGCTTGTTGTTTTATTATAGAATATAAATGTTATGTAGTTATAATCAATTGAATATAAATGTTATATAGTCATAAACTATTGAATATGAATGTTATGTAATAATAATATATTGTTTATAATTATATATTATTATTATAAAAGTCGCGGGACGTGACACTATGATTTCCGTGAATACCATGATTTCCGTGAATAACGTGATTTCCTTGAATTTCATGAACACCGTGTATTCCATGAATTCTGTGAATCACGCGAATTCCGTGAATTTCTTGAATTCCGTGAATTCCATGAATTCTGTTAATTCCATGAATTCCGTGAATTCCTTGAATTACGTGAATTCCATGAATTCTATTAATTCCATGAATTCTGTTAATTCTACGATTTCCGCGACTTCTATAAATTCAGTGAATTCTGAATTACGTGAATTCTATGAATTCCGCGAATTCCATGAACTTCGCGAATTTCATGAATTCTGTAAATTCTATGACTTCTGGGAATCTCATTAATTCCGTGAATTCCTTCAATTATATGAATTCCATAAATTCCATCAATTCCTTGAATTGCTTGAATTCCATGAATTTAATGTATTCCTTGAATTCCTTGACTTCCATGAAGTACATTAATTCCTTCAATTCCCCTAATTCCACGAATTCCATGAATTTCTTAAATGCCATCGATTCATTGAATTCCATCAATTCCTTGAATTCCTAAGAAGTTTCACTTTGTACGTTGATTTTGAGCCAAATTTGAGTCAATTTTGAGCATTTCTTTGTCAAAAGGCCTAATTTCACTTACTTGTGCATAGTAACTTTATAGAGCGTCTAAATAATGGTTCTCAGTATTTTGCGTATTTCCAGAGTAATTTTAAGTAAGTTTCACAGATGTATAATGTTTTATCATTTGCGTATGAAGTCACTTTTTACTTCTGAAAAGTAGAACTTTAGCCCCGCTTAATGGGGTTGAAAACGGGCTGAAATCATGCACGTCTTCTAAAAATTCGATTTTCTGACAAATCTTTTTGTCAGCATGCCTGATACATCATATTTAAGAACACGGCTGACCAAAGAAGGTTCATACCACTTGCATAGGCACCGCTCGCGAACGGGGCTAATGATTTTTTACATTCTCATCAGAGAAGGTATTAGATTTGTGTAAAATTTGACCCCCCCCCCCTGTTTTTGTCAAATGTCTACGTTTCAAGACCCCTGAATCCGAAAAACAGGTTTTTACGAATGTATCTATCTGTATGTCTGTTTGTCTGTAGATTTTTAGATTCTTGGCACGATAACATTCGAAAGACTTCACATATTGGATTAAGGTTTGGCAAACTCTTCAAATGTCCTAAAATGAAGGTCATGTTCGTTAGCCAGCCACTTTGGATGAAAATTCAAAAAGTAAGGGCATTTTAAAAATTTTTGAGTCCACCTTTTTTTGAAGATTTGTAAATTCCATGGACAGCTATCGAAAGTACTCAGAAAGGCAAACAATTTATCCGCACGACGTTTTTTGATGAAAAAAAAAACCAGAGTGTAGGCATTTACGATGTTCGAAAAAACAAACGAAAATGAAAATTTTTAGCCAAACAACGCACGATATGGAAAAATGTAAAAGAAAGACTTTGTGTTTTGAACATCCTACAAGATTATCACGAAAACTTTTTGAATTTTCTCAAAAAATCGATAATTCAAATTTTGACCGCCCGGAGGGGTCTACAAATTTCTCAAGAATCACTTTTTGACAGGGCCCGTAGTTTTTGTTTTATTCGTAAAAAAACTGCACTAAAAACAGAAAAATGAAATGTTCAGACAAATAACACAAGATATAAAAAAAATGAAAAATTCAATCAACAAAATTTGTTATCTTCAAAAAGACTCACAAATTCGTAATCAGTAACCGATTGATAGGACGTGTAGATTTTCTTATAATCGTAAAAGACAAGACTAAAAATTAAAAATTAAACTTTTGGAAAAACGACATGAGAGACGAAAAAAAAAATGAAAAAAAAAGTTTCTCAACAAAAAAGATCTACAAATTTGTTATGAAGTCTTTTTGGGGACACAAGCTACAATAACATTTTATCCAACAAAAATTTTCGCCTAAATTATATCTACAAATTTTTTCAAAACTACTTCACGCTAGGATGCGTATTTTTGGTTTAAATTGTAAAGAATAAAATTGAAAATAAAGAAATTCAATTCATGAAAAAACGACACACGTTGCAATTAAATGTTTAATAACAAAATTGTTTTTTTTTCCTTACAATATGCGCACTTTCTTTCCATCAGAAAAACAAGACAATGAAAATACGCATGTTTTAATACTAATGCATATTTTGAATTTTAATGATATAAGTTTATTGAAATGATACATTTCTCAGGGTAGCTGAATATTAAATATAATTCAGAATGAGAAACAAATATTGAATTATTCATGATAAATAAAATTGTACTTTTTTGCAATATCTGAATAAGTAATCCCAGGCCGAGGTACGGAAATAAATATAATATATATTTTATATAATAGTGTTGAACATAATGTAGAAAAATTCACATTCTGGACAAAATAGACTGCGAAGCACGAGCCACGTGGTGAGAATGTGTTCGTTAAAGCCGAAGGAGCTTTCGCAAAAGAGAATTCACAATCACCAAAATAAGGTTGTCGATGCTTTGACCTTCAATTTTGGAAGGTCCGTGCATAAATGTGGGGAACAGACAAATTCCTTACGAATCTAAACTTTCCATATGAAACTTTCCATTCAATTAGATGCAAAATTTTCTTTACAGTCAAAATACATTCGTCAAAATTTTCTAAATATATATTATTTATTTGTCCATATATTTTAAAATGAAGTGTATTTTAGGAAAAATGACAGATAAAATAATTGCTTTTTAAGTATCATCTTATTAATCCAATTTTTGATTCTTTCAATACAAAGTATCCATTTTTTTGTTTTTTCAGAGAAAAAAACCTCCCTCTATGAGGAAGGACATTTATTTGATACCTATGAAAAAGCCAAATGCTCATAAAATCAGCGCAAATAAATATACCCATAGCGTCTACATCCACTATTTCATTAGCAGAAGACTGCGTAGAAGGTCTATTAAATGATATTCGTATATCTTAATGTTTGTTCCAGCTTTGAAGCTTTCGCAATGCTTCCATCACGCAGTCCCCACGCCTTGGAGATTTTCATAATTCCGTGATTTTCCTGGGTAATATTCGCCGATGGTAATTAGTATATATATAGCAGTGATCACTTTCGAACGTTCTCAGTCTCCATTCAAGAAATCTGCCTAAAAACATGAAGACCCTCATTAATACTCTGCTTCTTACTGTCGTGATTCTTTCAAAATTTGGTGGTAAGTTTTCTCAATATAACTTGCAACTTATCAAGTTCTAAAGTTTTCCATTTCTAAGGTTGAAAATTTTTTATTTTTTATTTTATGCCCTTCAAATTTTCAATAACTGATATCCGAATAAGGAAAACTTTTCGTGCAAAAGAAAACAATAAGAGTCCTTTTTAGTGATGCAACGTGAAGGAAAATTCGTAAATTACGCAACACATCTGGCAGGGAGGGGGTCTAGAATAGTGTTACTCAATGGAATGAAACTACGCAGAATTATCTGAAAATTGCGTCATTTAATTTATGGATAGCCCCGTATCTCTGTCGAGGCTTCAAATCTTGCCTAATTTTAAACACAGCAGTGATCAATTATTATTCTTCTGTTTTTCTTTTTCTCATTGATATCTCACTATTCAGTTTGAAATTATTCTTCATCTGACATCGTACAATTAAGATACGTTCAATTTGGCATTTTTTTTTTTCATTGAAAAAAGCTCTGTTTATGATTTGGTCCTTGTATTTATAACACATACACACGTGGCAGGCATCAGAGAGGTATGAAATGAATATGAGAGGTATTCATACGATCTGGTTTAGTTTATCATTCTTGAAATCAATTTGAATTTACATCGAATATTGAATTCATTTGGGATCTTTAAAGTTCCTTGATATAATTTAAATTCCTCGGAAATCCCTGAAAACTTTAAATTTTCTGAATTCACTGAATTCTTTGAACTCCTTGAATTCCATTCATTTCTTGTATGTCTAAATTTTTCTGAATTCCTTGAATTCCCTGAATTACTTAAATTCATTTAATTTCTTGAATCCCCTGAATTCGCAAAATGCTCGCAAATACTTGAAATCTTTGAATTCCATAAATATCCTAAATAAAACTTTAAAGTTTTTTCAATTTTGTAATTTTTTTGGAATTCCCTGGATTCACTAAATTTCCGAAAATATTTTTATTCTATCCATTTCCTCAGTTCCTTAAATATGATGAATTTCTAAAATTCCTTGAATATTCTGCATTATTTAGAATCATGAAGTTTCTGAAATCCTTAAAGATTTTAAATTCCGTGATATTCTTTGAATTCTCTGTATCTCCTCATGTGTTGGAATTCCTTGAATTCCTGGAATATTCTAAACTCTTCTATTTCAATTAATTCAGAAAATTTACTTAATGCTCCGCAATGTCTGAATTCATTTAATAGATTTCAAAATACGAGTAATGGAAGAAATTCAGACGAATTCAAGTAAGTAATTAAGTCAGAAGAATGCAGGAGGATGTGAAATTTCAAATGTATCCCAATTAATTCCAAAAAGTAAAAAATAATAGATAGATTTTAATGAGCTCTAAAGTAGGGTGTTTGCTGCGTATTCGTAATCAAAACGAGGGGCCAAAATAATTACAAATATTTTCTTTTTTCACAGAATTGAATGTTGCGGGGAATCTAGCAATAAGTTCAGGATACGGTTGGGAACGGCCGGGGCTACACCGCAGAGCCGTGGGCCCGCGTGGGACCAGGCGATCGCTAGTTAAGCCAGTAAAACTCAAAGCCGAGCCTCTTGAAGTATCAGAATTGGTGACCAATTATATGACGCATGACGTGCGTTTGCGGATAGCTGGAGGAAATGTAGTGCAAGCTACCTTTCCGGGCAATATTCTTCCTGATGGTCCAGAGTTTTATAAACATCATTATTTTCTAGTCCGTCCTGCGAAAATAAGACGATTTGACACGGTGATATATGTCAAGCAAAATGGAACACTTATGGGAATCCGACCACCGAATCCAACTGGTAAGGGACCATCCATTAATTATGTAACATATATTTTGTGAATACAGGAAATTAAAGAAAGCAATTATACACTACTCGAATATTGAAACGTATAAGATGCTATCTCATACTCAATGAAAAGATTGAGTTGATTCAACAAAACAGTCTGCTCATCCTCATTTGTTGGTTGAAACTGATAAATTTCGTCAGCGCAAATAAAACTTTGGTTATTTTAGAAAAACACAAGGAATTAATTTGGCCAGTTCAAAGTAATTATTTATTTGAGCATGTTTACTTGATCGCCAATAAATGTGTTGAGCGGAATATATTAATTATTCGAAAATGATTTGGCGGATTCGACGAAATAATTTGGTTGATTGTACCAAGTACTTTCATTAATTACACTAAACATATCGAAACAGATGATGTCAGCCCAAGCCGGTGACCAGTTTGCGTGTCATCGTCGTGTCGCAAATTAGTGAAAAAATGCGTGATACGTACAAATGGACACTAACAATGTCAACGTTTTTGAAAAACTCTGGTCTAAAACAGTATGCTGCACATTTTGTCAAATCGGGCGAGAGTTCGGTTTTGTAATGCTGCAAGTGATTCTTATGAAAAGTTTGTTATCAAAAGCTTTTATCCCACGATACAACTTTTAAAAGTCGAATCTAGATAAATTTTGATCAAATGAAAGGACCAAAATATTTGGTTGAATTGAACAAAATATTTATTACAATCAGCCAAATTTTATTAACCAAAAAATTTGGTTAAATCAACCAAACAGTTGATTGACCATATAGCAGTGTATTTATTTGTTTGATCTAACCAACTTTTTGTTGAATCGACCGAGCTTTTCTCTGAGTGCATCGAGGAGACAAATAGTTATCAAACACTACATTTTTCGCGATCTTCTTTCATTACTTGTGCATATTTCGACCTATTCAATATTGACTATACATTCGTCTAGGTTTCTCGAGAAGCTAAATGTGAACTAAAAAACGAAATAATTAAGGCCTTTTCCTAAATGTTTTAGGTATTTTTACTTCCTGCTTAATCTGTCATCAGATCTAGAAAAGCAAATCATTAAATCTAAGGATGCATTTAGAAACTAATGTAAAGCCCGATAAACTTAAGAAATGTTGAACTATTCAGGGCTTAGTGGTGTTTTTTGGAATTGTAAAAAAAAACGTTGTTTTCATGTATATTTCTTCCAAATACCCCAACATTTTTTTAATTGTTTTAGTTCTTCGGAAAGACCGTGAAACGTTTGAATATCTCTTCAAATATTCAAAAAATTTTGGAATCCCTCAATTCTTGTGACGTAATTCTTTAAATTTCAATAAAATATTATAAAATCCCATTATTTTACATAAAATTTGATGATATTTGTTCAAAATTTCCTGAAACTATTTAACAGAAGACTATTTAACAGAAAATTAACTCATTACTTACAATTCTTATTTTGGTGTTAAAAAGTGAACTGGAATCTTCTTTCGATGAAAATTGAACTATTTTTCTCAATTTTTTTTAAATTCATCTTTCTTAAAAGAAATATTTCATCTTTTTCAAATAAAAATGTAGCTTTCTGGTTAAAATTCAATTCTTCTTGGCTAAAATTTATTATTTCGATGTTAAAAAGAGAACTGAAATCATTTCTGGATGAAAATTCAACTATTTTTTGACAATTTGTTTTTTTCTTCTAAATAAAAAATGTATCTGTTTTAAGAGAAATTCCATCTTTCTTGGATAAAAATGCAACTGTTTGGTTGAAAATAGGACTATTTTGTTGGAAAATAATAATTTCGGTTGAAAATTCTCCTGTTTTGTTGAAAATTCAACTGTTTCTTAGAAAATGTACTTTTTGTTTGAAATTTATATTTTAGTGTTAAAAAAACTGGAAGCTTTTCTGGATGAAAGCTTAAGTTTGAAAAAAATATTTGTGCTTTTTTATCAAAAAAACATCTGTTCTAGTACAAAAGTCATCTTTCTTGGATGAAAGTTCAACTATTTGGTAGAAAATTCAACTAGTTTGTTAAAAAATCATCCCTTTTTGTTGAAAATATTCATCTTTTCGAATGAAAAATAAGTTCGTAGAAACTTATTTTTTGTTGAAAAATTCATATCTTGCTCTTGAAAAGTCGATGGGAATCTTTTCTGAATAAAAATTCAACTATTTTCTTTATTATTTTCTTTTTAAATAACAATTCATCTGTTTCATGAGAAATTTCATCTATTTTTTTTATAAAAATGCAACTATTGGGTGGAAAATTCAATTCTGTTAAAAGGTCATCCCTTTTGGGTAAAAATCCGACTTTTTGGATTGAAACTTAAATTTTTTCATAGAAACTTATTTCTTGGTTGAAAATTCATACTTTGATCATGAAAAGTTAACTCAAATATTTCTCAACAGAAAATTAAAATTTTTTTTATTGTATCTTCTTGATTCATGAATTCATTCGCTTTGGTATAAATTTCTTTTCTTTTATGAAAATGCAACTTTTAGGTTCAAAATTATTTTTCTTCGCTTGAGTATTCAACTATTTTATTTGGAGGATTCGGTTGAATCACTTTGTTATGAAATCATTTTTTTAAGAGTTATATTTTTAGTTGAAAATTCATCTCTTCGTTGGAAAGTTTATTTATTTTCTTGAAAATTAATCTTTTTGAAATGAAAATTCAACTACTTGGGTAAAAGTTAAATAACATTGTTAGGAAACTTATTTTTTCGATTGAATTTTGTCTTTGGTTAAAAATTTAACTGTTCAGTGGAAAAATCTTTTCTTTTTTGGTTAGAAAATAATTTTTCAACTAAAAATGTAACTTTCTTATTTTTGAAGATTGATTTTTTCTAGTTGAAAATTCTCCTTTTTCGGTAAAAAGAATGATTTTCTTGGTTTGAAATTTCAGTTTTTTGCTTGAAAATACATCAGCTTCGTTGAAAAATAATCTTTTGCTGAAGTCATATTTTCTTTTTGTAAATTCAATTTTTGTAGAGAAAATTCGTCTTTTGTCTTGAAGGTTCAATAATGTAGGTAAAATTATCATTCTTCAGTGAAAAGTCTTTATTTGTTGAAAATGCATGTTTTTGGATTTAAAAAACTGTTTTCTTTTGCATAAATTTCATTTTTTTTATTGGAATAATTATAATCTATGATACTTCTTGATTTGATAATTTATATTTTTAGGTTGAAAATTCAACTATTATATTAAGAATTGAATTATTTTGTTGAATTTCAAGTATTTTGTTAAAAAGCCATCTTTTATAGTAGAAAATACATGTTTTTGTTAAAAATAAGTTAATAAATTTGAAAATTTTGAATTTGTATCTGAAACACTGTTTTATACCGTTTATAAAAGATTCTATGTTAAAAGCATTCCAAGATTAAAATGCTCGCATTTGAATATTAATGATCAAGGAAAATTAAAAATTAGACAAGGAAAAATAAGGGAATTTTGACAATAAAGTTCTCGGACACCCTGCCTAATTCCACTAGCAATAACTATTTAAAAAATTTTGAAAACTAAAAATTAAGTACAGAAATAGTGGGTGGGGGGGGGGCTAGAAATAGTTTGTTACAGTTTGTTACAGGAGGGAGGGGGTATGAGAAAAGGCCTATAATCCGTTACGTGATTTAAATACGGTCCCTAACTATAAAAGTAATAATCGTATGGTTAATGTGACTGAAAAAATCTAACTATTTACCTTATAAAACTTTGAATTTAAGAAAGGACATTTAGTTTTCAGATTGATTATAATCTTTCTAAATTCACTAATCTTTAGTTTCTTTTCAACCTGCAGACCCTATGGAACCTAGTGACACAACATGGTTCATCTCTTATGATCGTCAATGGTTTAAAGTAAAGGTGAATCCTGATCCTAATCCTATTGTACAAAAAAATCCCGCCGTGGGAATTGAGCTCTTGTCTGGAAATTTAAATAGACCAAATGATACAGTCGGAAAAGTTACATTTCCTTGGATAACGTTTCATGTACACAGATTGCTCCCTCGTTCAAAAATAACGGGAGCTTCGCTTCCGCCGCAATGACCTCCACCTCGATCTTCACCTTCAATATATTAATATTAATTATTGCATGAAGATTAATGTATACACAAGATAAACAAGAAATATATGAAAATTGTGTATAATTTTCGTGATGTACATTTATGAATGAAAACATGATAAACTAACAATTATTCTTACTATATACTGTTGAGTTATTATACAGAAACAGTGAATGTTCACTGAAATGTTCAATTTTGCGACCCTACACTCGAGTTTTTTCAGAACATGCTAGCGACGAATTTAATTATTAAATTAAGTAGACGTGTGTAGATAATGGCTGCCAGTAGAGTACACTGAAGTTTTCAGTAAAGCTGGATTAACGTTAAGTATTAACATTAATAATAAAATATTACATCAATTTTTCACCGTGTTTATATTGAATTTCTCAATTTCAGAAAAAATAGTTTTTACGAACATGTCTGTCTGTCGGTCGGTCTGTCAGTCTGTCTGCTGGTCTGTCTGTCTGTATGTCTGGCTGTATGTCTGTCTGTAGTCTGACGATGCAATAACTTTTGAAGGAAATTTGAGCACGTCAAAGCAGAAGAAAGAATCCTCAGAGTCGTGAGGAAAAACGAGACAACTATCGCTACACTGCCTTGCTCTTCAGGCATTCTGCATGAGACTTTATCTTTCTAAAGGCGCTTGTCTCGTTTTTCCTCACGACTCTGAGAAGTCTTTTTTTTTGGTCTGACGTGCTCATTTCTGATTGAAATTTCCCTCCGCACACTGGTTTGTGGTCCAAAAAGACAGGTCAAGTTCGTTAGCCAGCCTTCTACTGCAAATACTTATGGTTTAAGCCATGGAAAATCAAACTGAGAAGCGTAATAATTTAACATTCTCACGGAACCACGCGAGATACAGTAATTAGACGAGAGGCCAGAATTATTTGTATTTAAAAGTTCTAAAAAATTGCTCTGAACTATTTTTCAATAGGAATGATAGTTTTCGTTTTAAACTTAGAAAATGCCATTAGGAAATCGAAAATTCAAATTTACAACTGAATAGCTCAAAACACAATGAAATAACCCAGCTAACCTGTTACCATCCTGAAAGGTTCCTGAATGATCACATGTTATCAGAGGAATTGTTACTTGTATGTCAGTCTCCTAGCAGGTAACGGCATAATCGCCGTAGTTTACTAGGGAGGCTTGTTTGCAACCGTTCCCTGTCAGACTAGTAACATGGTGGTAACAGCCGGCAGCGATCTTACTGGACGAAAAACTTCGTGCGCATGCGCAAGTAATAGGCATTCATTGGCTCTGTGAGTTCCCGCACAATTTAAAAGTGTAAACGTAAATAGCTTTTACCTTGATTTTGGAAAATTTGGTTTATATTTTTGCTTGTAGCGCATACGTTTCTTAAACTATAATTAAGGATGAAATTATCAAAATTACACATAAAAATTACTACAAGCATTGTATGACTAATTAATTTTGAAGGATTTAAGGGAGAATTTTTTTAATAACTATAAATAGTGAAGAAAACAATAAAATATTACAAAAAACTTAATTTTTATTTCATAAAATTAACTTTTAAGAAATTTCACGTCAAACCATCTAAAGAATGTTATTTATTATTAGTAATTTCTATCAAGCGTTGATGATTTTAATATTATTACGATGAAGCTTTTTAAGTATTTACAATCAGACGCAGTTTTAAAGAAATATTTTTCGAAAAGATTCAAAAACTTGTTGTATTTTTTAAAAACACAATTGGAAACTAAATTAGAAAGAAAACTATTTTTAATTAAATTTTTTTTTATAGATAGCTTACAATGTGCTCTAAAAGTCCCTTGAATATAAAAATGGGATCTCCCTTACTTTTCGAGAAATAATTAAAAACGTAGAGCTCAGACTCACGGGTGTTAGGCACGCCATGTCATGGCGTACGTTCTTGAATATTTGTCGAAAACTAAGTAATTAACATGGGGTTTTAAATGGGAAAAGCTCGATTTAAAAAAAAATGGAAAAAAGAAGTACTTGTTATACATTTTTTGTCAATTAAAGTATTGTCACCTCTTGAGGAGTATTTAAGGAATAATTTCCACCCAATAGCTTTTAATTTTGACACACCTGAACCCCTTTAATTGTGCCCGGAAAATGCCCCAAAAAATGCAAAATAGCAGTTTTCTATCAAATTCAGGCTAAAAACGGTATTCTAAAAAAAAATTTCAACATGAATTCTTTTTAATCAATAAGTGACGAGTTTTAAATTATATTTTAAATAATTTTAAATTGTTTAAACAATTAATATTTGTTTAAACAATTTTTTTCCCTCTGTAAATCGTGAAAAGTTATTATCTTTCAGAATAAATCGTACAAAGTTGATGAATGTCAAGAGTAGTAGTTCTTGTTTAACTTTTTTGGTAATTATTTAAACAATTTTCATTTCTTTAAACAATTTTTTCTCCCTAAAACTGTAAAAAGTTATTATTTGCTGCAAATAATGACACGATTAAAGAATGTTGAAAGCAATACATTTTTGAAGGATGTTTGGTAATTATTTAAACAATTTTGACTTGTCTAAACAATTTTTTCCCCCTGTAAAGCGTGAAAAATTATTACTTTCTGGAATTAATGACACAATTAAAGCAATTTAAGAGTAATATTTTTTTTCTACAGAATATTTAGTAATTTTTTAAATAATTTTTATTTGTTAACAAAATTTTTTCTCTGCAAATCGAGAACATCTATTCTTTTCAGCAATTAATGACAAAATTAACGAATTTTAAGAATAATATTTCTTTGCTTAAGATACTTTGAAATTATTTAAACAATTAATAATCATTAATAATCATTAATATAAACCATTTTTGCAGTCTGTTATGAGTAGTTATTTTTTCAGATCATATATTCGTTAAACTGAATAATTTTTCAAATGAATTTCGGGTAATTAATATCAACAAACATTTTTAAACAAACAAAAATTGCTTAAAAAAATAAAAATTATTTTAAAAATTGCTAAATATTCTGTAGAAAAAAAATATGACTCTTAAATTGCTTTAATTGTGTCATTAATTCCAGAAAGTAATAATTTTTCACGCTTTACAGGGGGAAAAAATTGTTTAAGCAAATCAAGATTGTTTAAATAATTGCCAAACATCCTTCAAAAATGTATTGCTTTCAACATTCTTTAATTGTGTCATCCTTTCCAACATTTTTGCAAAAGTATTCATTATTATAATTCCGAAACGATATGTATATTTTGAGGTTAAGCTGTCATTGCACGTTGCGTTTCCAAATATCACTTTGTTACAAGCATGTGATTACAATGGCGGGATAATGTTACCTGCTTCGCTTGTAATTTGTTACTACTTTGAATGGGAAATATATTGTCAGTGGGTGACCAGCAGGGAAGTGACCAGTGACTGGTTTTCTGAATCTTGTTACAATTATGTGACTATTTGGACTAGTAACTGTGTTAGCTGGGAAGCAACAGCAAAATCCCTTGTCTCGGATGAACATACAAAATTGGTTGTTCTTATTTTTCAATAGCACCCATATTTTTGCTGGAAAATTTGAATTTTCATATTCTCATCATTTAGATGGAATGTCTTAGATTCATGTGATTTTGGACCTACCCAGTTTTCGTCAATGCTCGAAGTTTTGAGACCCTCTGAGTCAGAAAAATAGTTTTCACAAAATGTCTGCCTGTTGTCTAATAATATAAATAATATGAATAATATAACATAAATGTATTGGAATGATACATTTTTCAGGGTAATTGAGAATAAAATTTAATGCAAAGTAAAAAACAAATACTGGAGTGATCATAATAAATAAGACTTGTACTTAATTTTGCGATATATGAATAATGAATTTCAGGGCAGGGTACAGAAATATATATTCTACATACGTTTGATACAATAGTGTTGAACACAATGCAGAAAGGTTGATATGTTGGACAAAATCAAGTGCAAATCACGAGATACGTTATGAGAATGTGTTCGTTACGGCCGAAGGAGCTTCAGCGAAAGAGGATTCACAATCACCAAATTGCATATGTCGATGCTTTGACCTTTAATTTTAAATGGCCTGTGCATACATGTGGGGGAAATACAAGGACCGAGCGCGAAGCGCTAGATAAATACATGATCTTGAAACCTGAGGTTACAGTAACTGAAAATTACTAAATTGTAACCGAATTTTCTGAAAAACGCGATTGAGGCTTTGGTAGAGGTACTGTTGCTAAAATTTATATTCCTGTTCAGTGCAAACAAGATTGTTTCGAATAAAATGTTCATGAAATCAGTTGGAAGGAAGATGAATTCAGTTCATGAAAAAGAAATGGATCATTCTGAATAAATGTTTCTTTCGATAATCAATTTTTTATTAGGAACTTTCAGTAGTTTCGGAAAAACGCCGATAGGTGGTGCAAGGCGCATTATCCCACAGCAGAAATTAATTCTCTTTGTTATAAGTTATAACTTAGCCATAATTTTGCATCGTAGTTGTAATAAGAACATGCAATGATCTAGGTATCTTAGCAAATCTTACTATATTTGCTTTTGACGTCATTTTAAAATATCTTATGCAGGTTTGTACATTTCAATTGTTTGTTGTATTATTTCTAATAAAAAATGGATGCTCATGCTAATTTTTTGTTACAAATTATGACTTATACGAAAAATATTAGCAGTGAGCGTGAAGCAAACAATCTTTCTATGAGAAAAAACACTAATAAAAATTCGTTTATGGGAATTGTTTATAACGATTGAGTTGAATATTATGAATAGTCATGTTCTATTACCTAGGGAGTTTCTGTCTGTATTTTTTTTTTTTTTTTTTTTTTTTGAGGTAAAAAATCACATATCTGAAATAGCCAATTTCATAACTTTATTTGTTTATATTTTTTTTGCAAAAAAAAAAATGCATTGGAATTTTTTTTCGAATTTATATGAATAGCGCCCGGAAATTTGTTCGAATCCACATAAAAGTAAATCAATTTGAGAGAAAAGGTATTGAGATGTGGCTCAAGCCCCATGAAGTTTAATACGTATTTTCCAGAACAAAACAAAAAAGAAGTTTTTTTACTTTTAATTCAAAATCCTCAGTATTAGATAAAACGAGGTGAAGCTCAAAATTTAATTATTACTTTTCAAATATCATCTCCATAAGTCTGTTTTATAGGGTCCTGAAAAACCCCATTAGTGATCAAATGGGTTTTGCGGGGTTTTGGTTCTAATTATGATTTTTTTGCGGTTTTTTCCATCAAAATTGTTTCTGATACATAAAACATTACTTTATATTGAAATGATTGTTTGAAAAATTTATTATTATCCTTGATAATATTCTCTTTGCTTAGTGGTAGAAAGTTGCGGTTTCTCCTGAAATTTTTGACAAGTCGTCTATTTTTCATTTGGGGTGATTTAATAATTATTATCTAAGTTAAGCAAAAGTAATTGCTCGACAAATTATGATTGTTAATAACTATCTTCATCTATATTAATACCAGATAGTTGTGGTTTTATCTGAAATTTTTTACTATTTGCCCACTTTTCTCTCAGTGAGGTATTGATGAGTACAGGTTAATAAAAATAGTTGTTCAAACAATTTATTATTGCCTATAAGTATTTCCTTCTGATGTGTGCTAGAAAGTTGCGGTTTCTTCTGAAATACTTTACTTTGTTTCTTATACGCTTTGCGATGCACTTCTTGTTGGAATTTGAAATAAACCTTACACTTGGTTTCGGTCTCTTGTATAAGATTTTTTTGTTTAAACTAATTTTTTCGAACATTGGGAAAGAAGCACAAATAACTCAATTAAAAAAGTAAGGAAATATTCAAAAAATTATTCTTATTGAGGTTCAATTATTATTTCTTTATAACGAGAAATTCAGAACAAAACTGAAGATTTCAAGAGAAAGCAACTTTCTAGCATTACTCTGAAAGAATACAGTTATACACAATAATCAATTGTTTGAATACGCATGTTTGTGAACATCTATTAATTATCACATCACTGAGAGAAAAGTGGACAAAAAGATTTAGAGCTCAGAAAAACCGCCCGTTTTCAGAACTTATCTAAGAGAAGATTGTTATAAACAATTATGAATTTTCAATCAACTATTTCTGTTAACTTGCATCAATTATTACTTTACTAATTGTAAGTAAAAAGTGGATAAAAAGTTGAACATTTCAGAAGCATTCAAAACTATATTGCATTAATAAAGAAGAATATAGTTATGAACAATAATCATTTTTTGAAATACTTTCTTTATATAATTATATTTGCTCGAATTAATCCATTATCAACTCACTCTATATGAAAAATAGACAAATATTTGTGAATTTTAGAAAAAAAGCAACTTTATAAAATGTTTCAAATTTAATATTATCAATATTGATAATGAATTGTATGAACAAATAATTCTCTTAACTTTAATTATCTATTAAATTTACTCCAAGTGAAAAGTGAACAAAATGTAGAAAAATTCAGAAAAAAACGCAATTTCTAGCATTATTCTCGGAGAATATTATTAACAATAATCAGTCATTGTTTTAACAATTATTATTGTTGAATTTAATGAACTATTATCTCTCTCTAAATGACAACTGAACAAAAAGTGGAATTTTGTTTCAAAAAACCGCGACTTTCTATATCCATTCTGGAGAAAAATGGTTCAAAACAATAATAAATTGTTTAAAAAATGTCTGTAGACATCTAATTATCTGTATGAAGTAGTGTTTTATGTATCAGAAACAATTTATACAGAAAAACGGAAAAACAATCACAGTTAGCGCCAAGAACTCGCAAGAACCATTTTTTCACTTATGAGGGTGATATCTTGAAAATTTTTCAAGTTTGAGGATTACTTTCTCAAAAAGCCTGACTTTCCTCGTTTTTGCATAGAATATCTATTGATCGTTTGACTCAGTTTTTCAGTATTTTTCCTTGCAAAGGAAGACCAAATAGTTTCAGCACGAGGCGTGTTTGCAAGCTTTTTTCAAGTCGGTTTCAAAGATCTAAGTATTTAATCCTTTTCTGTTAATTTTAATTAAAATTACATAATGATGTTTTTCTAGGAAATTACATAAATGTTTACGAATCGAAAAGGACGTATAAAACCTTAATTTGATTCATTAATCATCTTAATAAATAAATTTTTAATTCGTGCAATTCAAATGATCTATTTCTTCTGTTTTCGTTAGAGAAAAAACACGATAAATGATGAAGGAAATTCATTTGATAACTATGAGGAAGCAAAATACTCATCAAATGAGCACAAGTAAATAGATTCATAGTGAAGACATCCGCTATGTTATTATAGGAGAAGAACAGCGTACAAGATCTGTTGAATGATTGTCCAATTTCTTAATATTTGTTCTAGCTTTAAAGATCGCCGCGGCAACAATCCTCAGAAGCACTAAATCTGGACTTATTCAATCCAAGTTCGAGTGAAATTTTTCCAAAACTTCTGATTATCTTTTAAAATGATTCGAGGGTTCTATAACTATGAACAAACCATACTCGGACCATCGAACAATTGTTCTTAGCATTTGCACTAGTTGTGAAAAATCTCCGGACGTACCTCGCTATAATTTTGTAAAAGAAAATTCGCAGACTTTCTTCACAACCTTAGAATCTCAATTAAATTTCGAACCTGCACTCCTAAACACTACACATATGGATGAAGCCCTTACTGACAACACGTGTAGCATAAAAACCGCTATACACAATGCAGTCCCTGTGACTAAGTTCAATAAATAAGATCCACCTCTTAGCTCTGAGATAGAAGACCTCATCAAAACTCGTGATAAACTTTGCCAAATGCCCGACGAAGGCTATCACCAAACCTAAAACTAATATTCCCCCTTTTGAAAAATTTGATCAAACCTTTGCATTTTCCCCCAGTGAGGAAGCAAACCTCCTAGCAGAAAACTATGAAAGTAACTTTTCACCACATGATAAACTATTAGACCTACAACACATCAAGGAATGAAAAAAATGGTCTCTGAGTATCTAAAAATGCTATGTACCCATCTCATGTCCCACTCTCCTTGCCACTATCTTTGATGCTTGTATTCAAGTGAGCAACTTTCGTAACTCATGAAAAAAAGTTCACTTTTTATTTTTTCAGAAAAAAAGCAAGGGCACGTATAATCCAAGCAGCTAGAGACCCATTAGTCTTCTCATTACAATGAGAAAATTTTTTGAAAAAATAATACTCAATCGCGTGGACTATCACCTCCAGAAAGACAGCATCCTCAAACTGCAACAAGACTGTTTTAAAAAAGTTCACTTTGCGCATCACATCATGCTTAAGCTTACCGAAGCCATTAGCTTGAATTTCATTCGAAGAAAACATACTGGAACTGTTTTCCTTAATGTCGAAAAATATTTTGATAGTGTCTGAGATGTAGGACTGCTCCAAAAAGTAATGGATTACAATTTTCCAAAAGAGCTTAAAGAGGCCAGACACTCTCAAAAGAGAAACCCATACGAGCAGATGTGCCCCGAAACAGAATTCCAGGACAGGTATTCTTTATTATCTACGTAAACGACATCCCTGAGGTTTCCGAAGTTTCAATTGGATTGTATGCAGACGACACAACACTACTCACTTCTTCTTGGTCAGTTCCGAAAATCTTGAAACTACTTAACAAAGCTTTTGAAATCATTGAGGCATGGGCTCAGCTTTGGAGAATAAAAATTGATTTAGCAAATTTAGAATCAATTCTTTTCTCAGTCAGGAAGCTGCATATCCGGGTAACTAAAGGGAAAGCCCTTTGGGGTCGTGTCTCGTCTTAATCCTATTCTTAATAGACACTCGAGTCTCGAAACTGATTATGGAATCCTAATCTATAAAATGTTTATCCGACTCATCATAACTTACGCTTGTACAATCTAGGGAGGTTCGTCAAAAACCGATATCAAACACATTCAGATCATCAAAAATGAATTTCTCAGACGTATCACCAAAACACCCAGATATACCATGAATACTGTCCTCTGCAGAGAATTTCAATTACCATACCGAAAGGGAGTTTGCTTTGGAATTCTATTTTCTCATTATGAATCTCTTTCCGGCTTATTTGGCAAAAATTATTCATGATAAAATGGAATTCTTTTCAGTCTTAATTTAAAATTTTTTAATAGAGACACCAAACTCATGAATCGTTCCAATCTGAAGGGATTGCTTAGGAATAATTGAAGATTCATTCAAATTCAGTTTACATAGTTTTACCTTAATTTTATTGCAAGAAATCTTTCTTTTCATTGGAAGTTTTTTTAAAATAGAATGTATTGAATTTGAGAAATTTTTAGAAATAGTTTTGAAACATTTTGGATTGTTTTGTTTTCCTACTCGGGAAATCTAATAATCAAAATCGATTGGTATGAGAACCACCCACGAAAATTATATTCTCATCTTCTTGTTATCATGTAGTTATGTTTGATCAAGATTTACTTCCGAACTTCTGATATATCACGTTCAATATGAGAAACTGGATGGAGGATAACTTGCGATTTTTAGCTCTACGACAGAAAGTTGCCTTTCAATGATATTTGTTTTCAGATATGTTTTCCTATTTTTGTGCTCTAAAGTATGAATTCAATTGATAATTCAATATTCAAAAAATAATTGCTTGGTGAGAAAAATATTTAGGAATTTATAGAATAACTTTTGAAAAGTTAAAAACATGGAAAGCGTGAAAATAGGAAAGTTTAATAAAACAAAGCTATGATTGAAGATTCTTAACTCAATTGAAACAATAAGTAGGTTATATTTTGAAATTCTGAAAGTAATGCAACTTGTCTACAATTTGAAAACATTTTCTTGAATAGGCATCAGCTGGAACAAGTACGAACTTGACTGTGTGAATTAAATTCGTGAAATTTAGCTAATTGCTAGGGATATCTTAAGGATTTGATCAGGGGAAAATGGGCCAGATACAAAGTCAACTATTTGGCTAAAAATTAAACTGCTTTGTCGAAAATCAAACAATTTTTTGAAGTCTTCCTTTTTGTTGGAAACTCAACTGTTTTGTCAAAAATTTATCACTTTGGACGAAAAATTTAACTGCTTGGATGGAAATTCATCTTTTTTAGCTAGACATTCAACTGCTTGGTAGAAAAAGCATTTTATTTTATTTTTTGAATTGACCCTTTTTGATAAAAAACTACTCATTCCGTTTCAAAATGTATATTTTTGTTTGAAAACTAAATTTCTTGCTTTAATATTAATCGTCTATGTAGAAAATTAATCTTCAAGTATTGAATTTATGTTTTTGTTCAGAAATTCAATTATTTGGATAAGAAATTAATCTACTTTTTATCTTGTTGAAAGTTCGTATTTTTTTGTTGACTCCAACTATTTTTAAAAATTTTGTATTGAAATCTGTTTTGGCTGAAATATCAATTGTTACCATTTGTATTTGAAATTCACCTCTTTTGGCTAAAAACTAATTCTCTTTGTCGAAAATTCCACAATTGTTCCAAAAATTAATGTTTCTGTTTTAGGATTTTTCAATTTAGTTGAAAATTCATCTGTTTCCTGGAAAATTCAACTATTTATACTTTTTATTACAAAATTCAACTACTTGGCTACCTTTTCCAGCTGAAAATTCAACTACTTTCTCGGAAATTTATATTTTTCAATAATCCGCTTGTCGTACAAAAGAGAATAAGCGCCAAAGCAACAATTTTTTAACCCATTTTTTTATTATATATTTTCTAATTTTTATCATAAAATTGTTTCAAATCTTTTTTTCATACAATTTGTTGCCGTAATTTTTTTTCAACAAATTTTCTTCGCAAAACTAGAAGTATTTTGTTTTATGATTCTGTTGAGACTTACATCACGTCCTACTAGGCTAGCAACCCTTTCTTTCAGACGCTCGGCGCCTACTACTACTTTGAGAGTGTATTGAATGAAAAAATTTCTGAAAGCTTGGAAAGGCTAGACATGGAACTAGATTTTTTTTATAATAGAAGGACAGCGTGCACGGTCTATCAAATAATATTCGTAATTCTAAATGTTTGTTGCGTCTTAAAAGCTATGATAATCCTTCTTCCGCGTTGTCTCCCGGCATTGGAAATGTTTATCATTCTGTAGGTTTATTTGGTCATACTCAACGATAGTGAAGAGTATATATAGTGGTATGAATATGTTCCAAATTGTGCAGTCATTGTTTATAAAATCTACCGGGAAATATGAAGAACCTTACGAGCTCTCTGTTTCTTCCCATTGTGATTTTTCTGAAATTTGGTGGTAAGTGTACTCAATATTCTCATTAAATTCAAACATTCATGGTTTTATGTTGTTTAATTTTTTTGCCTCGACGAAATAAATATTGTTTTATATTTAAGCCCTAACTCTAAAAAAAATTCACTGAAAATTTGTTTGTCTCCTATCGGAATTTTCTCAATATTTAATATTTTAATAACCTGCAATCTCAAAAAGTGTTTAATTTGTGTAAATGAAGCTTTGGCAGCGGACTGATATTCTGACAATGATTTTTTTCATTAATTAACATTCTAAGACGTGCCAAACCAGCCTCAATGAACTTCGGGGTAAATAGCTAAGTTAACACAACCTTATTTATTGATCTAAGCCACATAAATCCTAATAAGGAAAACTTTTGGGGCCAAGAAATCAAAAACACCCTTAAAGAGAAAAATTCGCAAAATTCGTTCTAATTAAGTGTGCCGATTGAGACCGGTCTTAAAATACGTCTTTGGTGACCTCGAATAACGTACCAAAAATTCAGAAAAATTGTATATAGAGGAAACATTTATTGACAAAAAAACTGACACTCCTAAATTTTAGTGAGTAATTAAGCTGAAAGCATGCAAAAGGATTAACATTTCTTAATGTATTCCAAGCAATTCCAAAAAATGAAAAATGATTCAAGGAATTTGAAGAGCTCAAAAGAATTCAACTGCATTTACAATAATTTTGAATGTGGTTATGTGGAAGGTGTGCTCCAAGTTTGTTACGTTCGGGAAAAAATCAATAAAAATTTTGAATCAAAAAATAATTTTTTTTAAATTCTTAAGGACTCTTCCCGACTTTATTAAGGTTAGTATTTATAACGCTAATACGTTTCAATAGCGGACCGCTATCCTCATCAGGCGATTATGTATACATTTTTACAATTATCGTTGAAAAAACAACGCATATGAATAATATAACTATGACGTAGTCTTCTTACCTAGTTGTTAGTTACAATTTTAAAGTCGAAGAGAATTAATAACATGTGGGCTGCAAAATGAGTCAACATTTGTGTGAAATTCGATTGTCAATGTTGAAACTAGACTAGAATATATTATATTATTAATTATTATATGAACGTTTTTCAATTTATATCTAGTTCCTATTTGTTGATATTATGTTACCTTAATTTGGAGGTTAGGATGAGTTAAATCAACATCATGTGCTTTAGATTTCTAATAATGTTTTTTTTTATATTGTTTTTCATTGTGTGTAGTTATAGTAGTGGAATTTGAAAAACACTGTATCTACCTAATTTTGGTAAGTTGAATTGAAATATGAATTACAAGCGACTCGCGCTCAGAGTTCGTTGATATCCGATAGATGGCTATTCATATATTCAACTGCGCATATGCCAAAAAGCGCGGACCTATTTGAAATCAATAAGTACTATGAATAATCATACAGATAAATTTCAACAAACTCTTTATATTTTTTTGAAAATGAATTGAATTGAATAAAGGAAATACCTAACTTCATAACAGTATATTGTGCTACATGCTGAAAGTGGGACACGATACTCTTTCTATAATTTGTTTAAAATGTGCTAGTTTTTGTTTATCTGTTTTTTGTGTAAAAAGAAGGCGATTTTTTGTCGGTTGACGAAACAATAACACCGTATTTTCGGAGAAACTGACGGTGTTTTAGGTTAGGGACGGAGTCAGAAAATAGAATGAAGTTGGCTGCACACGATGCACGAGCACACCCGAGGCAGCACGAACACACCCGGAGAAACACTGAGTCACTGTGCCCGGAGTCACTGTGTCCATTTACTTTTTCCACTCCATCTGTCAACTTTTTTCACTGTTGCCCAGAAAGATCGGCACTGGGCATGCGCGACGTCATCGACCAAAAATCGGTCACTTTTTACACCAATAACAGGTGGAAAAACTGGCACTTTTTCGCAAATAATAGAAAAAAAAATTATATTGACGTAATAATGCAAGAGTATATTATATAACTTTAAATAGTACCGCGCTCTTTTGTTACATGCACAGTTGAAAACGTCGGATTCTGAACACAATTTTAAAAACTGTCATATTTAATTTGCACTGTCTTCCTTTCAAGAATGCTTGACATCTATAATTTTCGTTTCTTCCTTAAATTTTTCCCATTGCAATATTATTCAATCTGAATTATAAAGTGAAAAGTGCATCAATTACTTGTAAAAACTTCATAGCGAGTCAAGGGAGAAGTGAATAAAGGGCTCTATTTGGAGCCGTTTAATCCATTCTTTGGGGTCATTTAGAAACCATTTATCATTTGGAGCTCCTTTTCAGCAAAAGAGGTTCCTTTTTGTTGCAGATCCTTTGAAACCAAAAATTGGTTCTAATAGAAATTGCAGTTTTTTCTGTGAAGCTTAATTTTTTATTTTTCGATTCGAAATTGTTATTAGTTTTAAATGTGTAATACACAAACCAGAGAGTTTTGGATACTATACTTGTCTGGTGTCTGCTACGTAAGTGTAATAAAAACGAGAGGCAAGCTCAAAAAGCAGAGTGGTCCTTTTAGACGTACCCTCCGACAGACCTTTTTTTAACATGGAGTTATCGAATTTTTTCATAATCATAGCTTTCGTTTAGAATTGTTAAGTGTTTAATTTTGAGATAAACATAACATTTTTTTCAGAAATAGAAATCTTTTTTGTTGCAGAATTGAATGCTGTGGAAAACGAGGCAGTAAGTTCAGGATACCGTTGGGAGCGCCCAGGGTTACGCCAGAGGGCCGCCGTTACCCCGCGTGAGGCCGGGAGACGGCTAGTTCAACCGCTAAAACTTCGCGCCGAGCCTGCAGTATCAGAATTGGAGGACAATTTTATGTCGCGCCACGTACATTTGCGGATTGTTGGAGGAAAATTAGTGCAAGCTAGCTTTACGGGCAATATTCTTCCTGATAGCCCTGATTTTCATAAATATAATTATTATCTGGTCCGTCTTGCTAAAATAAAACTCTTTGACACAGTTATATATGTCAGGAAAAATGGAACACTAATGGGAGTCCGACCACCGAACACAATTAGTAAGGGTCCATCCATAAATTAGGTTACAGATATTTTGTCACTTTTGAAATTCTTCCGTACTTCAGGTGAAGAATGCTGAAACAATATTAGAAATTACACAAATCAACTATACACTAGAGTAGAACAGGGCGAGGCAACCAGGACGCCACATTTTGGAGTGCAGAGCACTTTTTCGAAATGATATCAAATTTTGTATGGTGTCGTTAGAAAGCTCGATTCTTTGGCTACAAAATTGCCTGATGGCATTTTGACGTAGCTTGCCCATTACAGTTTCTACAACCGTTTTCCAGAGTGACCATGTTTTTGCTCAGCTGTAAAAGCGTGGGGTGAGGCAGCCAACCACATAATACACAGACGTATCATAATGTAGAATTTCTTCATTGAGTCCAAGATGATGTATAAGAATGAAAAACGAAGTTGAATGTCCTCTCTGACATATAATGGAACTCAAAAGAAAAACCAGAAGAAAAATGTCCGAGGCTTTATGAGGAGTTTATACCTTCTTTGGGCTGACTCGTCGAGGACCGCCACAAGCAACTCAATTTTTAGCCTTTTCAGCATAATCTGCCGTTTGTTGGCTACCTCGCCCACACGTACTTTTTCAAAAAAAAAATCCAAATCAACGAAGTATTTTAAATATTGAAAAACGAACCATTCCATCGTGCTAAGCACAAAATTCTCCTGCGGAAAATACTCACTTAAATTTTTTTACACAACCTGTACACGAAGGATAAACAAACGTAAATCACGAGAATGTTCCTTCTGCTAGTAGTTTTTATCAAATGACGCTGATTTTTGCAAACTGCGACAGTCAGGACACTCAACTTCCGGCAAGTACAGTGAACTAATCTAGCCTACTTTACATTACAAAGGCGCGCGATTTCAATTAACGCTGTGGGAATAAGAAGAAATTGGCTGCCTCGCCCCACTGGCTGCCTCGCCCTGTTCTACTCTACTCAAAAATCAAAACGTATAAGATGATGTCTCATCTAGGAGACAAATATTTATCAAGCACTTATTTTTTCAGTCTTTTCTGATTACTAGTACATATTTCAAACTATTTAATATTGGCTATACATTTTTTCTAGATTTTTCGATAAGCCAAATGTGACGTAAAAAACCAAACTAACTGAAGCCCTTTACCAAATGTTTTGATATATTCACTGCCTATTTAATCTGTCATGAAGGCTAGAAATGAAGATTATTAAATATAATGGTATATTTAGAAACTAGTGTAAACACCAACAAACTTATGAAATGTAGAATGATTTGGAAGGTTGAAGTATTTTAAAAAATTGAGAAAAAAAAGCTTCAAAACCGCGTAATTCTTTTTCCCTTGCACTTTTTTAAATTCTTTGAAAATTTCTAGAAACCTCTAGTGAACCTTTAAAATCTTTGAGATATCCTCAGGATTTCCGAATTTCATTCAATGTTTTTTAATTTAGAAGAACTCTAGTCACATTTTAAATACACAGTAGTCAAATTGAGTTAATTGTAGTCACTTGTTAAATAGGTTTTAATAGGACCCCTTTTCAACCAAATTAGGTTGTGATAGCCCTGTGGATTCCTTGCTCATCTTCAAAAGAAATAATTTTTCGGAAGCTTTTTCGCTTAAAAGTGCCCCTTATCGAGTTTATCATAATTCCTAAACTGCAAATGAACCTTTCGAAAACTAGCCGCCATTATTTGAGAAGAGAAGAAAAAAAATAGTTGCGAAGGCAGACAAATTCATTCACGGTCATGAAAAAGTCTTGTGAAATTTAAGAAAGGACATTTAGTTTTCAGATTGATTATAATCTTTTTTGATTCACTAATTTTGAGTTTTTTTTTCAAGGTGCAGACCATGTGGAGCCTAATCACACAACATGGTTCATCTCTTATGATCATCGATGGTTCAAAGTAAAGGTCAATCCTGATCCTAATCCTCAAGTACAAGAGAAGCCCGCTGTAGGAATTGAGGTCTTGCCTGCAAATGCGCAAAGAACAACAGATTACTTCGCAGAAGTTACTTTTCCTTGGATAAAGTTCAATGTACACAGATTGCAACCTCGTGCACATATCACGGGAGCTTCGCTTCCCCCGCAATGACCTCCACCTTGTGCTCCACCTTCAGTATATCATTATTAATTATTACATGAAGATGCACATGAAGATGAACAAATATATAGCAATTTTGTATAATTTTCGTGATGTATATTCTTCAGTAAAAACATGATAAACTGAAAATTACTCTTTTAATGTACTTTAGGTTGTTGAACAGCGAAAGTAAATAATTGTTCAACGATATGCTCAGAATTGCTTTCCTACTACTCGAGTTTTTTTAGAAACGCTTATGACGAATTTAGTTATTGAATGGTGTGAACATGCGTAGGTAATTTTCTGGACTACAAATTAATTTCGCCCTGATGAATCGTTGAAATCGGCGCAAAAATTGTAGGCATCTGCCCTTGAAGCTTAACAACTCAGCGAAAAAAAGTGCTAGAGTAATAAGTAAATATTCATTTGGAAGCTGTAAGTCTTCCACGTAAATGAGCTTGGAGACCTTGATGTAAAAAATTTTTTCTGTTTCGCAGACTGAAAAATGTAAAAAAAAAAGTTAGAAATTTCGGGTATATTTAAGAAGAGTCAAGTTTAAAGCATTGTTTCTTATACAGAAGGCAATGGGAAAAATGTGAAAAAATTCACGAATATGAGAAAAATATTGGTGAACAAATTGCATTCGACAAATTTTAAAAATAATAAAAATTGTTGCTTAAAATTTCCAAAATGTAAAACTATACTATAATAGCCCTGTAATTATTTACAATATCCAGGCAGAATGTTGTTGTTTTATTTTGTGTGAAAATCGCGAAATCTTGAACATTTTTTTTGTTGGAAAGTGAGTGTTAGAAACCAGCGGAGGTGCATTTTTTTCTGCCGACCGCTGGTGCCTTCCTTTGACCCGTGTTTCTGATCGTCAATAATTACAGAGTCTATTCGTTACAGTTTGGAGTTTGAATCTCTTTAATATCATCATTAGAACTAAAGATAGTATAATTGTAAATGTTCGTGATTTTAAGGAACAATTTTTGATATTTCTCAAATTTGTCAACTGCATTCTACCCGCAAATGTTTTCCTCATATCCATGAATTTTTTGAAATTCTTCCCATTGCCTCTTGTATAAGAAATAGGGCTCTAAACTGCTAAACACTCCTTAAATGTGCCCGAAATTCCTTACCTTTTTTACATTTTTCAGACTGCAAAGCACAACATTATTTTTAAATGAACATCTTGAAGCCCATTTACGTGGAATACTTTTAACTTCAAAATGACTATTTACTTATTACTCTAGCATTTTTTTTGCTGAGTTGTTAAGCTTCGAAGGCAGATGCTTTTAATTTTTGCGCCGATAGTAGAATCAAGACCTGTTCTATTTCAAAATTGTTTTTAGCAGCTGCAATTTCCATGCATTCTTTTGAACACAACAAATTGAAGAGTCTGTTTTCATCGCTTATATGTCAAAACTGACCAAATAGTCCAGGCATTACGTCGGAAAAATGAGTGAAATTCCCGAAAAATTACTAGAAGGAATGTTTTTAATAAGAAAGTTTCGTTGAGAGGTCCCTTTCAACATATCAAAAATGCTAGAATAGATCAGTTGCCAAATCGGGTTTTCTTCGAAAACAATTCCAAAATTTACTTTGTGTGGACGGATGATTCTCATTGAATTTTAGAGAAAAATGTCCAACAGAAAAAAGAAAGAGGAAAAAATCATGAGAAAATTTTGTTGAAAAAATAATCCGCTATCTTCCATAGGTTTCGAGTTAGGATATATTGAAAAAACCCCACTTTTTTTGATTTTCAGCGAAAAATCACTAGTTTGAAAAAAACTGTGTACCTTTGCACCTGATCACTACACTGAAAAGTTCTCCACAGGTGAGTAAAATTGAACTCAATTTGCTGTTATTTCAAGAAAAGAACAATGTCCTACCTATAATAGGTCATAAGTTATGACCCCTCAAAGTTGGCCATTTTTGCCTGTTTTACGGGCAAAGAGGTGGAGTTCAGTTTTTTCAAAATAAATCAAGTTAGGTTTAGTTAACATTTACGATGCCAGGAAATGAAATAGAGGCAACTGATCTGTTCTATTATTTTTGATATGTTAAAAAGGACCCCTCAACGAAACTTTCTCAATAAAAACATTCCTTTCAGTAGTTTTTCGGGAACAAAACTAACAGATGCCTGGACTAAAAGGATTCCTGAAAGTGATAAAAAGTGAACTCAAGAGTACAAACTTTGACCTGCCCTTCTTCCCCCTCTTCTACGATAAGAAGGGGAGCCGGGCAGCGATAACGAGAGAAATCGACCTTTAATTCACTAGTCACAAGGCCGCTGCCGATTTGAGTCGTGTATCTTGTGAATAAAAATAAATATCATAGGTTTGAATAATTGTGTTTCATTTGATAAAATTAGTAATTTTTAATTCAGTGTTTGATAAATAAGTGTTAATTTACTACTCGATAAAACAATATTTTTTGGTTGAATTATTATTCGTGAAATAGATAACACGTTCCTGCAATTTTTAAAGGATCAATGTCAATATTTTATCGGCAGAACACGCAATGATTCAAGTTTATGGCCAGTGTTCAATGAAAAGGATAATTTGAAATTAAGGACAGATGACTTCACCTTTGATTCCTAAAAATAATATTCTCGTTTTCTTCTTATCACGTAGTGCTGTTTGTTGGAGACACATGTCCCAACTTCTAGTATCTCACGTTCAATAAGGGAGACTGGATAGAGAATGACTTGAGATTTTTAACTTTACGACAAAAACTTGCATTTCAATTTTGATAGTTTCCAGATATATTCGTATATTTTCATACTTTAAAACGTGAATTAAATTGATAGAATAGTTGTAATAAAGAAAAATAATTCTCTGCCAAATTAAAAATTAAATATGCAGGCTTGAATAGCCTTATCTTTGAATGATCTGAAATTGCTGAAGATCAGACGGAGCACATCTGATCCATCATGAAGAAGAACCTCTAGCAGTATATATATTATGCCAGAATCTTTATAATTTTTTAGGCTTAGACTTGCCAGAAGAATGTTTAGGATTAATAGTAAAAAATAATTAAACAGAATTTTTCTTGAAAAAATTCGATACTGAAAAATTGAAATTATAGGCAGGAATAAAAATTTTGTATCATGAGAATGATAAAAATATGTTTGAGAATATGATCTAATCGCAAAGCGCAAATACAGATATGTAGACATATGCACCGAATAATTTATGCGGTCGAAAAAATCAACGGAACGATATTTAGTAAAATAATAATTTAGAGTAACATGGCTTCTAATCAACTAAATTTTCTTATCAATTTTTGATGAAAAATGAATGAAAAAAATGAAAAAAATGACGTTTACCCTTTCTGATCAATGAAAGACAAGTTTTGCATTGCTCTTCTGAATTAACTTCTTCGCAACGTCTTTTAGAAACACCTGTTAGATACCCATTTTAAAAAATCAAACAAATTCAAGGACAAAAAGAGATTATTATTAAAAATCACAACTATTATATCAAGTCTATTTCATTGTTTTTTGTATTTTAGTACAAGTATCATAACGACTTAAAAGAAAGAAGTAAAATATCACCTTTCGGAAAGTTTGTGAACGGTGTCTGTCGAGCGATTGATGTCGTATTGATTCATTTTTTGAATTGTCATAAATCTGGTACCACTTTTTCACGATCACGTAAACCATTCTTAATTTGATGTAAGTGGCCATTGCACGTAAAACATTAGGTAACCGTTCATCCTCAGCACTATATTTGAAGACACCATTTATAAGAGCATTTCCTAGCATTTCCAATTTATAAAATTATAACCGCTGGTCATTTCCAAACCTCAATTTTTTGCTTCACGGGTATCAAAACATCGAGATCCGTTGTAGGAAATTCAACAATTTTGTTAGAAAGTCATTTTTTGAGATTTCGTTTTTTTTCTGTTTTTTTTTTAGAATTACATTTTGTAACTGCATATTTCACTTGTATTTTGGATGTGATTTTACTTATATCTTAGATTTAACTTTTTTTTCAATCAAATAGTTGGTTGGAAATTATAACCAGGAAGATTGGAGGGTCTTCTGCGAGGAATCGAAAAACATTCCGGAAACAGCGAGGCTGTACAAGATTCTGGCAAAAAATTAGGAAGCTCGCCTCGGGCTCATAAGGCTCGATAATGGTGAGTTTGCCGTCGACGAAGAAGCAACGCTGAATCTCTTGATGGAAGTTCACTTCCCGGGTTTTCAGCGAATCCGAACCGACCAAGAGGAGGAAGACCGTGGCTAAAGGGTGAAAAGGGCTGACTGGAATTTCGTCGCTAAGGTCCCTTTAAATCACCAGGGGCTGATGGCATCTATCCAGCGCTTTTACAAAAAGGCATGGATTTAGTCGTCCCTCCTTGTATAGCCCTTGAACACGTGCCATCGGCATGGAAGGATGGCAGAGTGGCCTTCATACCCAAACCTGGGAGGGAGGGTTACACTGCTTTGAAAGACTCCCGACCAATCAGCCTAACGTATTGTATTCTGAAGGCGCAGGAGAAGCTGGTCGAGGGATTAGGGGTGACTTCATTAGATTAGGGAGACATTAGGAATGAGGTGCTCTTGGCCTTACCGCTGCATAGAAGCGAGCATGCTTTCCAGGCAGGCTGCTCGGTAGAAACTGTGCTTTATGCTGTTGTGGCAAAATTGTAGCAGCAGTTTGAACAAAAGGGGTATGCTTTGGGCGATTTCTTGGATATAGAAGGTGCTTCCAGCAATACTCCTTCAGAAGACATCTGTAGAGAGGCTTTGAGATGTGGCGTGCCGGGCTGGCTAGTATGCTGGATAGGAAGCATGCTACGCCGAAGAAGACTCGAATCCAGATAGGCTTAAGGCCTTCTAAGTGGGATAACCTTCATTTTAGTTAAAAAATTCATCTCTTAGGTGAAAGATTCAACTATTTCGTTGAAAATTCAATATTTTTTGGTTGAATATTTTCTTTTCAGCTGAAAATTTAACTATTTAATTTTTGAAGAAACATTTTTTATTCAACATAACGACTTAATAGGCTACAAAACCCTTTCTTGTAGGCGATCGGCACCTACTTTGACTAATTTTTTCTTAAATAGTAATTTGTATTACAAATATTTACTAAAGACTTAACCAAAAGATAATTTTTTATGATGGAATATCTGGGTTTTTAATTGTAATTCTTAAAAATATATATAACTTCTATAATTCACTTAATTAGAAAAAAAATGGTTAAAACTTTAATAATGTATTAAATTAAAAAATTCTGAAAACTTGGAAAGACATGATATGAACCTAGCACGGTCTATTCAATGACTTGCGTAATTTGAAATGTTTTTTCCGACTTGAAAGCTATTTTTATTCTTCGTCCACATAGTCTCCACGGATTGAAGATATTCATGATTCTGTAGGTTTTCTGGGTCATATTCAACGATAGCGATGATTATATATAGCAGTAGATACGTTTCAAATTTGACAGTCATCGTAAAAAAAATCTATCTGGAAATATGAAGAACCTCATCAGTCATCTTCTTCTTCCTATCGTGATTTTTCTAAAATTTGATGGTGAGTGTCCTCAATATATAATTAACGACTTATCAAATTTTGAAGTTTCCGTTTTTTAAATTCGAAAATTTTCAATTTTGTAATGTGTGCTCTTCCAATTTTCACTACATGATTTAAAGACGTGCTTTTAAATTGTAGATGAGGAAAACTTTTGGGCAAAAAAAACAATAGAACACATCTCTAGTGATCCAAAGTTAACGAACGTCTGTAAAACAACGTAAAACATTCAGGGGAGGGGGGTCTAGGCTTGAAATATTTATCAATTTTCCACATTTCAAACTCAATTTTAAACAATGTTATTTTCCTCTTTCCTTTTCTTATCATTATCCTACTATGTATTCAAGTTTAAATGATTCTTCATTTGGCACCGTACAATTTAAATAGTTTTGATTTCACCTGTTTTTTTTATACTAGTCTTTTTATGAGTTCTTTCTTGTAGTTATTACACAGACATGGCAAACATCAGAGAGGTATTGAATGAATACTTTCCGGCTAAGCTTATTATTATTAAGATTATTTTGAATTTACATTGAATTTATTCGAGGTCTTTTAACTTCCTTGAAATCATTTGAATTCCACGGAAATCCCTGGATTCTTTAAACTCTTTGAAGTCCTTCAATTTCCTACATTCTCTGAACACCTTCAATTCCACAAATTTCTTGTATGTTTACAATTTTCTAAATTCCTTGAATACCTTTAATGCTCTGAAAACCCGTAAATCTCAGAATTCCCTAAAATTCTAGAATTCGCTGAAATCCTTGAATAACATGAATTCTCTAAATGCATTAAATTATCTAAACTACTTAAATTGGTTTAATTTCTTGAATTCCCTAAATTCCTTAAATGCTCAGAAATCCTTGAAATTCTTGAATTCCATTAATATCCTATTTAATTAAACTTTTAAGTACTTGGCGTCCCTGAAATCCTCTAAATTCCCTAAAATATTTTAATTCTCTCCATTTCCTCAATTTTTCAAATATGATGAATTTCTAGAATTCCTGCAATATTCTAAATTCTCTGAAATCCTGTCAAATCATTGAATTCCTTGAATTATCTGAAACTTCTGCAATTCTCGGACTGTACGTGACTTTCTAAAAATCTTTGAATTCCATGAGGTTTCTGGAATCCTTGAATATTCTGAATTCCCTGACGTTCATTGAGTTCTCTGTATTTCCTAAATTCTTGAAATTTCCTGTATTCCTGGAATATTCTGAACTCTCTGGAATTTATTCTTCTGAATTCTTTTGCGTTCTTTGTCTTATTTTGAACTCCTCGTAATACACGGAATTCTTCAGGATGCAGGAAAGCCCTCGAATTCAAGGTATTCAAATGATTAATAGAAAATTGCATGAATTTTAAAACACAAGTATTGAAAGAAATTTAGACGCATTTAACCCTTATTTACCCCCACGTATTTTAATATACGCTGTTACCCCACGGGGGTCAAAAAGACCCGGCCCGTTTTCTCAGATTTGTATCTCAACGACAAATCGGTCAATCGAAGTCAATTTTTTTTACTGAAAAGGGGTTTTTGTGCTCTAACAGGCAATGTTAACCAAATAATTCTAAAATAAAAATTTAGAAAGCTGTATCAGAATTTAAGAAATGGTGTGATTGCAAAATCTTGAAATATATTTGTATAATCAAAATTATGTGATTCTAAGTTGAATAACGATAAAAACGTTTATATGTAGTGATTTTGAAAGGTCAACAGTAACAGTTTTTAATGGTATAGGTGACATCATTATCGGTTCCAAAAGGTATAATTATTTCATTATGTGAATATTACGAAAAACTGCAAAACATGTTAAAATATTGCTTGACACAAAATCATGTAGTATGTATAAAATGGGGTCAAAATTAAAGAAAAAGTCAAGGTAATGCATTAAAAAAGTGTTAATACAGTGTCCTCGTATATTGATGGCACATAGCTGTATTACAACGCACCCATTCGTACCACGTTTTTTGATATCTTTGCAGCACTTCGAGTGCGAGAACGCGTCTTCATTTTCGTTTCTGAACAATAAGAAAAAAAATTTTCAAATAAGAATATTTGCAAAATCATATCATTTTTTTCACGAATATAAGAAAAATATTGACATTTTTTATTCAAATTTCTATAAAATAAAATAAAAATGTTAACTCTTAAATTCGAAAATTCAGTTGAAAAATCATATTATTTTAATTTTGTTCACAAATATATAGTACTTTTCACCTGTGATACACGAAAAGCCTTGCCTCGCAACCAATCTCTGTCGATGGATGTTTCCGGGGAGGAATTTCTAGAAAATCAAGAAAACGCAACATTTCAATATAAGTTTACTCTTGCGTCACACAAAACCTACTTTTATTTTATTATTGGGCCCAAAAAAAATTTTAATAATGAATTTACTTCCGTTTTGTATTTGTCTTCAGATCACTTTTTGTAACGTTGTTACCCCACAGGGGCCTAAGAGGCACAAATCGAACTTTCACACTGTCGCTTTCGGCGTAATCAACCGAACTGAGTCCGATCATGGGTTCAGCATGGACTGGGACCTCTACAATCTCCA
>CAKNXH010000279.1:128207-208735 GCA_932178445.1 Andricus quercusramuli | reverse complement strand
CCCGAAGCAGCAGCGGCCGAACTGGTGGGGTGCGCGCCCCAATGGTTGGGGAGCTTGCACCTATGATTCGGGAGATTCGAGTCGTCCACCGTGTTGGATGTTGCGCTTTCGACGTTTGCGCATGTTCGCTAATGGCCGCAGCTGATAAACATATCAGGCTTTTCCCGAATATCACTGTTTCTAGTTCATGTCAATTTTATTATTCATGTGCGAGATGTCAGTGGAATACAGTGTAAACTAGTTATCGGGTTTTTCTTTGGATAATCGTTAAGGAAGGTTCATTAACGAAGAATTATTTCTGCATATATACAGAAATAATTCTGGAGAAAAAATAAGGTTTTATATTTCTCTTACCTCTGTTAATGAGTATCCAAAGAAAAACCAGATAACTAGTTTACACTGTATTCCACTGACATCTCGCACATGAATAATAAAATTGACATAAACTAGAAACGGTGACATTCGGGAAGAGCCTGATGTTTATCAGCTGCGGCCGTTAGCGAACATGCGCAAACGTCGAACGCGCAAGATCCAACGCGGTGGACGACTCGAATCTCCCGAATCATAGGTGCAAGCTCCCCAACCATTGGGGCGCGCACCCCACCAGTTCGGCCGCTGCTGCTTCGGGTGAGCACCCCAATGGTTGGGGTGCTTGCACGACTTGTTGGTGCGAGCTCACCAATCCTTCGTGTGAAACAGAAAAAAAGAGAAACCACCCCAACTATTGGGGTGTAAACCCGAACCACTGGGGAATTCTTCGCTCAGTGTAAGCGCTTACAAAATATTTCATAAAAGGAAATAATTAAAGCCCTTTACTAAATGTTGTAGATATTTTTGCTTCATGTTTAAACCGTTGTCAGATCTAGAAAAGTAGGGCATTGCATCTATATGTGTGTTTAGAAATTAGTGTAAAGCCTGATAAACTTAAGAAATGTTCAATGATTTTTGGGGAAGTAGTTTTTTTTAATCCCGTGATTTTACATATTTGATGATTTTTTTTCAAAGTCTCTTAAAATCCCTCGAAATATTGAGATTCTGGAAAATTCATTAAAATAGTTCATTGAGAATCTTCAGAATCCCATAAAATCACTAGAATCTTCAAAAATGTTATGAAAATTTTTGAAATTCATTCAAAAACCCTTAGAATCTTTTAAAATATCCGAAAACGGCATAGCTTCCATTATATCCTTCCAAACATTCCAAAATTTTAGGAAATTCTTCATAGAATTTGAAAGAAAACTTTAGCTTTGACATTGATTTTATTCTTTTCAAATTCACTAATCTATAGTATTTTTCCAAGCTACAGACATTATGGAACCTACTTGGACAAAATGGCTTCTCTCTTATGATACCGAATGGTTTAAAGTAACTGTGAATCCTGATCCTAATCCACAAGTACAAGAAAAGCCCGCCCTAGGAATTGAGCTCTTGTCTGGAAATTCTATTCAACCAACTGATATAGCCAGAAAAGTTACTTTTCCTTGGATCATTTTCAATGTACACAGAGTGGACCTTTGTTCAAAAATTACGGGAGCTACGCTTGCCAAGGAAGAACCTCTAGAACCTCGTGCTCCACGCGAAGAAAAATGCGGATTTCTTGGCTGGATTTCTCGACTGACTCGGGACTGATTCCTAAACTGTAGGCAGCCCCTTCAGGCTACCAGTGTAGGCACCATTCTCCTTCTGGATAGAGCGCTGAGTGCAGAGTACTGATTGATGATTGCATCAAGATTAATCTATACTTAAGATAAACAACAAATTTATGAAAAATTGTGTATACTTCTCTCGATTTATATTCTTGAATAAGAACATAATAAACAATTAATTTTCAATTTTGCTCTCCTACTACTTGAGTTTTTTAGAACAAGCCTACTACGACACGGTGGTCCTGAAGCATGTTTGGGTTGGCCTAAATTGTCGCCGAAAACAGGCTACGCTATTCGATTCTGTAGTGTTCAAATGGCGGCCAAAAACAGTTTTATTAATTTTTAAAGTGCTCAGTCACTGTTGAACCGGTTGATTTCTAAATTTTTTTTCATTGGGATATAAAAATCGTTCTGATAAGGATATCGACTTAAAACTTTTTTCTGCTCAAAGTACTTGAAATAAGCTTTCATTTTCTTTGCCGAACGTATCAAGGTATCTAAAACCGGCGCACCGGGACTCGGTATGTAGAGCGAGCACGAGGAGCGAGCGAGCGTGGGCCCGGCGTCCGCAGCCATTGGGCTAATGCTACAAAATTACTACAATTCATTTTGGAAAAAAAAAATTATCGGATAATTACACGATAAGGCTCATGCTTGATTGTAGTCAAAATTTTTTTTAAATGTGCTTCACTATAATGCCTAAAAACTATTTACCTGAAGAAAGTAAGAGAACGACGTATGCAGAAGGTGGATCAACTGCTAAGAAAGCGAAGCTAACTAGTGTTAAAAGACTGATTTTATTGTGTGCAGTGCCACAAATAAAAGAAACATATGATAATATTAACTTGCTTTTTGATTTAACTCAAGTAAACAAGATTCCATTCAAATTAGTCTGCGACTTCAAAGTTTTATTAATTATATATGGCCAACAAACTGCTACGTCTATGTACCCGTGTCCGTACTGCTTTGTTACTTTGAAAGATTTAAAAGGCGCGGAAGAAAATTATTGGCCTGATCAAATTTCTGAAACTGATCCTAAAATGATCGACGCTCTGATAGTCAGTGATAATTGTTTACGTTTGAAAACGTATGGCGATTTAAAAGATGATTATTTAAAATTCAGTTCATTGGACAAAAAGAAGCTTGCGATGCATAACCACAGTACAATTAATCTTCCACTTATAGAATGTGATAGTAGCACGTATGTCATTGAGAAATGTGTTCTTCCCGAATTGCATTTACTACAATGGGTATGTAAATCATATTTTTGGGATGACCTTGTTCCTCTCATCGGAAGAGAGAAAGCATTGTTATGGCCCAAAAAACTAGGTTGGATCTCCAAAAATTATCATCAAAAAATATCTAAAAAGAGGGCGAAGAGCTTTTTTAAAATATTAAATTCCTGCGTCCCCTGAAATCCTTGAATTTCTCGCATGTTCTAATTCCTAAAATACTTGGAATTCCCTGAATCCTGCGAAATCCTGATATTTGGTTAATTCCCTAAATTCTTCAAATTTCCCAAATGTGCTAAAATCCTCTAAATTACACAAAATTTGCTGAATACCCTGAAAGTCTTGAATTTTCGAATATTTGGATTTCCCTGAATTCTTTGAATTATCTGAAATTCTTTATTTCTGTGATTATCCTGAAATGCTTGAATATTCGGATTTCCCTGAATTTCTTGAATTTCATGCGTATCCTGAAATCTTTGAATATTCGGAATTGCTCGAAATGTCAAATTTACTTGAAATTACGAAATTTCTTGATTATTCAGCATTCCATAAATATCATAAATAATTTGAGTATTGGTAATTACCTCATTTCTTTGCACTCCGTGAATTCCTTCAATTCTATGAACACCTGTAACTCCCTAAATGCTCTGAGTTCTCTGAAATCCTGTGAAATTTCTCAGTTCCTTGAATTTTCCAAAATCCCTGGAATTCTCTGAATCGCCTGAATTCCCTGACTGTTCGAAAATTTAGGAAATTCAACGAATTTTCGGAATCACTCGAATATAGGACATTACACAAAAATATTTATTCGGAACAATAATTTCATACTTTTGCTTCAAATAAAACCATTCATTTGTATCAAAGAAATGTTTTATTGGACGTATTCAGTACGATAATTTCTTTATATCAAATTTTCTTTGTGTAATGGATATCATCTTAAGCTATAATATTCTTCCAGATTTTACGACAATAGATCCATTACATACTTTTCAAGATATGATGAAGAAAAAAAAGTTGCAGATGCAAGGACATTTTTTAAATTGATTTGATAAGTCTCTGGGGTCGAATTGTAACAAAATATATTGAAAAAGTAGACATGAAAATTGATGTTATATGAAATCTATCTAGACGGAGAAGCAACTGACCAATAAATAATTCAAGTTTATGCCTGTAGGTCAGAAAAAACATATTTGGTCAGTCATAAAGAAATCACCTTTACAGTATTTATTATTCCCTGGCAGGATTATTATTCATGAAATAGATAACGCTTTTATGGAATTTTCAAAGGATCAAGGTTAATATTTAATGTTCAAATCGAGAAACTGGATGGAGAATGATTTGCGATTATGATCTTTACGAAAAGAAGTTCCCTTTCAATGATGTTAGTTTTCAGACATATTTTCATATTTTCGTCCTTCAAAGTGTGAAATTTATTGATACAATAATTGCGATAAAGTCGAATATTTCTCTGCCAAATTGGGGATAAGAATTTAATATGGAGACTTGAATGTTTTTATCTTTGAATGGTCTGAAATCTCTGGAGCTCAGAAGGTTACATCTGATCCCCCATTAAGAAAAAACTCTCGCAGTATATTTATTATACCGGAATGTTCCCAATTTTTTCATGCTGAGACTCAAATCCTCATAATTTTCTTACGAGATGGTGCCAAGAATCAGCATAAAATTGGCTACTGAAAAAAAAATGAAATTTTAGGAAGAGATGTAATTTTTTTATTACGGGAATAATAAAAATATGCTCGAGAATGTTATCTTATCGCGAAGCGGAAATACAGATCTGTAGACCCTCTAATGTATGTGCCTAAAAAAATAATTAAACGATATTTAGTAAAATAATGATTCAAAGTAATTTAAAGTTCTAATCAAATAAATTCTCTTATCAGCTTTTGATTAGAAAATTCATATATGTTGTACCTGAAGTTGTACTTGGCAGATTTTTTGCATCGCAGTTGTTTTTGGTCGGATTTCATATTTCTGTATTAGAGACAGATTATTTTTTAGGATCTGGTAAGATTATTAAATAAGATTCTTTTTCTTACAATTAGGTCAAAACAAGGCGATCTGTCAAAAAAAAAATGGCAACGATATACATGTTTCGAGGTACTTGTATAATTTTTTTAATGAAAAAATCTTGATAACTATAGGAAACATGGCATGGAAAGGGTGAATTTTTTACCACTTGTCCCGTTGTGCTGCCCGAATGCCAAGACTAATTAATGACACAAACATCCGAAATTATATTTCTTGCGTAACGAAGATTTTATTATATGTTTAATTATTGCACTGCACTCGAATCACGGAACTGCACATTTGGAGCCATTATACGGCTTACCATTTTCATTTATTTTCAATATAAAGTATTTTCAAATACATCCCCGTAAAAGTGAATAAGTGAATATTTTAGATTTTTGAAAAATGTATTGCATAAAGGTATATCAAAAGAATATCTGTGCATTTTTTCAAATTTTTCCTAACGTCGACCCCATGCTGACGCTTTCAAGGTCATAAATATCAATCGTGGCAGCTAGCTAATCGATTTCAATGAAGCTCAGTGTAGTTGTTGTATTTTATGGCAAAGTTTTTCGGCAAAAGGATTTTCAAACATCGCTAATGCAACGAGAATAATATCCATGATAAAAACTTTTCATTTTCAAGGGGGAAAAGCGAGTCCGCGAAAGTTTACCCCACATACCACCCACTGAGGGCGGAAGGTGGGTAACTTTAAAATTTTCAAAGAAAACCTATATTTTTTGTTGAAGATTCAGATTTTGCATTGAAAAATACGTGAGTCTTATCAGAAAGAAAATATTTTGATTCGCTTCAGATGGCGATCCATCATGAACTTCATGTCAATGATTTTCAGAACCGAGTACCATTTTGTCAACGGGGCTTCAGCAGAGATAAGGGAAACTGAATTTCTCTTTTCGAGTATTGTTCTCAGACGAGTAGTCTTTCACGAAACATGGTACGGTTAATCGTCATAACATGCATTATTGGAATGTGGAAAACCCATACTGGTTGCACGAAGTTGAGGGTCACCGTCCTTGGTCCGTGAACGTTTTGCGTGGAATAATTGGAGACCAGCTTATCGATCCGTAGTTTGTTGATGGTAATTTAAACTGTGTAAAATATCCTAAATTTTCGGAAAAAGAACATCCAACATTACTTGAAGACCTAAGCTTGGAACTGCATCAGAACATGTGGTATCAGCATGACGGTTGTCCAGCGCATTATTCGGCAATCCCAATCAAGAAGTGCCAGCAATTTGGGAAAATATGAAACGGCAAATCAGGACTGTTTGTAACCAAATAACACCAGACGCACTCTGCAGCTATGTGCAAACTTTCAAAGCGCTGATCATCGAGTGCATCGGAATGGATGGACACCACTTTGACCACTCAATGTAAAATTTTCTTTGAAAATAAGCACCTCGATGATGAAAGGCGAGGAGGCTAACCGAAAACAAGCTCTACAAAGGGAACAGATTACTTTTATGTCCAAGTCGCGTCATCGTTTCTGGCTAGCGCATTCCTTGAATAGTCAACAATGTCATTTTTTGCAAATGCAGTGAGATTTTTCTGTTTGATGTTCCCGTTTTGAACGGAAGGGTGCTAAACCTTTTTATTTATGGGATCGTTTCTCACTTCTTCATACCGAAAATTTGTGTACCTTCTTGGGAAAAATTAAAGCCGATGGTACTGTCTACTAATCATTTCTAAAAGATAACTCCTAGAATTTCAATTTTGATCCACTATGTATTCAGAAACAAGACAATTCGCTCTAGAAACATCAGTGAGAGTTGTAACCTCATCTTGTAGCTGTAATCCTAGCTCTACTTCTACTAACTAGGAACAGCGGAAATTCGGGTGCTGATCAACTTCTGTTAATTTTCTTCTCCTACTAACAGGACTGAATTTTTAATTTATTCTCACGAACACTGTATCTTTCAAGGTTGCAACATCGTCTATAATAAGCAGCTGCTTTTAACCAAAAGAAGGAGAGTGCATTTAAATTCGAACACTTTATTCGTCGTTATACCTCGATTACACAACTTCATAGCACAGAAATAGTTTTTCCAATCATTTTGGAATTCGATTTGAAAAATGATCTTTCTCTTTCTTAGATCGCTTTTATTTACAAGTTTCTCTAGCCCTCGTCGAAGCATCCACTAGAATGAACATTATTATCACACTACCTTTCAACGCAGGTTAGAGGGTTTCAAACTGATAATTATCATCCCAAGGATGCATTTAAATCTCCTCGGATGATTCTTATTAGTTCGTCTGGGGTTGAAAAAATCCAGCCGAATAATTAGGTAATAGTTAGGTATTTCAACGTTTGAATTTGGGTTATCTCACCTTGCATGAATGGAAGAAAGAGTCAGAAGAAGTACGTTTACATTTTCGTGTACGTTTTTCCAATCCGATTTTTTCCTTCGGAGGGAGATTTACTTTTGTCCAGCCCAGTGGTCTTTTCACGGAGTTTTGCCAATAGTTTCGAATTTTTCTGAATCGTTTTAAGTTTAGAACATCTGCAATTTATTTCTTTATTTTGAATGAAATTTATTTCCTAATGAATTTCAGTTCTGAAATAAATTACGGGTCGATTGCTTACACCTATTTGAAATATTCGTATATTAAACTCTACCCTTCTGTCATATCTGGAATTTCCCATGCTGTTTCCAATTTTAGTTTCATTAAAATCAGACTGTTCCTGCCAAAATTGTTAATTTTGGAAATCTGCCTAGTATAGAGGTACTAAGTTTTATTCAAATCGATTAGATGGCTACCAGAATTGATATTTCTGAGCTGAAAAGCGTCGTCTGGGAAAAGCGGGAGGTCGAGGCTTGGGAAAGGATGCCGAAAAACTCAGCTTTTTTGTGTGTTTTGCCCTCTAACTATCAACAACATTTTTTCTTTTTTGAGACAATTCAGACATTTTTTTGAGTAAGTTGCAATCAAAATAAGTTAGAGGCCTCGACATTTGGCCCGGGCATTAGTTTTTAAAGAACACAAATCTCTTTTTTTTTTTAACTATCAATAGCGTCAACTCATTTAGTTAATATTTCTCTTAACAAAATGAATATTCATCTAAAACAGTAGTTTCATACTTCTGCTTCAGATAAAACCTTTCATTTGTATTGAAGACACGTTTTATGAGACGTATTCAGTACGATAATTTCTTTGAATCGGATTTTATATATTCTGTTGAGTTCCTGGGGTTCAATTGTATCTTAATATATATAAAAAAATAGATTTGAGAATGTACAGTATAAGAAATCTACCTAGATGAAGAAGCAATTGAATAAAATAATTAAAGTTGTCAAGGTGTTTAATGAAAAAAAAAATTTTCAAATTACGCAAACATGACTTTACCTTTGTTTTCTAAAAATATTGTTCTCATCTCCTTGTTATCACGTAGTAATGTTTCTTCAAGATATATTTCCTAACTTCAAATATGTCACCTTCAATAAGAGAAGCGTAATTTAGAATGACTTGAGATTTTTAGGTCTACGACGAAAAGTTGCCTTTCAATGATAACAGTTTTATAATAGTTTATTTTTAATGATAAAAGTCTAATGCTTCTCTGCCAAATTGGAGATAAACCAATTTTAATCCCGCATCAAAAATCCTTCTGCAGTATATTTATTATACCATAATATTTTGAATTGCTTATTACTTCTGATGAAATAAAATTATAAGAAGAGATTTAATATTTTTATTACGAACATGATAAAATCTCCTCGAGAATGTTATATTATCGCAGAGTGCAAATACAGATAATACAAACTAATAAATATATATACATACTAATATACTAATAGATAAAAATGCGAACTCTGTAATGCATGTGCTTGAAAAAATGAATGAAACGATAATTAGTGAAATAACAATATCAAGTAATTTAACATTTTTTGCTTCGCATATGTTTTTGACCAAATATAATAATTTTCCGTATTTGAGAAAGATCAAATAAGTACAGCTATAAATTAGTACTATCTATCAAATTAAACTATTAATTTACTTTACATTAAAAATTGAACGAGCGGTTTGCATAATTTTTGGTAAAAGGTAATGAAATTGACAAAACTGATTTATGTTGAATTCAAATAAATTATAAAATCTTAAATGGTTCAAAATATTTTACAATTTATTTCTTCTTTGAATTTTTGGTTTTTACACCTAAGACGTAAAATTGCAGAACCTTTTCAAGACGTCACAAAGTCTTGAAAAAAGTATCTAGAATCCATTTCTGTTGATTCATCGATAAAAAATGGTATCCATCGTTTCGACGAATTAGGATTTAGAGGTGAGCACAGTTGAAAAATTGATTTTTTAACATAAAATATGGTTAAATAATGTTAAAAAAAGGCAATATTGTTGAATGATTGTGGAAAAATTGAATGGGGTTGTTGCATGAATTTTAGGCTCATAAACATCTTTTTTGACTTTTTGAAATTAGTTTGGCTCAAAATTTGAATTTTCCATTTTTCTCATAGTTTCATAGTTTGAGCTAGCACTTCGAGCTCGGTCTTTGTACCTCCCTCACTTTTGTGGTTTGAGCTTTTAAAATTGTTGATCAGATCGTTCACATCTATACTCTCTAAATCTGAATTAGTAGAAAACTACTAATTGGTAGTAGTTTTCTGCTTATTCAAATAGTGCTGATTCGTTTACTGGTAATTAGTAAGAATCTATTAATTCAATTAGTAAGAATAACTGACTAGATGAATTAGTAACTATATCTACTAAAAGAATTGGTAATGCTAGTACTAAATGAATTGGTAAATGTATTGCTGGTTACTATTGCAAAGGATAGTTGAAAGTAAATTTAAAAACTGATTTGTCAACATAGAGAATTTTATTGAAACATAATTATAAATTATTGACGTCTGATTAGGTCCGATAAAAAAAAAAACAAGTTAGTTCAATCTGGATTGAAACCATGTTATAGTAATAATTAAGACTAGAATATTAATAATCTTTTAAGGTTTTACCAGAAATAGCTGGGAAAACATTCCCTGTTTATTATCATTTTCTTTTCAGTTCCTGGGTATTCTGTTAATATTTTTAATTTAGAAATCTTTAAGGAACTACACTACAAGTACATTGCACCATTAAATAATCAAATAATACTAAAAACATAATTAATCATTTCTTGAATTTGTCTCTAAAGTCTATGAATTACAATAATAATTCAAACAAATTTTTAGTTGATAGTTGATAGTTGCATTTTGAACTAAAATGATCAGTTTTCGAACAAAAATGGAATAGTTAAATTTTCACTTAACAAATTAATTTTCCAGAAAAAAAATTTTCCAGCTATGATGAAACTTTTACTGAAATAGATTAATTTTGAAAAAAAAGATGAATTTGTAACAAAAGGGTAACTTTCAACCAAGTAGTTTTTATCTTCAACAAAAAAGATGAAATTTCAATTAAAATTATGAATACTTAAATTTTCGACCAAAAAATTAAAGTTTCGAGAAATAAGATTGATTTTGAAATATAATGAATAATTTTCTACAAAAAAAAATACATCTTCTGAAGAAAATAAATTTTCAACTAAGATAATGAACTATTGATTGAAATAGTTGAATTTTCAACAAAATAGCTCACTTTTCAACCAAAGAGATCAATTTTTAATCAAAATGATGAATCTTGAACAAAACCAAAATTAATTTTCAACAAAAGAGTTTGGCTTTTAACTCACTGATTAAATTTTGTATTCCAAAAAAGATGAATTCTGAACGAAAAATGTAGTAATTGATATTCCAAAAAAAGATTAATTTTCAATCTCAAACAGTTGAACTCAACAAAAAAAACAGTTTTTCAACATGAGTTGAATTTTCAACTTAAAAAGATTTTTCAGGCAAGGGAGGGGAAAAATTGCAAACAAGATGTTGGATTTTCAAGCAAGATAATGAATATTTGAATTTTGAAATAAAAACGATCAATTTTCAAATAAAAATATAATAGTTAAATTTTCATTTGAAAAAATTAAATAAACTAAATTAAAATTTTTGCGCTTTAATGTATGTAGATACTTTTTTTTCAACTTATCCGCCCTTCAACAATAATGCGGTTCAAAAAACCATCCTTTAAAGATATAAGAGTTTTAGACTCTTTTTGTTTAGGTTAAATAATAATTTTCGTAATTTAGGAAAAATAGATCTGATGATTATAAGTTCTGCCTCAAAAGTGTAAGTTTAGAAAAAAAAGTCTTCAAAATCTTCACTAAGACAACCTTTTTATCCGTAGCAACAATGAAATGAAAATTTTTAACCCAAAAATTGGACTTAGAAGTTGTAAAGTAATTTTAAAAATTTCAAAATTAAACTTTTTTAATTAAATTGAAAAACCAGCAGAATGTATTCAAAAAATTATTAAATTATGTTTCCTTAGCAGTTCATTTCTACTCATTAAATTACTAAGTTGGAACTGCTAAGCAGATTAGTAGAATACCCTCACTCATTCATTTAGTAACATGAATCTTACCATTTCATTTAGTAAAAAGTGATAAAATTACTAATTTAACAGTCAGATACAATGCTACTAATTGAAGTAGTAAAATTTCTACTACTTCGGATTTAGAGAGGTTGATTTTGCATTTTCTTCTAGTAAAACTCTTTGAACTTTAACAAACACATTATTATCACGTGTCCTGCGCTTCACGCTCGATTTAAGTGTTTCAAGAGCGCAAAATCGCCCATCTTATGTCATTTTTTCTCCGTCAGTACATAAAGCCAATACCTTCTAATTGAGATGAGAGCGTGAACAATTGAGAAATTCACTAGTTAGTTTCTGCGGTTCAGTTTCATTAAATAGAATTAAAATTCGATTACAACCAAAAGGTTGCAGTACAGAACTAGATCACCAATATTTTTTGCCAACATGGGTTCACAATGGTCTTGAACACGACAATATAACCAGACTAGGAAACGATTATAGGGACAAGAGAAGAGAAGTTGAAATACTAGTTACAGAAAGAAAGAGTAAAATCATAGCGGAAGAAGATAAGAAAATGTAAAACGATTTTCAAGGAAGTAAGAAATTGTTTTAAAAATGGTTCAGGGTCATAAAAAAAGGAAGTAGTAGCACAAAATTAGTTGGAATTAGGAAAAGCAAGGGTAGATTGGTATATGATAAGGACGTAGTAAAAGTCGTTTTTATTTTCAAGGAATTATGGGAAGGTGGAGCAGCACAAATGCGAAATAGAAGACAATACTTTGGAAAGCCCATTTGAAAGAATCTGTGCTTCCGAAATTAGGAATATAATTGAGAACTTGAAAAATGGTAAGGTTGCTGGTGTGAATGATATTTCCATAGAAATGCTTAAAAGCGGTGGCGAATTTATACCTAAACTTTAACAAAACGACGCGATGGCTCAATAATCTTGACTCTATTGACACGATAAGCAGGTCATATTCATATACATTGTCTTCTAAATGTTTGAACAAAGTTGAAAAAAATAAAATTCGTTCAGAATCTTGAAATGACAAGCGATCAATGGCCTCCAATTAAGTTATAAACGTTCAGTCTTCATGCGCTACTTTTCAATAGAGTTCTGTTTTTGATTTTTAAAATTATTTTCGGTTGCATATTTTTCCAATTTTCCAGAAAAACTTGCAATTATTTAGCAAACTCTGCCAAAAATACAGGTCTTTTCAAATGCTACAATTTACCTCTTAAACTTTTTTAGATAACAGTCGTCATTTGGATGAAAATGAGACTTGTTGATTTATTCATTTGCGATGCGTAAAACCAAAAAGACAAGTCTTATGAAAAATGGATAGAAGGGTAATTTTTTATGCTTTGAAAGGCTACGATTCTTCTTTAGAACTTCTTTTAAGTATCTGTTGTCGTTTGGCGTAAAATTGGAATATAAGATTTTTGCATGGTATTTCCAATTCACACCAAACTACCAGGTGCCAAGTTGATACGACAAATGTATGAAAAAGTTGCAAGAATTCGATATCTCTATTCATAATCAACTTGCTTTAAATTCCGGAATCAATGAGCTGCCATATGATTTCAACTACTCAGCACATTATGAAATTATCTAATCCTCTGACCTGAATGTTTAAAAATTCGCGTGAGTATAGCTTAGGCCGAGTAATCCAATATAATTATATATACATATACGTTAAAAAATATATTCATAATATGTTCAACTAAAAGGTCCCTAAAGGATGCTTGTCGTGCTTTTGACCAAAAGACAATTCATTAGGAGAAAATATCTGCGTTTCCAATTGTAATTCTGGAAAAAATATAACTTTTGCGATTTACTTGATAAAAAAATGGTTAAGATTTCAAAGATGTATTGAATGAAAGAAATTCTTTAGGTTTGAAGAGACCTTCTGTGGTCTTGTACGCAACAATTTTATTTGTCGAAAGACTGTGTACAAGATCTATTCAATGATATTCGTAATTCAAAATGTTTGTTCCGGTTCGGAAGATATCGCAATGCATCTTCCTCGTAGCCTCCACGTATTGAAAATTTGGTTATTCTGTGGGTTTTCTGGGTAATATTCACCGTTAGTGATCAGAATATATATATATAGCAGTGACTAATTTTAAACTTTATCAGTCTTCGTTCAAGCAATCTTCCTAGACACATGAAGATCCTGATCAGCACTGTGGTTCTTCTCGTCGCGATTTTTTTTAAATTTGGTGGTAAGTGCACTCAATATAAATAACGACTTATCAAATTCGGAAGTTTTTTATTTTTAAGTGGGAAAGTTTTTAAATCTATGCTCTTCAAATTTTCGATAACTGACATTGTTTTATGTTTTATGTTTCTATATTAATTACCATTAGAACACGTCTCAACTTGTTTATATGAACTACGGGGTAACTTACGAAGTTAACACACCCTATTTGCCAATCTTAGCCACTCTTAAGGGCTTCCAACCACCCTCTCACAAAATATTTGGTCCCATAAATCCCAATAAGGAAACATTCTTGGGCCAAAAAAACAAAACCACCCTTAACAAAAAAAAATTAAGAAAAATTTCACTAATTTAGTGTGCCCAATTTTGAACATTGCAATAATCAAACGAACCTCTTCGGATCAAAAGGGAATATGCGTGAATTCAGCCTGAGAAGGATTATCGTGAATGTCAATTTTAAAATCGTTCGCATTTTAATTTCAAAGACTGATACTTGTAGAAAATTTCAAGGCATATCTATTTTTCCTTGAGCGGATGCTTCGATAAGTTACCAATTTTATTAATCCTGAATTACATTTTTATGTCTTCTGGAAGTTATTAAGAACAAAATGTAAATATTCTATTCAAAAAAAAATTGTAATTTCTTTGTATACTGTAAAAATAATAAATTTCAACATTCAAGCGCCTCATTTATCGAGTTTTCTGGGAAGTTTCTTCAGCTTAATCGGATTAATGGTTGCTCAACGTTCGCTTGGTAAACTCAAACATGCAATTGAGTATTGATGAAATCAATAAATTTCTACAATTGACAAGTCCGCGTCAGTTGAAGTGAAAAAAGATTGAAATTTTTTGTTTTCGAAAAATCTAGTTTTTTATCCATTACTTCGAAAACTGCAAAACCTAAAAATATTTACTAACATTAGGAAGATGCACCTTGAAATTCTTCACAAATATCAGTCCTTGAAATTGAAATCCGAACCACTTCAAAAACTGACTTTCAGGACAATGCATTTCAGGCTGAATCAATGCGTATCCCCTTTTAATTCATGAGTTGATCCCTTGTATTTATAACACATGCATTGCAAGTATTGGGGAGGTATTGCAATTAATACTATCTGGTTCAGTTTATTATCATTGAGATTATCTTTGATTTACAAGTCCTTCAATTTCCTGAAGTCTCTAAACTCCTCGAAACCTATGATTTTTTCTTTCATGTCTACAATTTTCTGAATTCTTCGAAGTCCTTGAATGCTCTGAAACCGCAAAAATCTCTGATATCCTTGAAATTCTGGAGTTCTCTTAAATCTTCGAATAACTTGAATTCTCTGAATTCCTTGAATACTTTTAAGTGATTAAATTATCTTAATTACTTGAATTTATTTAATTTCTTGAATTCCTAAATTCCCCGAATACTCAGAAATCCTGGAATTCCATTAATATCTAAAAGAATCTTTGAAGCTTCTTCAATTCTCTGATTACTTGAAAAGCCTGAAATTGTCTGAATTTCATGAAATATTTCAATTCTTTCGATTTCCTCAATTCCCTGAATATGATGAACTTCAGGAATTCCTCCAAATTTTTTCTTTTTCTATAATCGTGCAAAACCACTGAATCCCCTGAATTATCTGAAACCACTGAAGTTCCACGACCGTCTGTGACTTTCCAAAAATCTCTGAATTCCATCAAGTTTCTAAAAAATGCTTGAGTATTCTGAATTCCCTGACATTCTTTGAATTCTCTGTATTACTTAAACTCTTGGAATTTCCTCAATTCCTGGACTATTCTGAACTCTCTAGATTCCCTGAATTCAGTCGAAATTGGTGCAGCCGTTTTGGAGAGCGACCCATTTTTTTATCCCCCCCCCCCCCCCCCCCATGGTGGAACGTTAAAAAAAAACTTATTGCGGCGGGGCATTGATTTTCAGCTTATTCTAGAATCCCCGTGTTACTTTTTTAAAATAACACGTTCGTTTCGCTCGATCCCAGGTCGCTCGATTTTTCATGACTTATTGATTTAATGATGACAGAGTTCGGGCTCACTTCAAATATGAAAAATAGTGTAAATTATGTCACAAATTTGAGAAAAAACAGTACCAAATGATTCCATGCAATTTTTGAAGTATTAAAGATATGTTACTCCGGATTTAAAAGTGTAGAGTCCGAAATCATGAGGTTTTCAATAGAAAATAAACTTTATGGTTTGGAAACATTTAAGAGTCATATTTGATGGTTAAAAAGTCATAGTTATTGGTTGAATATTGAACTATTTTGTTGAAAATTCGTCTTTTTGGCTTGAAATTTTAACAATTTCATTGAAATTTTTTTCTTTCTAACTAGAATTTTTTTTGTTAATTCAAATACTTTGTTGAATATTCATGTTTCCGTTCAAAAATTCATCTTTTCCTGTAAAAATTCCACCAATTCTGGTTAAAAATGCAACTACCTGGAAAAATATTTATTTCGCCTCAAAAATTCAATTATTTCGTAGAAGATTCAACTAGTTGGTTAAAAATGTATGTATTTAGTTGCAAATTTATTTATTTTTGTGGAAAATTAATTTTTGGCTAAAAATGCAAACGGTTAGTTGGATCCAACCATTTTTTATTTTTGATTGAAATTTGTTTTTCTTGAAACCATGGAGAATAGACATAAGGAGACCAAAGTCCTGTACATTGACTTCACCAAGAACGAGCATTTTTCTGTCGGATGTACAATAACGCATAGAAATGCTAGATCTTCTCGAGCGCGGCGCTAGTGTGGTACGCCTAAAGATGGCCGCCGTCATGGTCCGTGTAAATATAACCTCAAGGCTCAAGCATAAATACAAAATTCCTAAATCATTAAAACAATTTGTTGAGTCATGTATTCAAAAGGAATCCTTTGGTGCATTTTAAACTGATGAAATATTCTATATTTATCAAACACAATAATCCTGACTTTCACGTTCAAATAAAAATCTTAATTATTCTCTATTTAAATGTTTATAACGCAAAGGTTATATTAATTCGTTAGCGCAATAATTCAAAAGTACCTATCTCATCCATTGCAGGGTCTCTACAGTTACACACACACACACACACACTTCAAAAAAAGATGTTTCGCGATGGATAAAATTATTTAAATTATTCAACTCTTGTTTTATGTCAATGACAATTTACCTCTGTAAATCACATATTACAATCGTGAATAATTCAGAATCTGTCAATGTCAACAAAACAAAAACAGCCGCCGCTCAATACGCGTGCGACACTAGCGCCTGGCACGGGAACGGGAAGTATTGTAAACATTATCATACAACAAAAATTTGCTCATTTTTGGTTACACTACTTTGGTCTCCTTATGTCTATTCTCCATGCTTGAAACATTAACTATTACAGTTTGCGTTGAATCTTCTTGTGTCGAAAATTCAACTACTTAATTGAAAGTTAAACTACTCTCTTGAATCTTAGTTTTTATACATTCAGATCATTTATAATTGAGAAAGTATTAGAATTGTCAGAAATCTCACACCTCAGATTTTCAACGTATCTCCACCTTTTGTGACCTCCTGAAGCCGGAAATCAAGTTTTGGCGTTGGCGGTTGTCTGTATGTATGTCTGTCCATCTGTAAACACTATGATTCTCGAAAAAATAGACGGATCAAATCGAATTTTAGCACAGTTCTTTTAGGGATTCATTATTGTACAGTACAATAATGAGGTAATTACTGTACTGCTCCCATCACAGACCCACGAGGGGCTACTCAAGTTCCTGAAAACAGGCACGTAATACGCGCGAATCATGCCTGCGGTGTATAAAATAAATTAAAGTACTAATTCTCTAAAATTTTCATATTAGAATCTCAGCACCTTTTAGCTGTAATAACAAATCTACCTTCCTGTGCTGCAATATAATTTCCAACAGATCTCTTCCCTTCCAATTGACTTATTTATCTCGCTTATAAATAGAGGTTAGGAAATAGTAAACGAACCGGCTCACCTGTTCCACGCGCATGCGGGTATGAGCAGTCGTAATCTCTTCTATTGTACCGTACGGTAATGATGCGAGAAAAATTATTAAGTTTAGCCTTTTTCAATATTTATAAAAAAATAACAGATTTGAATCATAAGAAGTCACCTACTCATGAAAGAAAATACCGTTGAGCAATTAACGGAATGTTTTGTATAATTTTCTTTTACTCCGAAACTGGTATTTAAGGCAAGTGAGGAAATGAAGTTTTTGTTGTCAAAATACACTCTTCAGTTTTGATATCAGATTCACAAAAAAAATGCAATGTTTCAAGCTCTAGTTTATAGAATCATGTATTAAACAATGCGCTTAATATTCCTGTATTTATTACTCAACTGTAACTACAATATTTTACTATAAAAAAGACGTACGGTAATGACGTCTGAAAATACAACGTACGGTAATGACGCTAGGGGAGTTCTTATACTAAGTGAGAGTAAATAGGAACAGATATGAAAAAAAAGAACTCACCGTTTTGTAGAAGATGATAATAAGTATTTATTGAATTGGAAAAAATTCAGTACGAGTTTCTAAGTCAATCTTATATTACTGGGACTTCAAATGTGCCTTCAACTTGACAATTGCCCATAAATGCATGAACTCTTGGTAACAAATCAATTTATTTTCAATTTAGTTAATATTATTTTAGATTATATATTTATGAATTTGATTTGATTAAACTTGAAGACTTGATTTAAGTGTGCACAATTAATTGATTCAAATGCATCCGAATCAATGCAAAGAATTGAACTCATTGAAAAAAAAAATATTTCTTTGATCGACTTATCAGATTCCGACAAATCTGGACCTTTGGAATCAAAGAAATGGTTTTCTTGAAAGTAATAAATATTGGTTTGGATCAAGAAAGATAGCCAAAGAATTAATTTCTTTAGATCAACAAAAGACATGTATCTGTTTGAAATAAAAATTGTTTCTATTAAAGAACACTTGATGCTAAGAAATAGGATTCAAGTAAATGCTTCTCCTTGGTTCGATAAATTCTTTTTTTTAGTGGACAGGATTGTAGCTTCTTATTGTGAGGTAACTTAGAAAATAACATGTTGAATATACAAACCAGAGAGTATTAGTTAGTGAACCTGTCTTGTGTTTGCTAAGTATGTGTGATAAAAACGAGGGCCCAACTCAAAAAGCAGAGTGGTCATTATAGATTTACACTCCGAGAGAGCTTTTTCTAAAATGGAATTATCGAATTGTTTCATATTTAGTGCTCCCGTTTAGAATTGTTGAGTGTTAAATTTTGAGATCGATATTAATTCTTCCATAATTACAAATATTTTTTTACAGAATTGAATGCTGCAGAAAATGAGGCAGTGAGTTCAGGATACGGTTTCGAGCGCCCGGGGTTACGCCACAGAGCCGTGGGCTCGCGTGAGAGCAGGCGAGTTAGCGTTCCACCTGTAAATCGCCCCGTCGGGCTTCTTGAAACATCAGTAGTGACATCATTTTTTTTCAAGCAACACGTTCGCTTGAGGGTAGCCGGAGGAACAGTAGTGCATGTTAGCTTTGCGCAAAATACTCTTCCTGATAGCCCCGATTATCATAAACAGCATAATTATATAATCCGGCTTGGTAAAATAGAAGGCTTCACAGTGGTTATGTATGTAAGACCAGATGGATCACTGATGGGTCTCCGACCACCGAATCCACATAGTAAGCATTTTTCTAGATTTCTTGTTAAGCCAAATGTCACCTAAAATAACAAAAACTTTTTACAGAACGATTGCTATCATGATAAGCGCTAACAAAATATTGTATAAAAGGAAATAATTAAAGCCGTTTCCCAAATGTTCTATATTTTTTCACTTTCTGTTTAATCTGTTGTCAGCTCTAGAAAAGTAGATTATTGAATCTCTGGGTGTGTTTAGAAACTAGTGTGAATCACGATAAACTTATGAAATGTTTAATGATTTTGGGGGTAGTAGTATTTTCAATCCCGTGATTTTACATAAAGTTTGATGCTTTTCTTTATTATTTCTTGAAACCCCTCGTAATATTGAGATTCTGGGAAATTCATTGAAATACTTCATTGAGGATCTTCAAAATCCCAGTGAAAGCCGTACGATTTATTGATGGTCATAAAAAAGTTAAACTGACTAAAAAAATGTAACTATTCACCTTATGAAATTTCAAATTTAAAAAGAACTTTTAATTTTTACTCTCATTTCGATGTTTTTCAATTCAATAATCTTTATTTTCTTTTAAAGCTACAGACATTATGGAACCTACTTTGACGACATGGCTTCTCTCTTATGATACAGAATGGTTTAGAGTCACAGTGAATCCAGATCCTAAAGTACAACAAAATCCCGCCTTAGGAATTGAGCTCTTGTCTGGAAATTCAATTTCAGAAACTGATACAGTCGGAAAGGTTACTTTTGCTTGGATCATTTTCCATGTATACAGAGTGAGCCCGCGTGCAAAAATTACGGGAGCTACGCTTCCAAAGCAAAAACCTGTACCTCATGCTCAACCTTCAAAATCCTAATTAATGATTGCATTAAGATTAATCACTACATAAGATAAACAACAATTTTATGAAAAATTGTGTATAATTTCCATGATGTATATTCTTGAATAAAAACATGACAAACCAAAAATCACTCTTATAGTTGATTGTTGAGTTACTGAACAGTAAAAGTAAATATTCACCGACGTGTTCAATTTTGCTCTCTTGCTACTTGAGTTTTTTCAGAACACGCCTACGACGAATTTAATTCAGTTAGAAACACTCACAATTCAAAGTTGCTTAATTCTTAGGGTATTGAAGTTAAAATTGATTAGTATCTATTTCCCAAATTTACAAATTTCCATTCAATTTTTTATCGCGTTTTCTATAATCTCTCAATTTTGAACCATAAGCATTTCCACGATATTAAAATTTGTGAACGTTTTCTGTTTGAGATTATTCAGGTTCCTGTACTTGAACACATAAATTACAGAATTATTATTATTCTGGTTTACAAATGTGCAATAAACGAATTATTTTCCATTTCTTCAAGAATTGTTCACTTTTGTTTACCACAGTAAGAAACTCCCAAACTTGGGATAAGCGAGCAGGAGCCCACTCTGAGCCCCGTTGCGGCGAGTGAACCAAGACCGACAATCAAAAAAGCGAGGACACGCAATGCTGCAGCTAAAGCGACGTCTTTTTGTCTATATAAATTCACGTCTTTCTTTTCCAATCTCCTTTGCTCTATCTCATCCTATCCTCCATCTGTCCACGTTAATCTTTTTCCATATCTCTGTCAATCTAAAGTTCCTTCAATCCTTTTCAACCCACTCTTATTTTATCTTATCTTGTCCTTCATCTATACTCCTTAATATTTTCCCATCTCTCTTTCAATATAAATTCCCATCTATCTTTCTTACTCTCATCATCCTTATATCATGTATATAATTTTCTATCTATTTTTCAATCTAAATCATGTCTAAATTTATCCATATCTGTCTCATCTCACTCTGTATCTATTAATGTCAAAGTTTTTCTATCTCTGTGCATTTATATAGACAAAAAGTTCGAAAACGATTGAGTTTAATTTAATTAGGAGATAGAGAAAGATTGAAGTTGATGGAAGCAGGATAGGATGAGATAGTGAAAAGGAGATTGGAAAAGAAAGACGTGAATGTATATAGACAAGAAGATAGCAAAAGATTGACGCGGATAGTTCGAGGATAAGAAAAGATAGGGAAAAGGAGATTGAAAAAGATGAAGGTAGTTTAGATTAATTAAGAGATAGAAAATGATTGACTTTGACAGAAGGAGGATAGGGTGAGATAGAGAAAGGGAGATTGGAAATGAAAGACGTGAATTTATATAGACAAAAAGTTATAAACAGATTGACGCGGGAAGATCGGGGATAAAGAGAGATAGGGAAAAGGAGATTGGAAAAGATAACAGTAGTTTAGATTGATAGAGAGACAGAAAAAGATTGTCGTGGATAGATAAAGTATAGGATGAGATAGAAAAAAGAGTATTGAAAGAAAAAGTCGCGAATTTAGATTGACAAAGAGATAGAATGGGATACATTTTCTCTATCCATTTCGATCCTAAATATTTAAAATGATTCAAAAGGATAGTATCTCTATCCTTTTACTTCCAGCTGGGCGAAAGACAATTTATCAAGATAAAATATCTGCGTTTTTAATTGTAATTCTGAAAAAATATTACTTTTGTGTTTTACTTGACAAAAAAATTGTTAAAAACTTAAGAAATTATTGACAAAAAAAATTCTTCAAGCTTGGAGAGACCTTGTTTCTTTTTGTATGAAGCACTTTTATTTATCGAAAGCCTGTGTACAAGATTCATTCTATGACAATCGTAATTCAAAATGTTTGTTCCGGTTTGACAGATTTCTCAATGCTTCTTCCTCATAGTCTCCACGCATTGGGAATTTTTGTTATTGTTTGGGTTTTCTGGGTAATATTCGCCGATGATGATTAGTATATGTATAGCAGTGAATCATTTTAAATCTCATCAGTCTCCGTTCAAGTAATATCTACCTAAAAATATGAAGATCGTTATCAGCACTCTGCTTGATCTCATCGTGATTTTTTTTAATTTTGGTGGTAAGTGTACTTAATATAACCAAAGACTCATCAAATTTAGGAGTTTTTTATTTTTATGTTAAATTTTTTTAATATATGTTCTCTAAAATTTCGATAAATCATTATGTTTATTTTTTCTCTTCTATCGAAATTTTTCCAATATTGAATATTTTCATTACCTGCAATATTATAAACTGTTCAATTTACGTAAACGAAGTTCCGGTAGCGGCTTGAAAATGTGACAATCAATTTTTTATTGATTAGAATTCGAACACGTGCCAATCGTGTTTAAATGAACTGCGCTGTAATTAACTAAGTTAACAACTTTAATTGCGTCTTAAAATTTGCTTGGAACCACTCTACGTTAGCATGCGTATTTTTTGTTTAAATCGTGAAAAATGACATTGAAAATGAACAAATTAAGTTGATGGAGAAACGACAAATGTTGCAATAAAATGTTAAATAACAAATTTTTTTATAGAATGCGCATTTCATCAATTATAAAAACAAGACAGTGAAAATACGTATGTTTCGATACCAATGCATATAATAAATTGTAATAATAGAAATTTATTGAGATGATACATTTTTTCAGGGTAGTTGAGAATGAATTTTAATGCAAAAAAATCTACAAATATTTGAAGAATCATGATAAATAAAATGTTTACTTCATTTTGCAATATACTGCAAAAGTTTTTTCTCAATGAGAGATCAGATGCGCCCTTCTGACCTCAATAGATTCCAGACCATTCAAAGATAAGAATATTCAGGTTTCGACATTAAATTTTTTTTCTCTTATTTGGCAGAGAAATATTATACTTTACCGAAGTTATTGTATCAATTCAATCCACACTTTAGAGCAGAACAACAGGAAAATATATCTGAAAACAAATATTGTTGAAAAACAACTTTTTGTCGTAGAGATAAAAATCGCAAGTCATTCTCCATCCAGTTTCATTTACTGAACGTGACATATAAGAAGTTAGAAAGTATGTCATGAATAATGATCACTACGTGGAAATAGGAAGATGATATGATTTTTTAGAAGCTATACAAGATTATCATAACTTTTGGAATTTACCTGAAAAACCGAAAATTCAAGATCGCTCACAAAATATTGGAAAATCAATTATTCCACTTTGCGGCCCAACTAGATAAACTGTAAGGTACAAAAAAAGATGAAAACGCAAAAATTATACACCCAAACAGTGTCTAAAAATTCTTCAGAAATCACTTTTTGGTAGGATACGTAGTTTTTGTTTCAATCGTGAAAAAACTCATTGCAAATAAACAAATTAAAGTTTCGCATGAAAAGAGACAAGGTACAATAATATGTTTAATAAGAAAGGCCAAGCGCATAGTTAGGCCAAGCGTGTGATTTCCAGAGCATGAATTTGGTATAGAGCATGAATTTGGAATAGACTAAAAGAATTCCAAAATTTTACTCTAATTTTGAAACTTATTAAATTAATAGATTTCCGTGAAATTCAGTACGAGGGGCATTTTCGGGACACAGAACACGAATTGGGGGTCGAATTTAAAAAATTCAGCAGGCTCAATAAAATTCTGAAGATTTTATAAAATTTGTTACTTTTCATGAGTGTCATAATCAGGGGGTTTTTCGAAACTTGAAATACAAATTAGGTTTCAAATTAAGAAATTAGAAAATTTGAGCTTAAATTTGGAAAATTGGACCGAATCTGTAGATTTCCATGAAAGTAAAAAATGAGGAGGCTTCCGAGTCTCAAAAAACGAATTTTTGTTCAAAATTAAAAAAGCGACTTAAATTTTAAGGAATAGTGGATTTTTATGAAAGCCAATACAAGGGGGTTTTCAAGTGACACAACACAAACTAGAGGTGAACATCTGAGAATCTTGAAAGAAAGCCTAAATTTTGAAATATTCATTAAATCAGTGAGTTTCTATGAAAGTCAGTAAGAGAAGGTTTTCTGATGAAAATTTACCAATTAAATAGAATTTTCAAAATTTGATTCAACTTTTTTAATTCTAGCCCCAAATTCGTATTCTTTACTCAAAAGCCAACTTCCTACTGACTTTCATGGAAATTTACCAATAAAATAGAATTTCCAAAACTTCGGTTGCTATTCGAAATCCTTGAATTTCGAACCAAAATTCGTATTATGAGACTCGGAAATCCCCTCCTTTTCTATTTTCATGAAAACCTGTCAACTCAATAACATTTTAACAATTTTGAGTCGAATTTTGGAATTTTTTAATTTTAATCCTAAATCCCTTTTCTTTGTCCCGAAACCCCTCGTTCCGTCTATCATAGACATCGAATAATGTAATGAAATAAAAAAAAATTTTCAGTTAATTTCTTGAATTTTTTTAATTTTGACCCCAAGTATATTTTCTGTGATACGGAAACCCTACATGTACTGACCTTAATGAAAACCAAACAATTTTACTATATTTTATAATTTCAGGCAAGTGTGTGTCGAAATTAAAATTTAAAAAAAAACGGAAAAATTATTTCTGTTTGGGAGAAAATTTAGATTTTTGAAAAAATTTGTTTATTTGCTCCCATTTTTTTGGGTGAAATTCGAAAAACCGAAAGTGCCAATGTTTTTTGTAAACATTATCCTACATTGTTATGCAAGAAAATATGAAAAATTAAAAATTGAAATTTTGTAAAAATTAGAGTGGAACCGTCACACTCATACTGATACCATTTCCGGGGTACCTTTCATCAGATTTGACTCCCGTCCGCTCCATGGACTTTGAATTTTTTCTCTCACTTTATTCACTGAAGCTTTATTAATCCCGAATTGAGTTCTTAATCAAATCAGTGGGACGATGGTCGTGGGGGTTAAGGCGTTGGCTTTGGACCCACTCCGTCGGCTTGCGGGTTCGATTCCCGCCTCGCACTCTGGAAGAGCGTCGGTGGAGCATGCGGTGAACACTTGCCTAGAAAGGCAGTTGTTCATCTCCGGAGAGTCGTCGGGCCGATACCTCTAGAGAAAAAGATTCTCTATGTACTTAAGGCTGCTCCTCTTGGTGATTCGGAACCCACCTTAAACTATAGGTTCCCCTCCCACCACCAAGTGAGTGTGTTGGTGGTGTGTAAAGAAATAGGGAAGAGATAAAAGAAAAATGTAAATCCTAAGGAACACATTAGAAGCTTCCATTCCAACTTCTCAATCGAATCCTAGTTTTTACACTGCTTTCTTTTCTTTTGACAGAATTAAATGCTATGGAAGGTCATGAATCAAGTTCAGGAATCGGTTTAGAGCGCCAGGGGATACGTCGCAGGGCCTACGCGTCAGCGTCGGTTACTTCGCAGGTCCCCCGCGTTAGCCGGCGTCAGACAGGGCAGGAGAGAGCTAGTTCCAGCTTCCAGAGGCAGCTTCCAGAGCAGAAGAGAGCTAGTTCCAGTGGTGCTTCCACCGCGGTGGGATTACCACTGCAACATCACGTGATGCCTGTTGAAGAAATTGGGCCGATAAATTATATGACACATGACGTTAAGTTGCGGATAGTTAATAAAAAAGTTGTGTGGGCTAACTTTAAAGGCAATATAATTCCCAATACCTCTGACTTTCACAAGCGTAATGAATATGTAGTCCGGCTTGTTAAAATAGGAGGCTTTCTAACGGTTATATATATGAACAAAGATGGAACACTCATGGGAGTCAGAGCTCCGAATCCAGGTAAGGAGCCATCCATAAATTTACTTAACAGATTTATTGCCAATTTCTTACCCGTCCCTTTTTTCATGAAAAAAAATACTGAAACTATATGGAAAACTAAACGAAGCAACTAATTTTCTCAGTTCAATGTAATTCCTAAATTACAAAAGAACATTTAGGAAACTAGCCGCCATAATTTGAATAGATAAGAAGAAAAAATAGTTGCGAAAGCAGTAAAATTTATTGATGGTCATGAAAAAGTATTGCCGTTCGGGAGCTTTTTCATTAAGCTACTAGAGAGGTCGAAGAAAGAAACTTTTTTCATAAAATAAACGCATTATTTTGCCAGGTGGTATATTCAAGTAATCTGTGTGATGAAACAATGCTTTTATTTTCTGAAGAAAGTGTCTTCTCTCAATCTCTGTAGTAGCTTAATGGGAAAGCACCCGACCGGCAATCAGAAGTGCTGAGATTCGATTATCAGCGGAGCGAAAGGAAAAGATCTATTTTCGGAAAAAAAATTATCAAAATAATTTTCAATTCATATTTCCATCTAGTCTGGAAAGACGTTGAAAATTTCTATTATTCTCTGATGATAATACAGATTCCTTGAAACGTTCATTTTAAAAGTAACGATAGAAGTAATGATCTTATAGTTAATCTGATTGGAAAAATGTAACTATTTACCTTATGAAACTTTGAATCCAAAAGAGAACGTCCAATTTTAAGATTGATTATAAATCTCTTTGAATTCACTAATCTTTATTCTGTTTTCAAGGTGTACATTTTATGGAACCTGATGAAACGACATGGTTTATCGCTTGTCAAGGAGAAGTCTTTAAAGTAACTGTAAATCCTGATCCTGATCTAAAACTAACGCCCGCGCACGGATTTAAGAAAATTCAGCTCATTCCTGAAAATGTAAATATAGGAAGTGATATAACCGAAGTAGCTAACTTTCCTTTTATCGACTTCTTTGTGATCAAAAGGTATAATTGGGATTGGAGTGAAAAAATTACGGGAGCTAAGCTTGTGTGATTCAATCTCAACCTATATACAAGATAAAAGACGAATATGAGAAAATTGTTTATAATTTTTGTGATGTATATTCTTGAATAAAAGCATAATAAAGTAAAAATTACTCTCATATTATACTGTTATATTATGAGAATTAAAAATTCATTCAGGAATATGTATCCTAATCAATTCTACATGAAACAAGTTTGCTTCTCTTGAGAAAAAGAATACAACATATCACATTTTTCTTGCACACTACCTCGAAAAGAATATTAAAACTTCACCTTTCCCTATCCAACACTCTCAGAATTGAAACAAAAAATGAAATTTGACATAATTTTACAGAAGCTTTCTCCATAATCCCAAAAGAAGAAATCATCATTAATTCGGAAATCACAATATGTACCCGTCCACTCGAAAAGCGAATGACATGCGACGTAGGACGGCACGCAAAGTCCAACTTCCCTTGGCAAACTTAACAAAAAAAAAAAGAAAAAGCAGCAATTGAAGAACTCAATCAGAATAGAGACATCATAATATTACCCACAGACAAAGGCAACACGATAGTCATCATGAATAAAGAAGACTATAACAACAAAATCATGGACCATCTAACTGACAATAAATATAAAAATTTAAAAAGGATCCCACATTAACAGCACTCAACAAAACAAAAAACCTTCTGAAAGAAACTGATCTTGCCAGTAAAACAATATCTTGAATAATACCTACTAATTCCGTCTCTCCAAAACTTTTCAAATCATTATCATTTAATTTTTTTAATAGAAAAAAAATGCAATCACTTTTGAAATAGGATTGAGACGGTGCCCTTTTTAAGAAAATAAGGCTGTGTCAGCTCTGAACCAAAATTGTTGCAAAAGCAATGCAACTTATATAATGGTCATTAAAAAGTATTGTGAATTATATTTAAAAAGCAACTATGACAGCAACGATTTTTATAAGAACTGTTAATGAAGAATAAATGTGACTATTCACTAAATCATTACTTATTCACAAAAGTTACTTTGTGACCACACTATTTTTGAAAAAAAAAAGTAACTAAGTATATGAAACTGGCTACTTCCTCTCACTGTTATTTCATGCTTCACAAGACTTCTAATTGAAAATAGAGCGTGTAATTTTTGATTGATTGTATTATTTTCAAATTCACAAATCTATATTTTTTTTACAAGCTGCAAACATGATGGAACCTAATGATAGTACATGGTTCATCAACTATGCTGGAAACCAATTCAGACTGACTGTAAGGCCTGGAACAGATCTGCCGCTAGGAATTGAGCTCGCAACTGGAAATAAAAATGGACCGTATGATACATTCGAAAAGGTTGCTTTTCCTTGGATCACATTTTATATTTACAAAGCGGCGCATAATTCAAGTAAAATCGGGGGAGCTTTTAATCCGTTCCCGACACAGTAATACAAGAATCTAAATTTCAGTAAAAAAAAGTCGGTTGACTTTCAGGTGTAAAAAAAGTATCATTCGCCGGATACAATTCAAATGATGATTGAAATATTTGTGGACATCCCGTCAATCCTTGACTTAATGAATGCCAAACACATGGATTTAAAGAGGCATCGATCAACGCGATAACGCAAATGAATTTCAAATTGTACGACTGAAACTCATTTAAAAGTTAACATACCTACCAGTTTTTCATTGTACTACTACATATTTCAGATGAAGATACGGTATTAAACTATAATTTCAGGTTAAAATTAAATCATTTACTTAATTTGAGTTGATAATAAATTTTTTTATTCTTAAAATTCAGATTCTCGTATTACTGCGGCCGAATTGATGAATTCCGTTTTCTTTCTGTTTTAGAGATCAACTTTTACACAAGAAAAACAAGAAATATATGAAAATTGTGTAATTTTGGTGATGTATATTTCTATAAAAGAACATGATAAACTGAAAATTACTCTGCCAATGTGCTGTTAGGTTGTTGAACAGAGAAAGTTAATGAATGTTCAACGATATACTCAGTTTTGCTTTCCTACTAATCAGTTTTGTTCAGAACACCCCTAGGACGAATTTAATTATTGAGAGGTGTAGGTATGTGTAGAAAATTTCTGGCGATAGTGCACACTACAATTCCAAATATAGCTTGATACATGATATTATTTTAATTCTAATGTTACCGAGTTCATCAAAAATATATCAATCTTGAACTTTAAAATCAAAATTTAAAAGATGATGAAAGAAAATTATCCAATCGGAATGAAGTTCACTCTTCAGGGTTTCTTAGGCAGCTGCTTTAAAAAATTGAATTACAATTTTGAAGAAAAGAATGGCGGCTCCATTGAGGCGTATAGAAATTTGAAACCCAATCCGATATCAATAAAGTTTACTTCACATGGGTTTTCTTAAGACAGCTAAGTCTTAATGGACAACAAGAAGTATTATTATTGCAGCACAGTACATTTATTTCAACTTGGACCATTATCGATCAAAGCAAAAATATAAGTTTAAGGCTGTTTAACTCAAACTCTAACCTCAACATTCAATAGGCTGACTTTTAGATTACCACTAGCATTAAATACATTTTCAATAAGAAGCGGTACTCTCTTTTAAAAAGAAGTGTGTGTACAAAGGGAAAAGATGTTTAATAATTTCAGCGTTTACTCTTCAAAGATTTCATTTCTTGAGAAAATAATTAAACTAAGCAACTTCTTCCTCCACACACACACTTCTTCTTACAATAGGAGTACCGCTCAATATCTGAAGAATATTTCGTTCTAGTATTCATTTATTAAAATCTCTAGAGCTAGATGTAGGTGCCCTTTACTTTCAACATGAATATTGAGATCAACCATGTAAAATACATGAGTGACCTTATGCTTCCGATTTCCACATTTGCTGCAGAAGTAACCTCCGGAATGACAAAGTGCGAGAGATAGTGGCAATAATGTGAGTCAAAAGAGAAGAGGGCTCATGGTGTCGCTCTGAAAGACACCTCTCTAAAAAATGACGTTGTTAGTTGTGACGATGTGCGAAAGAACCTCCAAGCTTTCCAACAGATAGATGGTAAGTCTATGAGAGGTTGAATCGCAAGCTTTCCGGTAATCAATCCACAACATCGGTAGGTAGCGCTGGTAGGAAGTTGCGTCTTTGCAGACATATCTATCGATGAGCAGGTTCTCCTGACATACTGCTATGCCCTTCTTTTGGCCGCGTTGTTCGTACATCGCTCGCCACACAGCTATGATTGTCCGAACAATTCTATCATTTAGGATAGCTGTGAAGATCTTATACAGTGTGCTCAGACAAGTGATTAGCCTGCCACCAACTACTCCAGAACAGGCTATTCTAAATTCATATATAAGGTGAAAATGCGGGCCAGATGCTGGAGGGTTGAAGGAAACTTCTTCGACAAGAAGGTCTTGATACCATCTGGTCCGGGAGCGAAATAGTTATTCATGCCTCTCAATGCTATTTTCATCTTCTCAGTAGTGGTGGGTGGGCATTCCTCCTCGGGTGTTATCAGATCAATGCACAGCTTCTTGAAGCTATTTATGCTCTCTGAGCCTTCTTTCAGTAGATGTTGAACTTCGCAGACTTCTTTCCGAAATTCTTCAACCAGCTCTGGTTCGGGCAGATGGTCGACAATAACTGAAAGATCCTGGAAGGGTCGAGATGTGTCATAGAGGAACTATTCGTTTTTTCTGAACCACATCTCCTTGCGCTCTAGACATCAGCTAGCATCAGATAGTACCCGTATTCGGTCTACAATGCTCTGCTTGATGGTTATCAGCTTTGATTTTTGAGTGTGTGCTGACGGATACCCATTTCACGGCCAAACTTTGGAAACTTGGCGGTGAAATTTGTGCCAGATGTTATGTAGTTAGAGGTCGGATTCTTCGGAAAAATCTCCGCTAAGCTCGTCATCCAGTTCAGCAAGATCTTCAGCATTAAGAGAAACCTGTATGTGGATGTTTCTTCGGTTCCTGAAGCATCGCTCTTCCTCTATTGGATGCCTGCCAGCGTATCAGTGTCCCCTGTCTTCATCCGTTATAGCTTATTCTGGCTGCGGTAGAGTATGCGCTCGGCTTACATAGCTATTTTTCCGGAATTGCTCAGAATGGTTCGGCAGACGTTCATGCGAAATATGCGAGAGCTCTGGGTGTTTCTAGCACCAGAGAGTATGCAGTCGTGCCATGTAACCTTCTGATTCTGGGGCCATACTGGTATCGTAAGACTCTAGCGGGCCGTCATTGAATCGATCCATCCACCTGAAATTATCGAGATTTCGTCGGTCTATCGCATTGACTCCGTTTTGATTGGCTTCCCCAACTCTAAGGTGATCGGCATTCTTGTCCGATCCTTTGTCAGGAGCCTTGTGCGTTCGACTGTTTTGAACTGCAATTAATATAACTATGTTTATTATTATCATTATTGTACCCACGAGCAGCTAGAGAAAGGGGTTCATCCATCCTTGTAGAGCCCCACATGCAAGAATAAGGCTGTCCTGCATGAAGATACTTAAAACATCTGGCTCTTTTTCCAATGTGTCTACATGCTGCATGACTAGTTTTAACACACCAGGCAAGCTGATAAAAGTGCGTAATGTTTTCCTGAGGGGAATAAACTGAGCAGTAACTGGCACTATTGGTTAAAATATTCGCCACTCTGTCCTTTTGTTTCCGATTGCATCACCTACAGTAAAAGATTCTGGATATGTGAGGTGTCCATTATCAACGAAAACTCTGAGGCGCTTGTTTTCCGTTTTGAGCGATTCGAACGACAGAATCGCAGCTTGAAACATAATATGTATATGACTTATACAATTATTTTCACTATCCTAATGATTGAAAGATTTTTATACTGCTGCCTTCACAAGTAACAATACCTGCTCAATGAATTCTCTCATGTCCTATACAATTACGTAAATGAGATTACGCTGTGAATTCGGCGGTACTTAAGGTTTGCCAACGGAGGCAAGTAGTGAGCATTTGAATATATTACTGGTGTACTTAGGCGAGAATAGAGTAGTTGCATCTACTGGCGTTCCAAAATTCCTACTCTGAACAAAATAATCATTAAATGTAATTAAAGACTGACTTCTCTCTTTATTAAAAAAAAAAAAAATAACACAGTCATCCACATGAACATGATATGTGAATAAATGTTTCCTAAACGATTTCGAATCACAGAAGTCTTCCTGTAACAAATGAAGTCTTGACATTCATACACCGTCACTGCTGTATTTAAATGATAAATTTTTGAATTCAGATTTTGTGCGTGTATGGACGAAAGCTTTGCAGAATAAAGCAGCCAGTGCGGCATTTGGAAGCTCTTTTCTCACAAAGCAAAGTTCAAATATCCGTTCACTCTTGTCTATCCATACGGTGCTACGGAGTCCCCCTTAGTTTCCATTGTGTATACCGCCTTCAGTAGGAAGCCACGCATACTCATTATGATCTAGGTAAAATGCGTGAAGCGCATGATGTGCCTCAAAACAAACACCAATGGCCCTCAAAGGACTGTCAACCTAATAATAAAAGGTAACTAGATAGACTAAAAAATCCGAAATATTTGCAAAGTCTGTTCCAACAATGATGAAAAACGGCAGCAGATGTCCTCCACTTTCCAATATTAATTGGTCTAAATAATTTTGAAATGAGGTTTATTGTCGAAACTGTTTCACCTGAAACAATAAAAACGCAGTTAGAAATTATTAAATATTTTATAGCAACATATGTCAACATATTTCTAATGCTAACGTACCTGTGGTGTCATGAAAGACTGAGTCTACATTGGGCGTACATTTAATCCTAACGGCATTTTTTGGCCTATTCTCTATAAGTGCTAATTCTGTGTCAGTATACAAATAATTAGAATTAGTTCACAGCTGGAACATTTGAAAACAAACAAGCTTAGTGTGTAAACATCTTTGATAAATGTTAACTAAACTAAAATATTATATAAATCATATCAAGGTACCATAAGTGGATAATATTTTGATAAATAAAATATATATCATGAAGTTTAGAGAGATTAACCAAAAAATAATTAAATCAAAAAATTCCGACTAGAATACGAATACATTTTTTTCATATTTCAAAAAAGTTTGTCCAGGATTATGTATCAAATTCACACATCAATTTTTTTCTTCTTCATGTTCAACATATTTTTTGTCAAAATTAATCGGAGTGGCACTCGCCTAAATACACCTCCTTAACCGGGTTCAATTTCCATTTTGTGCGCTTTGTGAATCTAGGTAGAACAGAATTAACAAACGAAATGAGTGCAAATTAAGGTTTGGGATTAAAATGATACACCAATATTTTTCACTGCATGTGCCTTATATTTCTTTGTCCTCTTCTATGACTTGTGAATTCACTTTTACTTGAAATCTCAATCCTGCTGCTCACAATGCTTTGAGCAATATTGTGTACCTGTCCCAAAGTTTGCCTCTGGGTGGACTAGCACCTTCTACGTTAGTTTTTGGCTTCCGGGGAACATAATAAGTAGTCTTTAAACAATATTTTCCTTCTCTAATGAAAATGTACACAATCTTACGCCTATAGGCCCTCATACACAATAAGAAAAAACTTTACAGAAAGAAGTCAAACTTACTGTCACTTCCGTCGTGAAAACTGCCACCAGTTCTTGTGGAGGATACTCTATATTTGAGTGAAAACGAAATAATTTACGTCAACAATATTTATCCACAATGTTTAAATTACTACCGAGGGAAAATGTCCCATAAGATATTCTGAAAGCTGAAAACGTAAAGTTTTATCGAAGAAACCATTGTTGTACAATCCAAGAAACCTCCTGCCTTTAGGGTCACAGTCCATGTATCTAGCAACGGACTGTAAGACAAAAATTCTATAATGAAAACCATTAAATACACTAATATTTGCAAATAGTACAACTGGGAAAATACTTGAAAGTTGTACGTTACTGTGTCCAACTTCACACCCTTGTTTGGCTGATACCAATATTTCAGTATCTCCTTCGGATGTGACTTTAGATCTACAACGCTTTTGCCCTGTAGAGCCGAAGGATTTTTGAAAATTTTGAAAATTCTAGGAGCTACGCCACTTTGAAAGTGGGCTCTCTATTCCCCCTCTGTCCGCTCTGCCATAGATTCCTGCTCCTGAACCTGCTACTACCATAAAGTCGTTTGTATACCAGATCTCCTCTGGAAGGAGTGGGCTATCATTTGCTTTCTACACATCCCAGTTTTCGATGTAGACAAAAACAAAGGAAGTAGTGGTACAGAGCTAGACAGCATTGGTTCAATGAATTATTGGGAGGTGAAGCCATGGTGCTCCATGACACCATCCTCTGAGTCAATATATGGCTCCTAGAAGCAATAAAAACAATACAATGGCGAAAAAGTATGAAAACCCCTCGAAAACTCTGTGCTTTTTTAAAAAAAAAGCAAGGTAACCAGAGTAACTTTCAACGAGGAATCCAACAGTGACCTTGGATTTGACCTTGAAACACATTTCTAAGGTTATTTTGAGGTCAGCTTTATTTTTTGAAATGAAAACCCCTATTTTTGGTACCAGAATCAAAAAGAGCGGCAAATTTCACGTTCGGGTATATGTTTAGGTTAAGGGTTAACATGACCTCTTCAGGTCAAATAAAGGTCAAAGTACGCTGTCATAGGACCTCAGAGGAATCTCGTAGAATTAGTGCAAAAATTAAACAAGGTCATACCTTGGGTAACTTTCAACTAGGAATCCCACGGTGACCTTGGACTTGACCTCGACCCTCATTTTCCAGGTTATTTTTAGGTGAGCCTTATTTTTTAGAATGAGAACCCCCATTTTTGGTAACAGAATCGGAAAGAACATTTTTTTTTCATTCTCCATGGTAATTGCAATTATTTAGCAAATTTTGTAAATATTATTTGGCTTGAATAAGCATCAGCTTGAAAAAATATTAACTTGAGTGCCTAAAGAAGGTTTATTTAATTGTATTGCCTTTTCCTCGTGAAAAAGATACTTTGAGGTCTCTCTAAATGAAAATTGGTCAAACTAATCTAATTACTAGTGTGATTTTACATATTCGAATATCAGAAAGTGAGCCATCAAAAGTTCGTAGGAAATTACTCATCCATTTAATCGAGATATTTCCTAATGTAATCATGAAAATCAACTAAATGCTTCATACAAATGAATAAATTTACCCAAGACTTTATATTAAATTACAAAAAAATTATAACAATGAAAAACATTTAAATAATTGAAAAGTTTGCTGAAACGACGCGATGTTGTGACATTCTTGACTCTGTTGACACAATAGAAAGATCATATTGTAAAAATGCAAGCGTGACGTAGCAGTTTTCAATTTAAAAACTTTTCCTCCGGATTGTTTGCTTAAATATAGGAAGAATGGCATTGTTTTAGAATCCAAAAATGACAAGTAATCAGTGGCCTCTAATTGAATTCTACACTTTCAGAGTCTTGATGCGCTACTTTTCAACAAACTTCCGCTTTCGTTTTTTAGAATTATTTTCAGTTGTACATTGTTCCCACTTTCCATAGAAAATGGCTATTATTTAGCAGACCCTATGAACAAATTAAAGGTCTTTTAAAAGTTACAATTCATATTTTGAACAAAATGAGTCTTCCAAACTCTTTTCACTCATCTGTCGTCATTTAGCGTCAAATCGTAATTTAGGTATTTCAGATAATTAACTTGTAATCCAGATATTTTTAAATTGAAATTCATGTATTGTGTTGAAACTTCGACTTTTTGGTAGAAGATTAATCTTTTATATAGGAAATTCGTGTTTTTGGTTGAAAATTCATCTCTTCGATAGAAACTAAATCTACTTTGTAGGTGATTCAACAATTTGGTTGAAAAGTCATTTTTAGACCATTTTTTTTTTTAAATTAATTTTTGTAACTGGATATTTGACTCTTACAGTTTGCATTGTAAATTCATCTTTTTCCGAAAATTCAAAAAGTTAGTTGGGGATTTGTGTATTTCGTTAAGAATTTTCCGTTTTTCGTAGAAAAATAAATCTTTTTGGTTGGAAATTGGATTATTCTGTCAGGAATTGTTGTTTTTGGTTAAAAATTTATACTGTGAACGTAGATTTTGATATTTGAAGATTCTTTATTTCAATTGTAATTTGATTTTCTTCATAAAAAATTGGACAATTCTATTGAATATTTGATTCTTTTTTTTTCTTTTCATACAAAATGTATTTTTATCCTAAAATTCAGATTACTAGTCAAATATTTTTCATAAGCTTGGCTAGTCTTCTGGGATTTCTTGGATGACTAGTCCATCCTTTTTTTCTACCATTTCCATTTTTCAGGGCGACTTGAGAAAGGCAAAGAAATAATTTCTCGAATTAAACATTTTAATATTTTATTTTTGGTTTAAAATTTATCTTTTTCAGTGTAAAATTCCACTGCTTGATTAAAAATTCATGTATTTTCCTAAAGATTCATTTTTTTGGGTGAAAAATTAATCTTCGCGGTTGAAAATTTATGTTTCTGGTTGAAAATTTAATTATTATGCTAAAAAATGATCTAATCTGTAGAAAATTATTTTTCTTCGTTAAAAATGTATATTTTAGGTCGAAATGTCAACTATTTGGTTAAAAATTCATCTACCTTATAAAAATTCAACAATTTTGTGTGGACTATGTTTTATTTAAAGTTCAAGTGTTGTGTTGAAAATTCATTATTTTTAGTAGAAAATTAATCTTTTTGTTTGAGAACGTAGGTTTTTGGTTAAAAACTCAATTTTTTGCTTAAATAGTCAACTTTTTTGTAAAAAAATTAATCTTCTTGGTTGAAATTTCATGTGTTTGGTTGAAAATCCAATAATTTAGATGAAGAAGTAATTTATTTTGTAGAAAATTCAAAAAATTTGAGGAAAAGTATTTTTTTAAATAGTTCAACTGTGTTTCTTGAAAATTCGTCATTTGAGGTTAAAGGTTCAATCATTTCGTTAGAAAATATACTTATTTCGTTAAAAATAAACCTTGTTTTCGTTGAAAAAAGAAGTTTGTTCAGAAGTATTCTTTTTTCAATCATTACATTTTTGTTTAAAAATCACCTTTATTGGTTGAAAATTAATCTTCTCTGTAGAAAATTTCAAAATTTTTCTGAAATTGGTTTTTATTTCAGGATTCTTTGTGTTAGTTGAAAATTCATATATTTGGTAGAATATTCAACTATTTTTCTGCTAATAATGTATTTTTTTCAATTGAAAATTCAACCACTTTTTTGAAATCGCATTTATTATAATACGCATTAATCTTCGATAGAGACTTAATCTTTTTGTTATTATACTATCCCGCTGGGAGCAACTTCCATCTATGGTGCTTTTCATGCATTCGACCAAAAGACAATTTTTTTATAATGAAATATCTGGGTTTTTAATTGTAACTCTGAAAAAATATAACTTTTATAATTCACCTGATTGTAGAAATTGTTAAAGATTTGAGAATATATTGAAAGAACAAAATTCTGAAAGCTTGACGAGACCTCGGCCAATTTCAATTCCGCAAGCTCGGTTGGTTGTACTGATAATAATCCTTACTTCCCATGCGCAAACTAGCTGTTTTATTAGTAGAAGAAAACCGCACAAGGTCTAGATAACGATATTCGTATTTCTAAATATTCGTTTCAGCTTAAAAGCTATTCTAATGCTTCTTCCATTTAGTCTCCACGCATTGGAAATTTTCATGATTCTGTAGATTTTCTGGGTCATATCACACCGATAGTGACGAGTATATATAGCTGTGAATATGTTTCAAATTTCGAAGTCATCTTTCATAAAATCTACCTGCAAATATGAAGAACCTTATCAGCAGTCTGCTTCTTGCCATTGTGATTTTTATAAATGTTGGTGGTAAGTATACTCACTATAATACAAATCGCACTGTAAATATGAAACATAACATATATTTCATAAATTACAAATTTTTCACCATTGAACTAAAGTTTGAAATGCGCAATAATTTAAAGCCTTCCAACAAACATCTGTTAGACTCAAAGGCGCGTTTACCTACGATTGGTTACAACATTTTTTCATTTGTAGCTATCAAAATGTTTAATTTTCCAGTTGATCGGTCTCAAATTTTCGATACCTAATGTTCCCTAAATCATAAGTGTTTTTTTTTTTATTATTAATATAATTCTAAACACTCGAAATTTTTCGTTGTCTAGTTTTGAACGAACCAAAATGAAAATTTGTATTATGTGATTCCACACCTTAAAACTTGATATTTAATTTTTTCAACTTGAATTGAAATTTTCTCAGTATTGAATATTTTTCTCATCTTCAATCCTAACAAGCGTTCGATTTGTGTTGATGAAGTTTTGGCAAAGATGGCGCTTAATCAACATAAATCTGCTTTGTTCTTAGCTTTCCTCTGAATTCTTCCAATACCCTGCAATTTTTGGATTGTACCAATTTCCTGAACTTTTCGAATTTCTGAAATTATCTGTACCTTTTAGGTTTCTTCAATTCCATTGAATATTTTAGTTATCTGAATCTCCTCAATTCCTACAATATGGAAAATTTCGGGAATTCCCCAAACATTCTGAATTTTCTAAAAGCCTGAAAAATCATTGAATTTCTCAAATCATCCAAAATCCCTGAAATTCTCCGACTGTCTGTGACTTTCCAAAAATTTGTATATTCTATGAAGTTTCTGAAATCCTTGAATATTCTGGACGTACGGAATACGTCAAACTCCCTGAATTCCTGGAATTCAGAGTATTTTCTGAATTATCTGAAATCTCTAAATTTATTTATTTTTTATAAATTCAACTGACTCCTTTGTATTGTCTGAAAATCCTTAGATTCCAGGGAGTCCTTAAAACTCAGGAAATTCCTCGAGCTCAAGAAATTCAGATGATTGATAGAATTGCATCGATTTTAAAATACGAGTTATGGAAGGAATGCTGACTAATTTAAGAAACGCAGAGAGTTCAGAGGATTTCAGAGATATCAGATATACCAGGGAATTCAGAGAAACTCAAAAGATTCTGAATAAATAAAAGAATGCAAGAGGATTTCAAAGACTTTAAAGGTATTGCAAGCAATTCCGAACAATTAAAAATAATACATAGAATTTAAAGAGTTCAAAAGAAATCAAGTGTATTCAAAATAAAGTAAACTCCGGAGATATGATAGATTTTGAGGTGATCCTTGAACCTAACTCCCCGGAGTTATGTTCACTCCGAACGTAGACACTCAGAAGCATGTGAACCGTTTCCAGTGGGTTTTACTACGTAAGAAAAAATATTTTTAAAATTGTTTTTCCAATGCAGAAACAAGGGTAAAATAAGTATTTAACGAAATTCTCCGACAACAAAAAAGTGAGATATGATCCCCGGAGTTGATAATTCCGAGAATTTTCGCCACGCCGAGGGTAGGGTTGAGGGGCTGTGCGGTGTTCACTAAGGCGTGATAAAACTAGGACGGTGCGAGATGGCGACATGACGTTGCGACACTTCACTCGGAGCGGGAGGCCCACACATAGTGAATAAGCACGATGGCGAGCTCACGTCGACCAGTAGTGCGACTCTGATGTTGGAAGCCAACTGAAGCCGAAGGGACTGATTCACTGATTAGATTAGATAGTGCGTTTGATTCAGCCTGTCCTTGACATTGACAAAAGCGCTATCTGACACGTGATTATATATCGCGAAGTAGTGTCTCGAAGTTATTGAAGCTATTTTAATGAAAAATAGCAGTGAATATCAATTCATTTTAATCAAAAACGTAATACTACAGTTTAAAATTAATTATTTACTATAAGATTTCTTGTTAATATTTAATCAAAATTCAAATTTCTTCTAAGAGAGAGAGAGAGAGAGAGAGAATAATCGTTTCGAAACGAAAATCAGCTGTTCTGGAAACAAAATCGGATTGTCTCTCTTCATCTCACATAGTAGAAAGAGGAATGTCGAAACTATCGTTTCGAATTCGACCACACCTCTTTGTCTATCTCACATAGTAGAAAGAGAGGTTCGATCGACTTCAGGAATCACGAGTCTCAATCTCAAACTGTCAACTGTTGACGTAAGAATTGTAAAAATTGTGTTTTTCGTGGACAGTTCATTCATTTACTACTCCTGGGTTGTGTAAAACCCAGTGTCCTGAAAATAGCGTTGCTGTTCGAAGAACCTCTATTTTCGACTTGAAATGAATGATACTGAAACTTTCAAGTATAAAATCATAAATTTTGATTTTGGAAATGGTTACCAAAGATATCTGTAGGAAGGAGTATCAAATGGATGAAAAAATTCGTGAACAGTTGTCACCTAAACCACGGATATCTCAAAACAGTCAAGATCTAAATTCATGGTCAAAAATCACTCTAGTGAAGTCCAACGCCACTTCACTCTTCATCGCACTTCATTCTTGATTCGTTTGATGATGCTTTTGACAAAAAAGAGAGACATATGGCTCTTTTTTCCTCTTCAAAAATGCCTTTCTTGCAAATATAGCAGTTGCAATACCTTTTTTGGTCCTTCTCTCAGGGGCGAAAAGTGCACCGACGTTTTGAACATGAATGGCTTTGAAAATTCGTTGTGCGCATTATGCGATTACGCAGAAGTGCGTGCTTTCCCACTTCAATTGTTGAAGTGAGGTGTTTTGGTTTTCTAACGTGTAATAACATAGTTCCTTCCTCATTCTCGTTGAATACTTATTATACCCATGTTCTCGTATTGGGAAAACTATTTTCAAAATATTTTTCACCAAGTAGTGAAATCCACCGAAAACGGCTCATATTCGTGGGTTCACTGTAATTTCAAATGTGTAATACAGTGAGCCAGAGAGCATTAGTTACTGAACCTGTCTGGTGTTTTCTTCTTCATGACAATAGAAGCAAGTAGCCAACCCAAAAGCAGGGAGTTGATTTTAGACGAACACTCTGGTCGAGAATTGTTGAATCTTCAATTTTAAGATTGACATTTCATTTTTTCCTAATTAGAAATCTTTTTTTTTTCTCACAGAACTGAATGCTACTGATGATCCGGTGTCAACTTCAGGCTCTGCCTCTGGGAGCGGCCGTGGGGGGCGCCGGCCCGGGGCCGGACGCCCACGTGGGAGCAAGCAGAACAATTCACGCCCATCAGGTGTGCAAATCAATTTTATGATGAAAGGCGTTCTAGAATCCAGTTCAGGTTCCGGGAGCGGGCACGGCGGTCGCCGTCCCGGGGCCGGACGCCCGCGTGGGAGCAAGCAAAGGAGTTCTGAATTACGTGCAGGACCCGGAAGTGGGGGGACTCGCCCTGGGGCCGGACGCCCGCGTGTGCGTCAACTGGCAGAAGGTAGCAACGAACCTACCAGGCGATTTCGAACGGGAGAACGTCACAGCGACCCTCTTGATCGTGAAGCAGATTTGTCTTTCAATTTTATGGACCGCGTGGTTAGTTTGTGGCTAGCTGCAGATAGAAGAACAGTTGTGCAAGCTAACTTTGCCGGCAATAAACCTCGTAATACGAGTAACTTTTATACAAAGAATAATTTTCTACTCCGTCTTGTTGATATAGAAAACATATACACAACGGTTGTATATATAACGCAAGATAATTCACTTCTAAAAGTTCGAGCACCGAGATCAAGTAGTAAGTAGCCATCCATGAATGACCTAACAGATTTTTTGCCAATATTTTTCCCCTCTCCTGCTTCATGTGGAGACTATTGAAATAATGTAGAAAATGAAACAAAGTAACAATGAACTACTCGAAAATTAAGAAGTATGAAAAGCTTTATCATCCTGTCAAATAATAATTATTTGGATGATTATAATTACCCATCGCTTAATTTTTCACAATTTTTCTCACTACTAGTATAGATTTCAAATTATTAAATATCAGATATGCATTTTTCTAGATTCTTTGGTAAGCCAAAAGTGACCTCAAATAACCTAAAGATTTCACAAAACGATTGAGATCATAATAACCGCTAACTAAATATGGCATACAACGAAATTGGAGAATTTTCTTGAATCTTTCATGTTTAACCTGTTTAACCTTTCAAGTCTAGATTAGTATTTATCATTACATCCAAAATGTGAAATGATTTTGGAAGTGATAGTACTTTAAAAAATTGTGAAAGAACTTTTTGAATATCCAAAAATGCTTCCAAATTTTCGTTTAAAACAGCATACAATTTTAAAAAATTTTTTTAAATTATTATCATTGAAATTTTTTTAACTTTTTTAAATTCCTTGAGTGTCTTCAAAATGTCCCTAATTATTTCGAATCATTTGAAAGCCTTTGCACTTGTTTGCAGTTCTTAATAATTCCTAGAAATCTTTTAAAACCCCAAAAATCCTTATAGTAAGCGAAAGATATCTGAATTTTATAGAATTCTTCTGAATTCAAAAGAACGTAGGTCACATTATTAATTCAATAGAATTTATGTAATAGTAATAAAAAAGTCTTATCAACTACATTTTAAAAGTTAATATACAAGTAACGATATGTATAATTACTGTGACTGAGAAATAAATCTTACTATTCACAAAAACGTTACTTATTCAGCATAGTAACTTCGTTACCACTCTATGTTTACAAAAAAAAAACTATTCATATGAAAATAATTGCTTTTTGTGAATGTTATTTGATGATTTACAAAACTTTTAATTTGAAAAAAACGTTTAAGTTTGATATTGATTCTTCATCTTTCTAAATTTACAAAATTTGCTTCTCTTTTCAAGCTCAATATAACATGGAACCTGATGCTGAAAGATGGTTTATCAATTATGCTGGAAGACAATTTAGAGTAAGGGTAAAACCTGGACAAAATGGACCTATTCCGGTAGGAATTGAGCTTGCGACTGGGAATGAAAATGGACCAAATGATACATTCCAACAGGTTGATTTTCCTGGGATCACATTCTATCTTTACATAGGGGAGCATAGTTCGCAAATTACTGGGGCTTTTCTTCATTTTCCATATTGATGAATTCCATTTTCTTCCTGTTTCAGAGATTTTTTCCTACAAGAAAAACAAGAAATATATGAAAATTGTGTATAAGTTTCGTGATGTAAATTCCTGAATAAAGACGTGATAAACTAGAAAATTACTCTTATGATATATTGTTAGTTTCCTGGAATATTTTTCCAAAAATTTGAGAATAGTCAAACATTTTCATAGTTTTAATGGCCAATGGAAAATATGATCGTTACAGCTAATATTGAGTTTATGAAGAAAGAAACAAGAACGAAACCTTTGAATTATTCAAAAACATTACAGCTGCCACTCTATTTTTTTGTGTGTAGAATTCAGAGTTAAACATTTTAAAACAGCACCTTGAAAAACAAGAACAGCTCAAATTGTTATTGTCTTAAAAACATCATGAGTCAGCTCAAATAATGACCAAAACAATAATAAGACATCCGATGTTTTAGAGACGTTTTCAGGATGCTCTCGGGATATTAGATGTTTCCAGAAAATTATTTGAGCTTACTTAGGACACTTTTTGAAGCGTTTTACTAATGTCTTATAACTTTTGCGACCAAAGTTGGAAAAGTTGCCACTTAGCAAAAAAAATAAACTGAAAATTCATTTTGTAATTTTTCTCGGAGAATATTTATTTTAGAAGGAAAAGTGTTGATGTAGAAAATATGTGTTCCAACGAGATCTACAACTTTTGTGTACAACATTTTTTTCCAGAATTGAAATTCCTTGAGATTTAAAAATCTATCTATCAAAAAGTGAATAATAAGAGAATTGTAGATCAAAATTTGAATTTTTGATTCTTTGGAAAATTCGAAAATTTGTTATGAAAATATTCTAGGATATCTAGAAAGAAACGTTTGTCTTGTCTAGACTTTTTTCATATCGTCCGTTTTTTGGTTTAAAATGTTCATTTTTGTTTGTTTTTCGGAATTTTGAAAATACTATAACTCCTGTAATTTTTTTTTCATAAGAAAAAGTCATTCGGATTTTTTTTTGTATTTTTAAATTCTACTGATCACCGTACATAGAATTTTCAAATCTTGAAAAAAGTGATCTCAAAAATTTTCAAAATGTGCTCACTTTTTAAATTTTTATCCAAAATAGCTGCCTAACGAACTTGATCTTCACAGGGCACGACGAAATCACAACGACAGGCCGGCGAAACCCTCGTGTGTCTTGAGGACACGAAGCGACCCAAGGATGACAGCTTTCTGCATCCATCTCGCAAGTGCCCGGGTAAAAAAATTTTGGTATGGGATTGATCTAGGAAAACATCTGTGAAATCGTATGGGAGTGATCTCTCAGATAGTATAGTAAAAGTATGCCATTTGAGACGATCCCATACTTCATGTATATTTGAATGAAGTATAGTGGATGTATAGCTCAAATATATCTAAAGTATAACAATGTATAGTTGAAGTATAGGGGAAGTATTTTGAAAGTATATCTGAGAAGTATAGCTGCAGTATAGATAATGTATAGCTGATGTTCAGTCAAAGTATAGCTGATGTATATCTTTTAAGTATAGCTCAAGTATGTACTTCATGTCTAAAGTATAGAAAAAGTATGGCTACAGTAGGTACAGCCAAATCGTTACTGATGATAGATAATCAGTTATCTGAAATACATGAAAATAGAGATCCAGAATCATGATTTTCATAATTTCAAAGGATATTGTTTAAAAATTCTAGAATAAGTAAAATGCTATTAATATTATGTTTATAAGATTCAAAGATTCTGGATCTCTTACCAATATATATGACATAAGAGTCATATAAGTAGTCCGTTATATATCCGTTGAATATTGTATATCCTCACGAACAATATTCAAAATATAGTTGACTTGCGAAATCAATTTCAATCGCGAACTTTTGAAATTTTTAGACGAGCTGTCATTCATGATACATTGTGTTTTATCACGTTGCTAGGATATCTTGAAGAACAAATGAGTGCAATTCTATGTCCGATACTTCTGCCATACTTAAGTATAAATGAAGTATAATCTGTACTTCAGCTATACTTAAGTATAGATGAAGTATATCCTATACTTCAGCTATACTTAAGTATAGAAGAAGTATATCCCATACTTCAGCTATACTTTAGCTATACTTTAGATATACTTCAGCCATACATCAGCTATACTTTAGATATACTTTATCTATACTATTTCAATATACTTGAAGTATGGGATCGTCTCATTTACCATACATTTTTTATACTTTGGGAAGTCAATGATTGATCACTCCCATACTTACGATTTTTACTCGGGTGCCTTGGCATATTTTTGGCACGCGGGTATGGCTTCAAGGTTACGAACCAGTGATAATTCAGCACCTCCGAGAGCACCTATCACAAGGACAATTACTCGTACCGAAAATTTTAGGTACAGTCGTTGCAGCTCTCTTTTAAGGTCTTGATCCTCTCCTCTTTTTCTTTCTCCTTTGCAGTGATGTTGTATTCGGACGGAGCCGAGAATTCGATCACGAATATCGTTCGTTTCTCGAAGTCTTGGAGAACAATGTCAGGCCTCGAGTGCGCAACGGAGACTGCTGCCCGAAAATCGTAGTTCCAGAAAATCTGGCACTTCTCGTTTTGGACAATTGACTCTATATCCCTTGGAGCGATCGGCAGGGCAGGGTCGCGACCAACACCGTAAGAGCGACAAGGTGGTAATAAAGTGGTCTTAGGGCCGCATTATGTCTATAGATATACGTTGTTCCTGCGTGGGTCGGACACCCCGATAGTATGTGTTCTAGGTACTCAGCGTGTGCATGACACGCTCTGCACCTATCACTGGGAACTTCTTGACATAAAATGCGGGCACGGTATGCTAAGGTGGAGATTATACCGTCCTGGCATGCGAAAATAAAACCCTCTGTACCTGAATTGAGCCCTGATGATTTGAGGAAAGCAAAAGTTTGCTCCTTCGACAAGGACTTTTTTTCTACATATCTGTGTTTATAAGAAGAATAAAATTTCTCTTTTTACGTCTGGGAAAATGTTTGGAATTCAGAAATTTAGGATAGAACCTAATAATAATACGGCTTCTTCCAGACTAATAATTTAAAATTTATTTTAAAAAATATATACGAAAAGCTAACGTTTTTTTATTTTAGAATTTAACTATTGTGTGAAAAATGGTGAAAAAGATAAAAAACTGTTTTGTGAAGACGAAGCAAGTATGCCCCGTCTCCATCTTGGAGACGGGGAGATGGAGACAGGACATACTTGCTCCGTCTTCACAAAACAGTTTTTTTTCTTTTTCACCATTTTTTTACACAATAGTTAAATTCTAAAATAAAAAAATACTAATTAATTACAGCACTATATAAAAAACATGATGGAACACACACATAGGCAAATTCAAGGAATTTTTTCAAATGTTTTAAAGATCTGATGAGGGAAGCTAGCTGGGTTTCCGAAACGTTATCTATTCGTATATATTTTTTAAAATAAATTTTGAATTATTAGTCTGGAAGAAGTCGTATTATTATTAGGTTCTATCCTAAATTCCTAGATTTCTGTGAAACTTTCCGTGTCGGACTCATCTTGACTCTTCCAAGACCCTCTAGTTACTGTCGACCATCCGCCCAAAACCAGAGAAGGTCGAAGCATTTTGGAGAGAAGTCTACGAGTTCCAACATCCAGTTCAAGAAGACAGAAAAAACATAAATAGCTTCAAGGAGCTGTGCAATGCCCTTATAACAGCTGAGGAGGAATGCCCACCTATCGCTACCCAGGAGGTGAAAAAAGTATTAATACGTATGAAGAACTATTCTGCTTCCGGTCCAGATGGTATCAAGACCTTCTGGTGGAAGAAGTTTTCTTCAACCCACAAGCATTTGGCCCGAATTTTCACCTTATATCTAAAGTCGGAAGAGCCTATTTTGGAGTAGTTGGTGGTAGGGCGCAGAGTGCTGCTGCCAAAGGCGGGTAACTTAGCTGACCCTAAGAATTACAGGCTAATAACTTTTCTGAACACACTGTGTAAGATCTTTACAGCCATCCTAAATGATAGGATTCTACGGACAATTGGACCTGTGTGCACATCCAGGCCTGGATTGATTACCGGAAAGTTTTGGATTTGATCTCCCATAGACTTATCATCTGTTTGTTGGAAAGCTTGAAGGTTCATCCACACAACGTGAGGTGCATAGAGAGATTATGCCGTTTTGGAAAACCAGATTTACTATCTCATGTGGAAAACATCGTGTGATCACTAACAGTGTCACCTTTCAGAGAGGTGTGCTTCAGGGCGACAGGATGAGCCCTCTTCTCTTCTGCCTTACATTATTGCCACTGTCTCTCGCACTTTGTCATTCCGAAGGGTACCTCTGTGGCAAACCTGGAGATCTAAAGCATAAGGTCACTCATGTATTTTACATGGACGATCTCAAAATCTATGCTAGAAATAAAGAGAAGTTACATCAAGCTCTAAAAATTGTCAAAGGGTACACTCAAGAGATTGGAATGGAGTTCGTTTTAGAGAAATGCGCCACGCTTAATTCGAAGAAAGGAAAACTTAATGCCATACCCGAAGACCCTGAGCTCGTCGACAGAAACGCTATACGACACCTTAGCGCTGGAGAGATCCATACATACCTGGGCGTGCCACAGAACCGCATTCAGGACGTGGCATCTATGAAGGATACTCTCGGAAGCACATACAAAAGTCTCATCCGGCAGATTTGGTCTGCCGAACTCTCGGCTAAGAGCAAAGTATCTGTAACGAACATGCTTGCCGTCCCGGTAGTACACTATTCATTTGGAGCGGTTCCATGGAAGAAGGACAAGCTCAGATCCCTTGATATCGGGACGGGAAAGGTTTTGTACATCAACAATAGCATGCACCTCAAGTCTTCTGTTCCGCGACTTTACATCTCACGCCGCCTAGGTGGTTGCGGAATACTGAAACTTGAATGTCTTCACAACAGGATTATTCCGGGTACAGCACATATAGTTGCAAATAGACGAGACCCTCTTTTAAAATGGTCAGGAAACATGAAGAAGCTGGCAAAGGTGCGTTTCTGTACAAAGCAGCGGAGGAGGCTGCCGAGACACTCGGCCTTGACGTAAATACCAGGGGTGCGCAAAATGCATCAAATCTTATCCATCTCGAATACTCACTCTTGAAGTCCCGGATTAAGAAAGCACAGGAGAAAAACTTCCGCGAACAGCTCCTCGACTAGAGGATGCACGGCATCTTCCACAGAATTGTGGAGGACCAGTCGATGTCGTATGAGCTAACGTATGCTTTCCTCAAATCATCCCGATTGAAGTATGGCACGGAGGGTTTCATTTTGGCATGTCAAGACGGTGTCATTTCCACTCTAGCATACCGTCGCCACATTTTGAGCCAAGATATTCTCGATGATAGCTGCAGAGCGTGTCATGCACGACCCGAGCATCTAAGACATATACTATTTAATTGTCCAGCTCATGCGGGAACGACCTACATCCAAAGGCACAATGCGGCACTGAGAGTGCTTTATTACCATATCTCTCACTCTTACGGCATTAGCCCAAATACCTCTCCGCTGAACGCTCCCGGGGAAATAGATTCAATTGTCGAAAATAAGAAGTGCCGTATATACTGGAACTTCATATTCTCGACAATTGTTTCTGTTGCGCACTCAAGGCCTGACCTAGTTCTTCTTGACTTCGAGAAACGAACCATGTTGGTAATCGAATTTTCGGCATCAGCTGACAAATACGTCACAGCCAAGGAAAAAGAAAAGAAAGAGAGGATAAAGATCTTATAAGGGAATTTCGACAGTTATACCCCGGATATTCTGTTAAGCTAATCGTCCTAATCATTGGCGCTCTTGGAGGTGCCACAGTTTCACTGGTTAATAGCCTGAAAAGCATTCCTGCATGTCAACAAAGTGCTGAGACACTTGCGGGGAAAATGCAGAAGGTCGTCCTTGGGTCACTCCGTGTCCTCAGGGTACACGAGAATTTTGCCGTGAGACGTGCGACGTGGTTACAGCTGAAATTTTACCGCGATTTCGCTGGGAGGGGGTGCAATTTTTTAGATTAGCACCCGCTCCCGGCGAAATCCTGCAGTTGTCCTTATGACAAACTTTTAACTATATACATATATATATATATATATATATACATTTTATAATTTACTCAACTGATATAATTGTTAAAACTTTAAAAATATATTAAAAAAAAAAGAAATTATGAAAAGTTGGCGAGACCTAATACTATTTGGATTTTGCGAGCTAGATTGATTTTACTAAAAATAATATTTATTTGAGATATGAAACCATGCAACTATGTAATTATTAGAATGACCTGATTCTTTCAATAATTATTTAGAACTCGAAATGTTTGTTCTGGCTTTGAAAGCTTTTGTTAAAATTCTTCCACGTAGTCTCCACGCAATGGAAATTTTCGTCATTTCCTAGGTTTGCTGGGTAATATTTACTGGTAGTGATAAATATATGTATATATAGCAGTGAATATGTTCCCAATTTCTCAGTCACCGTTATTGAAATCTTCGTGCAAATATGAAGAACCTCATCAGCACTCTGGTTCTTCCCATTGTGATTTTTCAAAACTTTGGTGGTGAGTGTTCGCAATAAAACACAAATCTCAAGTTAAATATAAAAGATAACACATATTTAAAAAATTAAAAATTCGGAATATTAAGCTAAAGTGAAAAATAAGCAATCATTGAAACCCTTTATGTTAACATATGTTAGACTAAGAAGCGCGTTGACCTACGATTGTTGAAATTTTTAAGTTTTTTACTTTTAGGCATCGAAGTGCCTAATTTTCCAATTGCTTGCTCTTTGAATTTTCGATACCTGATAATGTTATATTTCTAAGGCTTTTTTAATCAATCATTAATTTCTAAATCTTGCAATTTTAAGTTGCTTAATTTCGACCCCGCTGAAATTAAAATTGTTTATTATTTCATTTTTGATCATAAAACTTTTTATTGAACCTTTTTTACTTCCTCTATCGAAATTTAGAGTGTGTTTAATTTATGTGAATTATGAAACAGCCAAAATAATGCTGAATCAACATAAATATGCATTGCTGTCACCTTTCTTCAAACCGCGAGCATATGTCGATATACTTTTCATATAAAGAGTAATTTATTTTGTGATGAATATATTACTTTTTCAAAAACCTCGGAACAACTCTGAAATTTGAAATAAAGATTCGAACATTGATATCTCAAAATCGCTTCCATAAAAAAAATTGTGTGTTTGATTTTTGTGTTTAGTGGGCAAAAATACATGAAAAGATCATATTAGGATGTCGAGTCAGAAAAAATATTTTACTTCGTACACTACTGTAATTATTAATGCAACGTTGAGATAAATTTATTGATTGCGTAACAGATATTGGGTGGGGGTTCTAGAATAGAATTCTTCATTTTATATCGTACAGTTTAAATAGTTTTAATTTGACATTTTTCTTCTGAAACTACTTTGTTTATAAGTTGTTCCCTTATATTTATTACACATATGTACTTGAGAAATTCTCTGAATTCCTTAAATTCTCTGAATTACTTGAATTTATTCAATTTATTGAATTCCCTAAATTCCTGGAATTTTCACAATGCTCAGAAATCCTTGCGATCCTTGAGTTCCATAAATATCCTAAATTGAATAAATATCTGGAATTCCCCATATCCTCTGAGTTCCTTTAATTCCACAAACTTTCTGAATTCCTTCAATTTTCTGGACTTCTTAAGTTTCTTCAATTCTCTGATTTCCTCAAAATCCCTGAAATTTTCTGCATTCCCTCAAATATATTATTCCTCCTTATTTTTTCAATTCCTTGAATATGATTCATGGTGGAAAACATGTTTACAAGAAAGTACAACATTTCTAAAACTATGATTTTTTGTTGAAGCATGTATTGTTTTGTAAAAAAATGTACAAAATTTATCAGAAAAATGAAGTAACATAAACATAGCTAATTTTTCCTTGTATTCTCTCGTTGAAAAGTAAAATAAAAAACAATAGAGTACAAGTTTCTAGGACTTGAAAATTGATGCGACTTTGTATTAATATTTATCTACCTTGTTCTGAAAATCTACAAGCTATTACAGAAAACTACAGAATTATACATTTTTCAAATTTGGGTGTTTGACGGCAGTAAAACGCTTTTAATTTTGCGTAAATTATTGTCTCATTGTTTCATATACTGATATCTTATTTAGAAATGTATTATATATTCCTAAAAAAAACTACAATTTGAATAATTAACTTTGAAGGACGATTCTGAATCTGTTCAAAATTGAGCAAGTTACAGATTTTAACGTTAAAAAAATAATTTTTCAATTTAAAAGCCTCAGTAGTTAAACAAATTGTAATCATCAATTAAATCCTTATAAAATATTCTTCATTTGAAAAGAATTCAAAAAACTAATCGCTCTCATTAAATTCAAATCCTATCCAAATATTGCTTCAATCTAAAATATTCCATTTTTATCCGCAATTTAATTTGACATTTTGTAATTAAGGAAGACAATTTTCCAAATATTGAGCAATATTTTACTCTCATTTAAAATAATTAATTATAAATTGAATGTTAAAAACTAAGCAATTTTAAACTAAATTATTTCAAATAGAAAGCCTTGAATCGTTAATAATTCAGACTGCTGAATTAAAATTTTGAACATTACAATTTTAATTGTTCTATTCAACAAATTTGTAATATGTATGTGAAATTATTGAATTTTTATACATAAATAAAAGGTTAATGATTACCAATTTGGAAAAAATTTGAATTAGTTCAAGAGATATTTATAAGTTTTGAGAAGATCCAAACTTAATTTCAAACTGGAAAAGAATTCAAAAAATAAAAAACTAAGTTTAGATTTTTGAAGATTTCGAAATAAAATTTTGAAGCTTTTTAAAGATCTTTGAAGTTTTCAAGAAAATGTCAAAATTATTTGAAGTTTGCTGCGAAAATTTAAAATGATATTTCATTTTGAAAAATTAATTTTAAGAGAATATTTAAAAAGACAAACATTTTTTTCGAATGATTAATGACAATTGAAAAATTATTCATTTGAACAATAATCGAGTAAGTTTGAAATATAAATTTAAAATATAGTTTCAATAATATATTTTGAAGTTTCGACAAGATTCCAAAATAATTCAAAACGGGAAAAAAATTCAAAACATTTAAAAAACAATGTAGATTTTTGAAGATGTAGAACACGACCGTTATAAGCTTCTTATGCATTTTCATAGGTTGTACATGAATAGAAAATTTGTATTAAAATTCCTAGAAAAACTGACAATCAATTTTTGGTTGGAAAATTAATTTTAAAAGAACTTTAGTACTAATTTTTCAAGATTTTTCAAAAATTGCAGGAAAAATTGGAGTTACATGATAATAAAATTATTATTAGATTCCTAGAAAATTTTTTAATGATTTTTTTTTTATTTCGGAGAGAATATACCAAAAGATTTCAAAACAAATTTTAATGTCTAAATTATTGTGTTCGCTTAAAATTGCATAGAACGATATAATTTAAAAAATTTTCTTAACTTGCGTTTTAGCGGCTTTCACGATCAACTTATTTGTAGAAACTTAAAGAAAAAATTATTGAGGGTTTCAATTGACATTTTTTTAATTACAAGTTAAAAAGATTAAAATCCAAAAGCATTCCAATTTGAGTGTTTCAATTTTCGGTTCAGTTTTTATAACTTCTGATGAACAATTTTTTATCTTTAAGAGTTCGAATCTTTTAATTTTATGACCGTGATCAAATTTTTTGTTTTTTCAATTTTCGTTTCTTTCTCAATCTTACTTTTTACTACTTTCTTTTTTACTACTTTTTGGGTAAAAATTCGACTATTTAGCTGAAAATTTACTTATAGTTTACAATTCTTATTTTGGTGTTGGAAAGTGAGCTGAAATCTTCTTTGAATGAAAATTCAACAATTTTTTTCATATTTTTCAATTCGTCTCTTTTAGAAGAAATATCTCATCTTTCTTGAATAAAAATGCAACTGTTTTGTTCAACATTCAAGAATTTTGTTGAAAAGTCATACTTTCTGGTTGAAAATTCTGCTGTTTTTTAGAAAGTTTAACTATTTGGTACATAATATAATTTTTGGGTAAATTTAATATTTTGGTGTTGAAAAGAGAACTAAAATCTTTTCTGGATGAAAATTCAACTGTTTAAAAAAAAATTATATTAAAAATTCATCTGCTTTACGAGAAATTTAATCTTTCTTCGAAAAAAATGCAACTGTTTGATTTTGTGAAAACTTATTTCTTGGTGAAAAGTTCATATTTTTATCGTGAAAAGGTCAACTAAAATCTTTTTTAACAGAAAATTCAACCATTTTTTAAAATTTATCTTTCCAATTTATAAATTCATCCGCTTTAGTAGAAATTTCTTTTCTTTTATGAAAATGCAAGTCTTTGGTTGAAAATTATTATTCTTTTGTTGAGTATTCAACTATTTTATTTGAAAGATTTGGTTGAATCATTTTGTGAAAAAATCTTTTTTTCCTTCGAAGAGTTATATTTTCACTTGAAAATTCATCTCCTTGGTTGAAAGTTTAACCATTTTGTTGAAAATTGTTCTTTTGAAATTGAAAATTCAACTACTTGGGTAAAAGTTAAACTACATTGTTAAAAATGTATTTTTGTGAGTGAAGGTATATGTCTTTGGTTAAAAATTTAACTTTTTGGTGGAAAATTCCTTTTTTCTGTTTAAAAATATTTTTTAAACTGAAAATCTAACTTTTCCATTCTTTAAAGATTCATCTTTTTAGTTGAAAATTCTTCTTCTTTGGTGAAAAAAAAATAATTTTCTTTATTAAAAATTTTATTTTTATTGGGTAAAAATGCATCAGTTTCGTGAAAAAAAATTTTTTTGTTGGAGACATATTGTTTGTTTGTAAATTCAATTTTTGTAGAGAAAATTAGTCTTTTGTCTTAAAGGTTCAACAATTTATGTAAAATTTTCTTTAGTGAAAAATCTTTATTCGTTGAAATATGTCTTTTTTATATTAATTTGTTTACGTAACATGGCTTACTTTGGTACTCATGGAAGCTATGTTATTTAAAAAAACTAATATAAAACTCAAGAAACACGAGCATTATTAGCAAGAGTCACCGTGCCCCGCACTGACACCATACCCCACTTTCCTCTAAGTGCTTCAGTTGATGATTGTTGAGTGTTTAATTTTGAAATTGCTATTCGATTTTTCCTTAATTGTAAATTTTTGTTTTCTTTTTACAGAATTGAATGCTTCTGGTAATCCGGAATCAAGTTCTGTCTCTGGGGGCCAGGTTCCCCTCAGACCTAACCGCCCACACGATCATAGTGTCAATTATATGACTCGTGACATTCTTATCTGGAAAGCTCATGATAACACACTGCTGGAAGCTTACTTCCCGGGTATGAAGCCTCCTACTAACGCTGAATATTATTTAACTCGCAATTACCTAATCAAAATGGAAAAAATAGGAGGCTTCAACATGGTTGTATATCTCGCTCAAGAAGGAAAATGTATTGCAGTCCGAGCACCGAGACAATCTTGTAAGGGGCCATTTATAATTTACGTAATAGATTTTTACCAATTTTTTATTACTTCCTTTTAACCACTTCTTTCAACTACTAGTACATATATATAATGAACGCGAACAGAATATGATTTTAAAAAAATTATGAAATATTCTTAAATCATTGATCAAATCACTTAGATTCATGTTTTTAATAACGATTAGGAAATTAGTTTTTCCTGAAAAAAGATCTTCTCCGTTCGCTCCGCTGGGAGTCAAACTACATAACTTCTGATTTCCGATCGGGTGCTTTCCCATTATGCTACTAGAGAAATCGAGAGAGAAACCTTTTTCATAAATACGCGCATTATTATTATAGATGGTACATATAAAATTTTCCAATGAATCTGTATTATCATTAGAGAATAACAGAAATTTTAAACATATTTATCAGACTAGATAGAGCTATGAATCAAAAATTATTTTAATTTTTTTTTTTCTGAAAAAAGTTCTCCTTTCGCTCCGGTGGGAATCGAGCCATAACACAGCCATACAACAAAAAATCTTTTTTCGGGTCTGGAGGTCAGACCATGTTCACTATAAGTTTTTGGGGTCGCTGGATCCGAATCTAAAGTCAAAAAAACCCTAGCACATCAGGGGTCTGACATGACCTCAAAAAAACCTTATTCAAAATCTTTGTCTGGGTCTGGTGGTCAGACTATGTCTAATATATGTTTTTGGGGTCGCTGATTCCGAATCCGAGGTCCAAAAAACCTCAGCACATCAGGATTCTGACATAACCTCAAAAAAGGACAAAAAAACTCTTTTTTCGGGTCCGAAGGTCAGGCCATGTTTATTATATATTTTTTAAGTCGCTGAATCCGAATCCTGAAGATACAACTTTATCCACCGTAGAACGCTTGTGTGCACCTGCCATGACGGCATCAAAGCCGTAATCTAGGCGCCGTCACCGTTTTTGGACCTCAAATTCAGAATCAGCGACGCCAAAAACATGTACTAAACATGGTCTAACCTCCGGTCCAGGAAAAAGATTTTTTATGAGGTTTTTTGAGGTTATATCAGAACCCTGACTGGGTTTTTTTAAACTACGGATTTGAAACTAGCGACCCCAAAAACATATACGAAACCTGGTCTGACCTGCAGAACCGGAAAAAGATTTTCCATGAGGTTTTTTGAGGTTGTGTCAGAACCCTGACGTGATGGGGGTTTCAGACCTCGTATTCGGATTCAGCGACCCTGGAAACATATGTGAAACATAGTTTGACCTCCAGACCCGAAAAAAGATTTTTCTTGTATTGCTGTGTAATGAATGAATTTAAGATAATAATAATGAGAATAATAATAAAATAATGGTGATAAAAAAAACAATAATCAATTTTACAGGTTCTTTGAAAATTTTTAGTTGCACCAGCTAGCAGAATAATGCGTGTATCTCTAAAAAACGTGTCTTCTCTCGATCTTTCTAGTAGCTTAATGGGAAAGCACCTGGCCGGAAATCAGAAGTCCTGTAGTTCGACACCCAGCAAAACGAAAGGAGATCTTTCCCTCGAAAAAATAAAAATTAAATAAATAATATAATAATAATTTCAAATCCCTTCAAATCCTTCAATTCTTGTGAATAAAATTTTTCTATTTCAATTAAAATATTATGAGAAATTGACTTTTTTCAAAGCCCTTGAAAATTTCTATGAATTGATTAAAATACATTAAAATTGAAAAAAAAAATTGTATCTCTGGAAATACCTTGGAATATTTTCAAATCTTTTGAAACCTTTGAAATTCTTTGAAATTCCTCAAATTTTGTGACTAAATTTTGGAAATTTCATCAAAATACTAGGTATGAAATTCCGTGATTTGACATAACATTTGACAATATTCCTTGAAGTATAAAATTACTAAAATCATCGGAAATCTTGTGGAAAATTTTGTAATCGACTCGAAATCACTCAGAATTTTCTTAAATATCTGAAAACCTCATGGGCTTTGAGAATGGGAATAAGATTCTTCTACATTCTGTGATATTTTCTCACATCCCTTTAAATAATCACACAGCTACACAAAAAAAAAATCGTTTTTCGGGCCTGGAGGTCAGACCATGATGAATATATGTTTTTTGGGTCGCTGAATCCGAATCCGAAGTCTGAAAAAAACCCCGCGCGTCAGGGTTCTGACATATCCTCATAAAACCTCATAAGATTTTTATATTTTCAAGTCCGTGGGTCATACCATGTTTATTATATGTTTCTGGGGTCGCTGAATCCGAATCCAAGGTCCAAAAAACCCCAGCACGTCAGGGTTCTGACATAACCTCATAAAAAGAAAATTTCTCAAGTCGGAGGGCTAGACCATGTTTATTATATGTTTTTCGTGTCGTTAAATCCGAATCCGAGGTCCAAAAACCCCAGCACGCCAGGGTTCTCAAATAACCTCATAAAACCTGATGAATTTTTTTTTCAAGTCTGGGGGTCAGACCATGTTTATTATATGTTTTTGGGCTCGCTGAATTCGAATATGACGTGCTGGGGTTTTTCGGACCTCGGATTCAGATTCAGCGACCCCAAAAACATATAATAAACATGGTCTGACCCCCGGACTTGAAAAAATAAAATTTTATTAGGTTTTATAAGGTTATGTCAGAACCCTGATGTGCTGGGGTTTTTAGACCTCGGATTCGGATTCAGCGACCCAAAAAACATATAGGTATCATGGTCTGACCTCCAGGCCCGGAAACGATTTTTTTTTGTGTTGATGTGTTATCCTTCAAATTTCATTTATTTCTGAAAATTTCTCGAAGTCCTTTGAAATCTCCTAAATTATTCCCAATCGTTTGAAATCTCTTGCACTTTTTAAAGTTCTTGAATATTCCTAGACATTTTATAAAAAAACAATTTTTCTTTCAAAATTTTTTCGAATGCTTCTGAATTTTAAATAACTCAAAAGTCACATGATTAATGCACATTTCACTAATTTAATCAATTTCATTCAACTTTAAAATAGGTTTCAATTGGGCCTCTTCTTTCAAGTGAATTAGGCTGTGTAAGATCTGTGTATTCCTTGTTTATTTTCAGCGAAAATTGATTGATTAAACGAACTTACCTGTAAGTGAAGTTCTATCAAAATTGTATGAAGCGCCTCTTCCGAATAGATCACAAGTAGTACCCCTAACTTTTACCGGATTTGCCACAATATTCAAAGCTTTCAAAAAAGTACGCCAGTGCCGCCCCCGCCGCTCGGACACGTCTCCAAATCCTCATTTCGTTCAAAGTGCTGCCGCGATGTTTTGTTGGGTTTCTTTCTTGTAAGAAAATGGGTATTATATGGGTGGGACTGATCTATTCGGAAGAGGCGCTTCATACAATTTTGATAGAACTTCACTTACAGGTAAGTTCGTTTAATCAATCAATTGTATTACGCGCCTCTTCCTCTAGATCACAAGTAGATGTTTAAAGCCACGGCAGCTCAAATAATAATATCGGTTGATATCATTAAGAATATATATATATATATATAAATTGATTTTTTTTTTTTTTTTTTTATAACATTACAATGTTTAGAAACTGAAAAAAAATTGATTCTTATTCAATGAAATAAACCTTATTTAAGACACAATTATTACTTTTTTTGTGTTAGTATTGCATTAGCAAATGCCGTATTGTCTTCAGCAATACTCAAATCATAAAATTTGGCAAAAGTCTTCGAGTTCTGTGTCCAGCCTGCAGTTTTTCTAATTGTGTCGATGTTTATACCATTTTTCTTTGCAGTTGAGGTGGATGCATGTCGAGTACTGTAGGCTGAAAAAATACTAGTATCAACTCCACTTTCTTGTAGCATAAGCTTTACCCAGCGACTTAGCGTTTGAGATGTTACTGCAGAAAAAGGACGCCTAAATGAGATAAATAAGTTGTCAGTGCTTCCTCTGTTTTCTAAAGTTCTCTCCAAATAACATTTCAAAATTTTAGCTACACAGATGCTTTCGTCTTTCGGGTAGTATGGAATTGTTAGTAGCGGCTGCTTTCTGTTGAGTCCAGACGTTTTTACTCTGTCTGGAATCCTAATCTCAATCTTATCTTCCTTTTGCATAACATTTTTTATGTTTATTAAGGCCAAGGTCTGCAAACGGTGTCCCGTAATAAGTGCAAGCAACGTCGCGAGTTTCATTGATAACTTTTCTAGTGAAATCTCATTATGAGGAACTAAGGTTGACAAGTGATTCAAAACGACCTTGGGGTCCCACGTCTGATCGTACTTCGGTTTAGTGGGTCTCTGATTGTAGACTCCTTTAAAAAATCGCCTCAGTCTGTCGTCTTGAGCCATTTCCTTTCCAACTATAAGTGAGATTGCTGATCTTAAGCTATTTAAGGATCCGTGAGACGCTCCCTTCTTGAACTCTTCTGTGAGCAATAATAAAACGTTATCGACGGAACTGTCGAATGGATTAGTGCCTCTTTTGCAGTTGAACATCCACCATTTCTTCAAACAGCCTTCGTACTGTTTTAATGAAGATGTAGCCAGTGATGATATCATAATATCTATAGAGTCACTCGTGACTCCTTTTCTCTCGTATGCCTCCCGGATAAAATTCCTGCCACCAGGGTAAGGCTTTTCCACAGTGGGTGTGGATCTCTGTTTGGAGAACAAAGGAGGTTAATATCTGGTTTAAATTGTATTGGCTTGGATTGTAGAAGGCTTAGAAACAATGGATACCAGGGTTGTGTCGGCCAATCTGGGACTATTATAATCCCTTGTGCTTTTTCGGATTTTATTTTATGCAAAACTTTTAAAATAATCGCAAACGGAGGAAATGCATAGAAATAAAAACCTGACCAGGATACCGTAAAAGCATCAACAAATAAATAAATCTAAATAAAAATAAAATAAAATAAATCTACTTCCGGGTTTCCAAAATGAAGAGCAACTTTCTTAAACGCATCGTCGGATAATTGATATTCTGTCTCTGGTTGTGTTCTTCGAGATTCAAAATCTGCAACGCAATTATCTTGCGAGCTAATATATGAGGCGAAAATATAAATATTCCTCGCTTCGCACCATTCCCATATCGCACGTGATAATCTATTCAAGTTTTGAAATCGAACTCCACCCATTCTGTTTATGTAGGATAACGCGGTGGTGTTATCAACCCTTAAAAGAATATTGCAATTTTCCAAATCTTTGGCAAAACATTTCAAACCGATGAAAGCAGTGTTTAATTCTAGAATGTTGATATGACAGTTTCGTTCCTGTTTTTCCCAGAATCCATGGCTTCTCATATCTCCACATGCAATACCCCAACCAGTTAAGGAGGCATCAGAAAAAATTTCTAGGCAAAATTCTATCGGCCTGATACAGTTCTTTGCTGATCTGATGTTTACTTTCCACCAATTTAACTCTTCACATACTTGATCTGAAATAACCATTTTTGATTCGTAATTGTTATTATTAATTTTTAAGGCTTCAAATTTATTTCTCTCGAAGGCTTTAGTGTGACCGTAGCCATATTTTACCGTGGGACAACATGAAATTATTGTACCTATGAATTCCGCAAATTGACGTATCTTACAAATTGAATGAGTTTCTAAATTACTGATCAAAGACCATACTTTATTGACCTTTTGCTGTGGTAGTTCAATTAGCATATCCTCTGAATTAAACATATATCCCAAATATTTTTTCTCTTTTCCAGGTGTTAATTGACTCTTTTTGAAATTAATAACAAAGCCGAGATTTTCTAACATTGTGCATGTGGATGATATATTTTCTAGACATTTTTGTTCCGTATCAGCAAGTAATAGCCAATCGTCTAAATACACCACTGAAAGGAATCCTTGATTTCTTAATCGCGCTACCACCGGCTTTAAGATTTTTGTAAAAACATAGGGAGCAGAGCTAAGTCCAAAAGGTAAGCAGGTGTATTGACGTAACTTACCGTTGAAATAAAATCTTAAATATATCCTGTGCGATTCTGCTACTGGTATTAAGTGATACGCGTCTTTTAAATCTATGGAAGCCAGTTGACAATCAGGAGTAATAAGTTTTACGACTGTTCTCCAGTCTTCGAGCTTAAAGTGCTCTGTCTCTACAAATTGGTTTAGACTTTTTAAATTTAAAATTAATCTGAAAGAACCATCTGGTTTATTGACCAGAAAAATTTTTGAGATAAATTGTCCTGCTTCCGATTTGCACTCCTCTATTGCACCCTTTTGTGTTAATTCGAAAATGCATTTTGAGATATTATTAAATTCTTCAGGAGACCAACTGGTTTCTTTTGGGACATTACTTTGATAAACCTTTGTATAAAAAGGCATTTTATAACCCCGAATCCAAGCCAGTATGACAGGATCGGAAGTAATTTCTTTCCAATTGCATAGGAAATATTTGAGTCTTCCAGCTAAAACACTTACGTTTCCTAGTATGGCCTGCTCCTCTGATCTGACCTCCTGCGTTCCTCTGGTGCATTCCTGCCCCTGTTCCTGCTGTTCTGAGAATTCCATTGATTCCTGCCGTTCTGAAAATTCGATTGGTTCCTGTTGTTCTGAGAATTCCAGTGCTTCTTGTTGCTCAACATCAGAGAATTGTTCCCGCTCGAGCTCGGTTGTTGAGACTTCGATTTCGGTTGCCGAAGCGGGAATTTGGAATTTTTTGGACCAGTAGGTAACTTAGGTTTCGCGGGAGCCTTAAGTTCCTTACTTGCTTGTTTTAAGGCCTTTTTTGCCTTCAACTTTTCTTCAAGGTCTTTTCCAAACAACCATTCGTCTGATGTCGTTTCGCTCAAAGTTTGCTTATAGGCAGTCAAATTAGACAGTAAAAGATTTCTTCTGATATTCGACTCATCACGCTGTAAATCCGCCAACAGTCTACCAACATCGCTGAGATTTTCAACCAGGGCTAAATCAACTTTTTCTTCTCCTTCCTTAAGAATTGTAGATAGAGCTTTCCCAATTGCTGCCAGCCCAGCTGTCAACTTTTCTTGCCTTTCTCTGATGCGATCATCTCTCTTGAATATAACATCCTGAAGATTAACCGCCCTTATTTCAGGATTTATCTTCGGTGGATCGATTACGATGCAGTTACTTGGTGGAGGATATTTTTCAATAATCTCTTCTTTTTCCTCGTCTGGTAATCCCTTTTTTAAGATATCCTCCCACCTAACGACAAATTCTTCGAGAATTGGAGATGCCAGGATGCGTTCCTTTATAATTCGTTTACCAATGACATTTAAAACGTCTGGACCAAGACTTTTCGGATCTTGGATAGCAGGTGAGGCATCATTAGGCCGAGTATTATCCTGTTCTGTGCCTTAAACCTTTTCTGAGTTGTCGTCCTTCGATGGACCTGGAGAGTTATCAACTTGCTCTGCTGGGTTCATGTCATAATCTTCATTGAATTCGCTTGAGGAATACACATCTTTCTCATTTCTGATATCGGTGGCTGAAGATGAACCTGTCGAAGAACTCGAAGAACTCGAAGAATACGATCTGCCTATTAAAGACAAAATTTCTATTTATAAAATAATATAATTTTAAATTGGATCATTTTTCTGGCAAAGAAACATTCAATTTCAAAAAATTGAGTAATAACTCAGTAAATTATATTATCCATTAATTGATTATTTTTCTATTTATATAATTTTTTATTGTCGATTCGTCTGTAAGACTGCTATGAATTTTATTCAAGTATTAACTTGAATGCAAAAAACCAGATCTCTTTTACATTCGAGTGATAACTCTTCTGTAATCAGAGTAGCAATTATTTGTAACTGCTAGTAATATAATAATTAAGTGATAACTTAATTACAATATCTACTGAATAATAATACAGCATAAGCAATTATTGAGTAATAACTCAATAAACGGCTTGAGACGAAGTAATAACTTCCAATATAGGAGTAATAACCCCTTTAAAAATGAGTAATAACTCAATCAAATTGGATAATACAGAACAAAGAAATCTTATTCTATCTTTTTTGATGAACTGGGAAGATCAAAATGAAATGTCGCGTTGTCAAACTGCAAAGAAAAATAAAAGAACAAAGAGTTCCTAACCCAAAATTGCTACTTACGACGTTTGTGCTTCCGACTTTTATGTTTCCTCTTTTCTAGCATTCGTTCTAACTTTCGAACTCGCCTTTCCATTCTACTTTTCTCATCATCGGAAGATGAGTGATATTTTCTGCGCCTTTTACCCATTTTTGTGAAAATTCAAACAAACTTGTGTGGCTTGTCCGGCACAAAGAAAAGGAATGAGGATTTGGAGACGTGTCCGAGCGGCGGGGGCGGCACTGGCGTACTTTTTTGAAAGCTTTGAATATTGTGGCAAATCCGGTAAAAGTTAGGGGTACTACTTGTGATCTAGAGGAAGAGGCGCGTAATACAATCATTTTTTCAAAGCTTCTGCATTCAAGCAGCATACTTTATACTGTTTTTTGTTCTGTACAACATTTTCAGAATTTAAAAATTTTTTGAAGATTTATATAAAAAAGACTACTTCCTAACATTATTTCTACTATGGAATTTTCTGCTTATGATGTTTTTAATTTCTTATAACACTAAAAATGATTGAATGATTAGTTATCGAATTCAAAAGAATTCCTGACCTACAAACAAACTTTTCGAAAACCATCCGCCACCATCTAAATAGTGAAAAAGAAAAAAAAATAGTTACAAAAGCAGTACAATTTATCGAATCTTAGTGAAGAAGTCTTTTGAACTATATTTCGAAATCAACTATAAAACTAAAGATTTTTAAAATCACACTAGTTTACCAAAGAAGTAATAAATTATATAAAAATTGTTACTAGCCATCACTTTTATTTAATGCTTTACAAAACTTTTAATTAAAGAAGTAACGCCTAATTTTGAGATTGATATTTATTCTTTTTGAATTCACAAATCTTTATTTTCGTTTCAAGTTGGAGACAAGAAGCAACCTACTAATCATGTGTGGATTATCGCTTTTAATGCACATTACTTCAGACTAACGGTAATAAATGTGAAACCTGATCCTATACTGATGGGAATTTGCCTCGAAGGTGGAAATAAACGACAACATGAAAAAAATGATATAAAAGAACGGGTCTTTTTCCCCGATCATATCTATTTTTGTGTTTACACAGATAGAAGTAGTAGAGAAGTTCAGGGAGCTTTTTTCCCTCTTATTGTAGATGGAATATGGAATGGTTGCTGAAAAGCCAAAGTAAATAAAATCCACCAATGGACTCAATATTGCTCTCCTACTACTTGATTTTTTTTTTCCAAAGCACCCCTACAATGAATTATATTATTAAATAGTGCAGACTTTGAAAATTGGTACAAAATATCTATAAGCGTAAATATTTTAATAATTTACCATTGATATTTATTATTTACTAATTTTAAGGTTAAAATGTAAATAATCAATTCCGGAACAAATAAAATTTTCTTTTTGTAGAGAATTTACTACTTTTTATTATTGATGTGCTACTATAGTGTATAAACAACACATTTTCAAGGAAATGCAGGACGAATTTTTAATAATAATTAGACAGTTGGGTAAAAAACCAAGTGTGTGAAAACCCGTCATTGTCATTCTATAAAATTAACTTGTTAAATTTTTAACTATGCCGTATCTACTAGAACAGATAGACCATCTGTTTACTGATTTATTTTATGAAAATCTTACATAAAATAAGTTCAAGGTCAATTGTCTTGGAAAATATTTTAAACATAACGATAAATAATGGCAGAAATGATTGAATTCATAATTTTTAAGTATTTTTTTTTAGTATATTTAATAGGATTTTGTACTTGAAATCTGATGATAAAAAAAAAGAGCTCTTCTAATATGAGTGAAAGTAATTGATATAGATATAGTTAATAAATTAGATGACTATGCTCAAAACGATTTTAAATTAGTTATTTATTTATAATTTTCTGGAAAGGCAAAGCGCTGATCAAGGCAATTTCTATAAACCAAAATTTGGAATCTGAATGATTTAAAATTGAAAAATTCAAAATCAAAATATTGTACTAAAATGAAAGATGGAGAATTGATAATCCTCAAATTTTAGAAATTGACCAGTTTTCACGTTGAACAATATAATATTCCTAACAGAAACTGTTTTCAAAATGAAAATGTTTCACATTAAACATCGACATTTAATAACAGTCAAAATTAAATGAAATTAAATTTCTTATTTGAAAACTTTTGAAAATTAAAAATGTTTTTTAGTCTATTATATGTCCAAACAGTTCGTTTGTTGTTGTAATTAGTTTTAGTAAATTAATTCCATAAAATTAGCGTAATAAGTGTCGAAAAAGAATCTGGAAAATTTTAAGGAACTTTTTTTCATTTCGAAGAATTCAGAAAAATTTTAGGAAAAACGAAATGTTTCAACAGATATTCAGAAGTTTTGAAAAGATTGGAAAATGATACAAATCTTGCGAATTTTTAAAGCTATCGAGAGAATGAAAAAATTTCTCAAGATTGCTAGCAGAATGACAAATCCTTTTTATTTTTGAAAATTTATTTTCAGAGAATATTTAAAAAAAAATTTTAAACATTGTGAAAGATGTCCAAAATTGACAAGAAAGCATCTGGAAGATTTCAAGGACATTTTTTCAATTTTGCAAAATTAAAAAAAAATTCGATTAATTTTAAAACATATTTAGAAGGTGCACAAGTTTTTAAAAGACTTCAAAATAGTCCTAAATTTGAAAAGATTATTTAAAAAAATTAATTTTTCAAGAAAATGTTAACCGATTTCAAAAGATTTCTCAAAATGTGGGGAAAAATCTGTGAATTTTGGAAGTTTCAAACAGATGAGAAATATTTTAAAATTTGAAAATGTTTCTGAAAATTTATGAGATATTTTTCTTCTTACATCTATCTGAATGTCCTAATTATTTTATAAGCGTACTCGAGTTTTTTCTAATATTTGTAAGATTCTGAACTGAAAAAAAAAAATTTCTTTCAAATTTTCTAGATTTTTTTTAATGCATCTGAAATCTTCAAAATTCTTTTTGAATTTTCTCAAGAATCTTAGGATAATTATATTTGTGTGACTTAAAAAACAAACTAATAATACTTATTACTTCGGTCTCTTTTGCACGCTCAAGAAAATTTGAAAACTCTGTAACTATACATTTTTCGGAATGAAATAACATTTTTTTTTCAAAAGCTTAATAATTTAAACGTGTAAGATGAAAGTTATTAGCACGCTTTTATTAACCCAATTTTGAATAAATGCATTTATACTGCAAAATAACTTTTTTTTAAAGTTTTATCAATTGTACAGCTCAAAGATTCACTCCAAAATATAATATCTTTTGCCTCCTCAAGCTTGCTCAAAGTGGGAAAAATTGAATTTAAGCGCAAAATATATTTAAAAAAGGATTTAAGCGTAAAATATATTGAACAAAGAATTTGTACACTCACCAGTTTTTTATATATGTAAAACTATATGCCTGAAGAATTTATGGAAGTACCTATTTATTATTAAAAAATGTGAAAAATTAAAAATAGAATAATTTTTTTCCAAATTTAATTTTGATTGAATTCCTTGCAGAAAATTACTTCGCAAATAAATTGCAAGAAGTGAATAATCAATTTATTGATTATTAACAACTAGATTTTTTGAGTAAAATACGCCTTGTTCTTGAAATGAGGCATCTCAGCTCTCAATTAAAATATGGCCCTTATGTAAACGGCTCTTCTTTCAACAATACAATACAAATTTTTTAAAATAATTTCGTACGCGGAAATAATGAAAGATAACATTCGAATTAGAAAAAACTTGATAAATTTTTTATTTTTTTATACATTTATAAAATTAAATAGGTATTTCCACTGTTTTTCGGCAAACATTGCATATGGCTAATCCAACGAAAGTTTAATTTCTTTTTTAATATTTGGTTATGAATTCATCTTTATAAGTTGTAAATTAGACTACCTAGTTTTTAGATACAAATCTCTCATTTCTTTCATCCATTGAAAATCTTCCTTCACTTAGTTGGTATTTCACTGCATGAATAAATATTAATTTGAAACAATAATTTCATACTTTTGCTTTAGATACATTTTTTTTATTTATTCTCTTGATAGAATTATTTGTAGTGAAAAAAATTTCTGTAAGACGTATTTAGTTCGGTCATTTTTTGGAATTAGGCAAATTTTTTTTTTTATTCAAGATTTCGTTTTCTCAATGTGGATCCTGCAAAAGTCTCTAAATCGGCTCAGAATCTCATTATCCCTGGATATCAACTTGAGCTACAATATTCTTCCAGGCTTTATGAAAATAGATCTATTACTTTGCGAGATATAGTAAACAAAAAAAAATGTTACACATGCAAGGGCATTTTTGAAATTATTTTGTTTAGTACCTTAGGTCGAGTTCTATCTAAATATATCCAAAAAGTAAATTCAAAAATTTACGTTATAGCGCAAACGTACCAGTAGTGGGACAAATTACCTGCATATTTCAATCGTTGTGGGCACTTTTTAAAATATTTTTCTAACAAAGCTTTACATTTTCTAACTCTATATGTATTTATTAAGTTATTTTCGCTATCCATTTTAAGTCAAATTCCATTTAGAAAGAAAAAAACGGTTTCCTGGAAAAACACAGGTAAATGATAAATTCTATTTAAGAAGACTTATGACTACCGGCTAGAGGTCGGACAGGTTGTCCGATCTCTGGGTAAATAAAAAAATTCTGCATCTTAGTTTGCACCGATAAAAATCCCTAGATATACAACACATATATTGAATTTGCCAAGGACTTCGAAAACTACAAGTGTCCGATATTTTGAAAATTCAGCTATTTCCGACAAAACTTAAATAATGTGAGTCATAACTTCAAAATAAAAATGTTTCATTGTCTGACACAGGAAACAGCACACTTACGCAAAAAGGCGATGAAGGCTGATCGGCCTACTAAACATTTTCAATACCGTAAAATAAATACAAGTTCACACAATGTTTTCCTCTTGCGCATTACTAGAAAATGTGCAGTACACTTACCCTATAAAACCTACCTAGATGAAGAAACGATTGAAAAATGTTTCATGTTCTTAATGTTTTCAAAGTGTAATTTAAATTCCCTATTAAAAATAGAAGACCCTATTCTCCTTAGAATTATTTCTTTTACAGTATTTATTATTCCCTGGAAGAATTGATATGGATCAACGTTGAGATCTTATCTGCATAGCACAAAATGATTCAAATTCAAGGACAATGTTTGATAGAAAAACTAATTCAAAATTACGCAAAGATGAATTCACCTTCGTATTCTAGGAATATTATTCTCATCTCCTTATCACGTTATGATGTTTTTATGATGATTGAGTATGATTTGAGATTTTTAGTTCTACAACTAAGCGTTGCCTTTTAATGATGATAGTTTTACGGTATATTTTTATATGTTCGTACTTTAAAGTGTAAATTTAATTGATGGAATAGGAGTAATAAAGTCTATTACTTACCTGCAAAATTAGGGATGAACATTGAATAATGACGCTCAATAATCTTATTTTTGAAAGATCTGAGATCTCTTGAGATCAGAAGGAGCGCATCTGATCCCTCGTGATAGAAAATGTTTTGCAGTATATTCATTAAACCATAAAACTCACGATATGAATATTAAGGATCAATATTGAAACATAACAGAATTTTTTGTTGAAATAATTTGCTTATGAGCAGAAAATTTGTATCTTTAAATCCTTAGAATTTTCTTAGGGGATGGTGCCAAGATTCAGTGTAAAATTGGCTACTGAAAAAAAAATGAAATTCAACCAAGAGATTACATGTTTCTATTACAAAAGTGATAAAAATCTGATCGAGAATATTACCTTATCGCAAAGTGCAAATACTGATATGTACACCTATACACCTCATAATGTGTGTACTTGACAAAAATAATGGAATAGTATTTAGTAAAATGATAATTCGAAGTAATTTAAACTTTTAATTAACTCAATCGCCTACACAATTTTTTCAAGCCTTGCCCTCATGATTTTCATGTTACAGAGAAAAGTATTGTACCATTTAGTATTATGAGGACGGTTGTTTTTTGACGTTATCTAAAATCAATTTCAGAGATATAAGACATATGCGTATTAAAGATATTCATATAAATATAAATCTGTATACAGTTAATAATCAATTTCAGATAGTGATACATATCGAGCCGAGAAATTCTCGCTATCGTTCGAAATCAATTGAAATTTCACAAATTTTTCGAGCCGAGATTTTTTAACCTTCTTTTGTTTTTGTTCGTTCGGAAGGTTTCACAAATTAAATATTTTATATGTATGTTTTTAACTTATTAAAAGACTACTGTTGATAATATTCTTAGATACTTATAGTATATATGTAGAATAATTGTCGGTCATTCAAGAATATAATACAAATAAGAAATAAATAAAATAGCAACTTATGCACGGTACACCTGTTAATTCAGCCGAAAGAAAAAAATTGCAGAAAGCACAAAGTTCCGAAGCAGGAGGAGACGACATAATGCAAAACCCTTGGAGGGTTCTTTCTAATATTTTCGAGAAAAAGACTGCAAGATAGCACTTGTCCAGCAGAAAACTGTGTTCAGCAGAATCAAATGAAGACAGTAAAGTTATTAAAATCATGGACAGTAATACAGCTGGTTCAATGCGGTATCTTCGTAAATTTCACCAAGAGGCATATGCAGAAACATATCGAAATAATGCATCAAGCTCTGCATCATCGAAAGTAGTAAATCTATTTCAATACATAGGATACTAAGAATATGTCAAAACAGCATGATATTCCCTTGATTAGAGTTCAAGAAATTTCAGGTTCGACATCTACCAATTTTGATAAAAAAGTGTTGCTTCAAACTTAGCGCAAACCGGAATTTAAAAAAAAATATAAATTGAACAAAATATGTATTTTTAATTTGTAATTTTTTCCTACTGTTGATTAGCGGAAACTGTAGATACAAAAAGTTTGCCATAATTTTTGAACTGATAAACAAATGTGTTGAATTATAAACCATTTGCATTTCCAAATTAAAAATATATCAGAATATATTGACTGATTTAAAATTTTCTTTTGCTCTTTTCTGAGGCCGCACCGAATTTTTTTTTCTTGGCTTTAGCGATACAATGGGTGGCTAAGATATTTTTGCTATCAGCTGATTTTGATTTTAGGTATTTGTTCAAGAAACTTTCAATGAAAAAGTAGTCGACTAGGACACTACAGATGTTACGCACACATCTTAAATCTGAGTGTCCAAGATATGCTAGGTGAAACTAAGAAATCTGAATCTGCTACTGAAACATTCTCTAAATATTAACTGGTTTCACGGTGCGGTTCTAATTCTAGATCCAAGGCGAACACTCGAAATGTTTCACAAAATATTTTGGGAAAATGGAATGGTTACTGCCTCGTTAGAGAAAATCGAGAATGTTTACCGGACATCTTACTATAAGAAAGAGGTAATGAACCAATGAATACACTCACAAGAATATTTTTTTATTAGGTATAATTATGTTATTTCTAAAACTTATAATATTTGTAATGTACAAGGAGCACATAATGTTTGAATTCAGTTCCTGGATTGAGTAAACTTTTATACTGAATTAAGCACTTGCATCACAAAAATTGAAGATATCTAATTTAATTTTCTTATTATTCTCATTATTATGATGAAGGATAGAGATTTCGTTTATTATACATATACGAAACTCAAGAAGAAGAAGAAGAAGTTGAGGAAGATACCCCTGCAGTTGAAGATTTGGGAACACAAATAGAGACCATCAAAATCATTGTGTTCAGCTACATCTATATCGGCAGAATGAGTCTTCTCTTGTAGTTCCCTAGCCATTAAAAAAGAGAAATCGTCTCGAAGATGAATCGATTAAATTTCTAATATTATTAATTCGTCTGTTACTTTTAGCTTGGCACCTCAAATTCAATTGTTATTAGATAAGAAGAACTTATCTTTTAATATACAATTCATTAATAAAGCAGTAATTTTATAACAATCTACAATTCCCTTAAATTTCCAAATAATAATGCGCCATATTCAATCCACTATAAGAATTTTTTTAATTTTTACCTAGAGTTCGTTTTCAGCGACGCAAGAAACTTCTAACCTTGACTTTCATGAAAAACTTGCTTACTTTTGAGTTGGTGCGAAAGCTTGAATTTGCTTTAAAAGGTTGAGTATATGAATTAAAATCTAACCATTTCAGCTTAGAAATATTTCGCTAAAAGGTTTTCTCTAAAATTTTTTGTTTTGTTGAATGAGTTAATTATATTTTCAATTCAAAAAGGGTTTGAATCATTTATAAATCAAATGTTTACACATAGTTTCGAATCAGTTCGAATAGTCTCATGAGACGATTATCTAGGTAATCGTCTCACGAGACGATTCAAACTGATATGACGTTTTGAAAAGACGATCATTTTCCTCCCTCTCGTCGGAATCTCGTATCGATCGCTCGATATGAATCGCTCGGCTCAATCGACGCATCCCCTTTTTGATCCGAAAAGGTTCAGATTAAGATAATATATCTTTCAAATACTTTATAAAATTGTGGAAATTTCAATACATTTAAGAATTTTTAGAATATTTCACTTCATGGAAAAAAATATTATAAAAAAGTACCTAAAATCCTATTTAAATAACTGTATCACCTTGAAACGTCACATTCTGCTAGATCTATGCCAAATCTCGTCTTTTCTCTATACACTAAAACTTGGGATATCAAATTGTTGCAGATATATTGATCCAGGATTTCAACTTAACCCGATCAGGTTATCGCGTTTTTTGGCACCTTCTAAGGTTATCGTGGGTCGCTTCAGACCCAAGGCATGTCAAAACGCTCAGTTATCAATAAAAATATCTGGTAAAATTCCTGTAAACTCTTGAACACTTCTCCTTCAAGGTCACATTATAGAGATTGCAATAAAATTTGTAAAAATATTTTATTTTTAGTGATAAACACACCCAAATTCCAAAAATGTAGACATATGTTAAAAAATTCATAACTTCTGAACGATTTGAGATATTTGAATTTTTCAAATAGCATTTCAAAGTTCAAAGATCATATTTCCACAGAAAAATCACGAGCTTGATGGGAACAAAATAAATGCTTAAGTTTGTGGTGTCAATTAGCTGTTTTTTCGAAAGAGGAAATTTGAAGTTTCAAGAAATACCTCTCGTTATATATGCGGGTCTGCACGAAAAGGGTCCTTATGGTCGGTATGGAGTTACGTTTAAAGACAAATACTCAGATGAATTTTCCGCATTTTAGGCCCAAAATAAACCTCCTAAGTTGAAAAATGAGTCACTGGAGCATTTTTGAAGTTGGAACTTCAAAAACCCGTTTTTCGAGAAAAACTCATCTAAACTAGGCGAGTGCCATAAGCACTCATGTTATATTTTGTCTTTAAACATGAGATATGCCTACTGCGGGTTACTATCTGGATACGAGTATAATCCCAAATTCTCTTTTGGTTCCATTATCATCCCCAACTCAAACTCAAAAATGATCATTTTGACCTCAACTTAGAAAAACGCGAATATCTTCTAAACTAGAACCAGCCATGAGGACACTTTCATGCGGACGCCCACATATTTCGAAGTATACAAATTTTATTTTTGTATGAAATTAAACATATCCATGATGAAAAAAAAACAATATGTTCACGCCCCAAATTCCATCATCTTACAATTACTCGTTGACTCGTTCCGTACGTGGACGAAGAATTCTTGAGAATTCAGTGGATGTACCCTGCGCCATGCTATAAGAGATGAAAAATCAATATATGACTCAAAAAAAGAAGAATCTTTCGACAATACTCATAAACTTCATAAAATTCAAAAACTTACATTAACGTTCAAAACGAGTTTGCACTGAAGTTAAAGTTATCGTGGGTCGTTTCAGACCCAACGCGAACTTCATCTGCTCACTGCGAAGGCGAGGCTGTCGCTGGGAAAACGCGATTCAGAAAAAAGGGTCCTCTAGTCCAGAAGCTTTTCAAGGGTGGGTATAGGTATTATTGGGATACACGGATTCTAAGTAATGAGACAAAAGGAAAATGCCTTGGGTCTGAAACGACCCACGATAACCGAATCGGGTTAATATGATTCGCTTTAGAGGATTAATAGAAGTTTATGAGCACAACTTCAGGGCGTACTGGCATCAGTATGCAAAACAGAATGACAAGAGTGTTTTTGTGAAAGTAGACCGCGAAAGGAAGCGTTTTTTTTTAAATTTTATTCTGAACACGGAGATTTATTTAGAGTTAGAAAATAATTGTCAAGATATTGAAGTGATTGGTGGCTTTGATAATAGTACAGTGTTCAAAATACGCCTTTCTCGAGGAAGTTGGGTTCATAACTAAAATTTCAGACAACCTCATGGGTTTTCGAAGGTCTCGTCGTTTCAAGAAGTAAACTCGGTAGTCTAGGTGTTTAAAATACATCTTCCTCAGAGAAGTTGTGTTCGTAACTGAAATTCAAAACACTTTGATCGGTTTTCGAAAGTTTCAACGAGAAGGTTGTATTTATACCTGAAATCATAAACAACCTCGCGGGTCCAACGTGCCTCCTTCTTCAGTTCTGAACGCAACTTCCTAAGGGAAGATGAATTTTAAACACCTGGACTACTAGGCTTGCTTCCTAGAACGACGATACCTTAGAAGAATGGTTAGAGTGCCTAAAAAATCTGTTCTGAACACATCTTCCTTGGTGATGATGTGTTTCGAATACCTGGACCACCAGGTTCACTTCCTAGAGCGACCGGATCGCAGAAGAACGGTCAAGGTGAATACAATTTCAGTTCTGAACGCACATTCTTTGAAGAAGATGCATTCTGAATACCTGAAATACCAGATTTACTTCTTAGAAGGAAGAGAACTTCGGAAACCTTTTAGAATGTTTCAAATTTCAGTTACGAATGCAATTTTCTCTAGAAAGGTGTATTTTGAACACCTAAACTACCAGGCATACTTCTAAGAATAACGATACCTTCGAAAATCCATGAGGGTGTCTCAAATTTCAGGCATAAACACAACTTTCTCGAGAAAGCTATATTTCAAACACCTAGACTACCAGGTTCACTTTTTAGAAGGATCTTAAATTTCTATTATGAATACAGTTTCTTCGGAGATGTTCTCTGAATGCCTGGACTACACCAAGGTTACCTCTTAGCGGGACGATACCTTGGAAGAAACGTCGAGAAATTTCAAATATCTTTTGCGAACGCACCATTCTCGAAGATATATTTTGAACATCAAGACTACTGGGTTTACTTTTAAGGTTGGCTAGACCTTCGGGAAACGGTTAAAAAATCTTGAATTTCTATCGTGAACACATCTCCATCGACGAAAATGTATTTTAAGCACCTAGACTACCAGATTGTCTTCCTAGAATGACAAGACCTTAGAAAAATTATCAAGGCAATTAAACTTCAGTTATGAACGTCCTGCAGTTGATGATTTTCAAAAAACATCCACAACCTCAATAATCAGACATTTAAATAAACGGAGATTTTTTAAGATATTCTAGACGAACAAATAATTTTGAAAAATCATCAAAATAATGAAACCTAGGATGCTCGTAATGAAGATCATAACTTTTTCAATGTTATCAGGTATAATATAGAAATTTTATTATGACATATATGAATAATCAATTTTCAACTTTTTTGAGACCATAGAACGGCAATATTGTGATATTTTTGAACCTCATCTAATTACCTTGCGTTCTGTTCACGTCAACAAGAGAATAAGATCACAGACTGATTAGTGAAATAAATCAACAAAGAATTTGTCAATATAAGCTTGTTATTTTTTTACTATTACACTAGTAAAATGCTGAAACTATACGATTTCATTATAGCCACTCAATCAATACTTTATTTAGTAAAAGTTTCAATAATTCATATTTACGGGTTATCCTAAATTCTCTTTCGTAATTCTTAGACAAGTACTGTTCCAAATAATAAATAAATGCTTGCAAATACTAATATTAATCATATTTTCTCCTATAATATTTCTATCTGTATCATCATAATATTCTTCGACTATCAGATATTAGAATAGGGTTCAGTGGAATATCTTGAAATCTATAAAAACAAATCGGTAAAGTAAAAAAAATGTATTACTAGACTACATAATAGAAAATTCAGTAAAAAATATAGAAGTAGATTGTAATTATCCCCAATGTTTTAAGAAGGGGGGGGGGGCCCCCCCCAATTCTGTGTTTGGGATAGTTAAAACTGAAATAATGATCTTTATCCCGTCATGATTCTATTACTTTTAACAATTATTTTTTCATGAAAAGAGAAATGATTTTAACATTGCCTATTATTTAAAAAATAATTTCAATTCTTGGAAAAAATATGGAATAAAATACAGTTACTAAATGTAAAAATTCTCAACAGATACGATTAAAGCATGCCGGCATAAAAAATATTTGTTTTCGTCTCAAAATATTTTCAAATTGTTTGTCTTCTTTTATGTTCACGGCGAAAGGAAGAAAACAGAGTGTGTGATTGCGGAACGAATATTGACATACCATTACTTAATGTTTGAAGAACCCGATCCGCCTTTGCGTTTATGCTGGAGAATTTTAAATTATTGCTTAATTTTTTTTATTGATTCTGCCGTATAAGGTGAACCCTAATATTATGAATGATTAAAAGAATTTCTATTATTTTATATCCGCGCTTGATCATTGCCGAGATTCCTGCATAGGACTTTTAAAATTAAAGGTCATGGCATGGAAATCTGAAATTCAGTGAACCAAAAATTGAATTATTTTATTTTTAATTTAAATAATTAATGACAAATTTTTAGTTTCTTTTTTAGTTTGAGCAACTTCTGCTTACTTAATTTCTTCATATCCTGTGTTCCTGTGTTCTTGGTGCGCAATTTTCATTCAATCATCTATTTTCGTATTTTGCATACTTTGACCGCAAAATTGAATTTTCGATTTTTCATTATTTTTCATGCGATCGAAGTTTGAATTTTTGACTCTCCACAAAAATTCGAAAAGTTGATTCATTAATTTTGTTTGATCGATAATCTGTTTTGATCGAAAGAAGTCGCGAGTATAAATTTTTCGACTTTCCGAATAGCTTTTTTGAATTTGTATCCGAAACAGCTAGCTAACGAACTTGTCCTTACAGTTCAGGCCTTAAAACAATGTGCCGAAGATTAATGTCATTTTTTGTTTATTTATCAATGTCATTTTTTGAGAATGAAATGAAAATTTCGTTTTGTAAGGTCAAAATCTGAATTTTCGATTTTTAGAGAGAATGCAAGAAGCTGTTATGATCATCTTGTAGGGCTTTTGAAAAGAAACGTTTTTATCCTCTTGACTTTCTTCATATCGTGCGCTGTTTGGCTCAAAATGTCCATTTTTTTCTGATGCTATAACTCTAGCAATTTGCTTTTAATCAGAGAATCTTCTCTTTGAGTTAATGAATGTTTATCTTCGATCCAGAGGAATTTTCTTTGAATATCAGAATCTTTCCTATGAATGCATTCAGGATTTGTATTAATAATTCTATATGCATCAGCTGCTTTAACATTTTTTAAACCATAATTTTATGAAAAATTGCATTGTCCAACCGTAACTCGGCATTTCAATCATTAAATAGTAATATTTAAGCGAAAAAATTGAAAAACACAAGTTTATTTTACGAAAGTCAAGGTGTTAAAATATGTTGATTAATTATTTATTTATTGCAATTACTAATCAATTAGTGAAGATTCCTGGTCGATTAGTCGTTAAAATATGTTGACTAATTATTTTTTTATTCATTGCAATTACTAATCAATTAGAAAAAATTTCTAGTCGATTATTCGTTTCAATATTTAAAACTTTATACAAAAATAAAAATATTTGGTGAAATAAAAATAAATTATATATTACTTAGATTTTACTATTTGAGCCGTACAACTGTAGCCAAAACTGTAGAAGTTAAAGCTTAAAATATTGCTCAATTCCTGATACTACAGTGATTAAATTTCATTTTATTTTATTTTTTTTCTATTAATATCTCAGTAGTAGTTTTGATTTCACGGATATTTTCTCTCGAAAACCACTCTGTTTAAGAGTTGGCCCCTTATTTATATTTAACATGATACGGTAGCAGCAAAGAAGTTCAGTAAATAATACCCTCTGGTTTATGGTATCATTGTTAACATTATTTTGGATTTCTGAAAAACCTTGGTTAACTTCAATTCAAAAAATTAAATATTTGTTTGTTTGTAATTCTAAGGAATCTTCAAGAGCCTTAGAATGTTTCAAGAAATTTTGAAAGATTCTAAAGGATTTAAAATACATTAAAGTCTTTTTGAAGTTTTCGATGCACTTTTAAGATATCTTCAATTTTTAATGACATTTCAAAATCTTTGAAAGACTTTGAGACAACTTAACCAAATTTTCCTAGGCTTTTACAAAATTGTTTAGAGCCTTGGATTATATGAAACTATTTCATAGAACCTGCAAGGTTCCAATATATTTCAAAATATTTAAATGAATGTTATTCCATTTCCAAAGATTTCAATGATATTTATGAATTGTAAAAGCTCTCAAGATATTTCAATAAATTTTCCAGTATTCATGAAAACATGATAAAATTTCATACAGTTTCACAGGATTTTATAATATTCTAATGTATTTTTCAGAATTCATTCACGAGATGTAAGGGATTTTGTAGATTTTCACAGATTTGAAGAGATCTTCGAATATGTGTTGCAATTAATTTGAATTAATTTAAAATTCACACTGAATTATTATTAATTCATTCAGAATTCTTTCATTATCTCTTCCGATTTTTTTTTAATTTCCCAGAATTCTTTTAATTCAAATGAATTCCTCTTGCAGTATTTTAAACTAATTTTGCATTCAACACTTCATCAAATTCTTTTGAATTGCCTTAGGTTTTCTGAAATTATTTCAAACTTACTAATATCAATAAAATTTCTTGGAGTACTGAGAATTTTTTTCAATTTATTTCCATTTTTGTTCATTTTAATTTGAATTGTTTGAAGTCACATGATTTTAATTCTTTGAAATGCCCTCCAACCGAAAAGAACATTAGGCACACTATTAATGCACATATTAACTTTGAGCCACTTTTTTTGGATTAGAAATTAGTCGTGCTGCAAAAAACGTCGAATTGAAAATTATTTCTTCGCTCTGGTGAGATATTCTCTGGAAATCTGCTTTTCGACAACATCGCAATTAAAATACAATACTTTCGAATACTTTTCAAATCGACGTTTTTTCTAAGGCACTTTCTCTGCTCTTTTGGTTGAAATAGGTCATTTTTTTCAAATAAATTAGGCTGTGGCAGCCCTTAGGTTAATAAATTACAAATTCAGTCCTCAGGCTCAGCACGCTATTGAAACTATTTGACACTTTTTTGAAGCGAAGACGCTGCTTTGCTACTATTTCAATAAAAATACACTGAAGACACTATTTTCAAATCAAAAACACAAATCTATCAACCAAGAAATATTTTTCAAACTATAGAAAAATCTCATGAAAAATCTGGATTTTTCAAGCCAAAAACCTGAGCCTTTCAGCAAGTTGTTGAATAGTCAACTGGATATTTGAATTTTTAATCGAAAAGATGAATTTTTCGAAAAGCGGATTCATTTTCTATTAGAGAAGAAGAAAATTCAATAAAATATGTATCATACAGTTTTAACCAAATATTTGGATTTTCTACTAGGAAGATTAATTTTCTGCCAGAGAGGACGACTTTTTAACAAATGACATAAATTTCCACCTGAGTACTTTAAGTAATGGATGCGATGTTAGTTCAAATTTGATTTGAATAATTTTTAGTTTATATTTTTTCGCTTTGGATTTTTTTCCATAAATGGTTGAATTTATAACCAAAAAGATGAATTTGAAACCACAAATAGAGCAGTTGAATTTAAAACTTCAATATTTTTATAAATGGCAGATATTATCTACATTTCTGAACGACAATTAAACACTAACAACCGGGAAGAATCTAATAAAAGAATTACACCATCAGATGAAAACAATGCTTCAAGCTCAGTCACATCCGCTTAGGGAGAAAATATTTTTTAGATTAAATTATGCGATACGTTAAATAAAATTTTTTTTTATTAAATCAGGTTTTAATAAGAAAAAGACTCTAATGTTTATAAAGGTCTGGAGTGTTCTATAGAGAAAATTTACTATATCTCTCCATGCATAGTAAAATATTAGTGACGAATTTTATTTTCATTAGTTCGAAATCCGTATTCTTTTTCTAAATAGATGTATTGTGTTAAAAATTCTTTTTTTTTTGTTTGAAAATTAATGGTTTTAACTTAAAATTGAACTATTCAATTTTTGTTCCAAAGTTTATTATTTTTATAGTATGGTTAGAAATTCATCTGTTTTATTGAAAATTCTTCCTTCTTATTTTTGAAAATTAATGATTTTGTCTAATACAATTATCTGATGTCGAATAATTTTCATCCGACTTCCAATACAAATTTTCGGTTGTCGGATTATTGTAGCTTTCAATTGTTTGCAACGGTTTTATTGAAATTCAGATAAAAGATATCTCTGGAATTTACTGTGAATATATTATAAGGCAATAAAAGTAATTTTTTTAGTCTCTTCATTTTTATAATCACTGACCAATAACATAGATATAGCTTTTTTCTGATTTCATGAAAATTGAGTGATATATTGATTTAAATTCAAATCTATGCATTTTGTTGAAAAATCATGTTGTGGGTAGAAAATTATTCATATTGGTTGAAATTCATCTTTTCAATAAAAAAATCAACTAATTATTTGAAAATTCCTATGATGAATCTGTTTTCCTTGAGGATTAAACTATATTGTTAAGCATTCGTCTTCTGGTTGAAATATGAACTATTACATTTTTTGTTGGGAATACATATTTTTCGGTTAAAAAGTCAACTACTTGGTGAAAAGTTGTAATGCTTTGTTAAAAACTAGTTTATTTGGTTGAAAGCTGATCATTTTATTTGAAAATTCAAATTCCTCTTTGAAAATTTATCTATTTTATTGAAAATTCTTTTTTTTTATGTTTGAAAATTGATGGCAATAAGAATAATTTCACGTATTTTAGAAAGATTTCTCCATTTTCCACTATTCCTTCATTTTTATAATACATTGACCAATAGATGAAGCATTTTTCTGATTCAAGTAAATCTATAATTATTGATTCGTCTAATTGCCCAGATCATTTTTTGGGCATCAGGCCGTGATTGCATGCATTTGATCAAAATACAATTTTTCATGGTGAAATATCTGAGTATTCAATTTTAATTTTAAAAAAACTTCTATGATTCACTTAATTTATAACATTGTTGAAACTTTAAAAATATTTAAAAATAAAAAAAAATGATGAAAGTTTGACGACACCTTGTATTATTATGATTTCACAAGCTAGGTTCATTTCACTACAGTGTTTATTTATCAATAGCTATCATCATGTTTCTTCCACGTAGTCTCCACGCATTGGAAAGTTTAATGTTTTTCTAGATTTTGCGAGTCATATTCACCGATAGTGACAAGCATATATATAGCACTAAATATGTTCCCAATTGCTCAGTCATCATTTATAAAATCTACCCAAAAATATGAAGAACCTTGTCAACAATCTTCTTCTTCCCATCGTCATTCTTCTGAAATTTGGTGGTGAGTTTACTACGTATAATAAAAATCATAATGTAAGTATAAAATACAACACATATTTTAAAAACTAAAAGTTTCTGAATATTAAAATAAAGTTCAATATACGCAATCAGTGAAACCCTCTATGGTGATATATGTTACATTTGGAAGCGTGTTGACTTACAGTTGGCCAAATCAAATGTTTTTTTAGGCATCAAAATGTTTAATTTCGTGAATGCTTGCTCTTCAAATTTCAATTTTGTAGTATTTAATTGCTAATTTTGATTTTATATATATATATATATATATATATTATATTTTTTATATTCCACTTAATTTATTTTTGATAAATGTACACTCCAAGTCCCATATAATAAAAGTTTTGGGGGTTGCCTCGCACTGGCCTTGTTACTAAATGAGTAGCCTCGAAAAGTAAACAGTAAGGGCCACCCAAATCGTTTCTAATTGAAATGCATAATATTGCGCAATATACTCGACTGAGTACTCGCGCACTGCGACCCTTCCAAGGCGAGAGTCGCAACCGAATCTCGCCCTCCCCGCTGAGAAACTGCGTAGGCCAGAAGTTCTAGGAATTATAAAAGCTGATCGGCTTTTATGGGAACTGGA
>CAKNXH010000279.1:79034-128107 GCA_932178445.1 Andricus quercusramuli | reverse complement strand
CCCCCCCCCCCCCCCCCCCCCCCCCCCCCCACAATTGTCGGAAAATTACGTTACGTAATTTATGGACGGTCCCTTATCTCTGCCGAGGCTTTAAATATTGCTCAATTTCAAGCCACGCAATGATTAAATGTTATTTTCCTCTTTCCTTTTATATCCGTATCCCATTACTCAGGTTAGAATGATTCTTCATTCGATACCGTACAATTCAAATAGTTTGAATTTGACATATTTTTTCGTGAATATGTGTGCTAAAAATGAGGGGCCAACTCAAAAAGCAGAGTGGTTCTTTGAGACTTTCATTCCGAGTGAGCTTCTGTAACATGGAGGTATCGAATTGTTTTATTGTCAGTGCTTCAGTTCAGAATTGTTGAATGTTTACTTTTGATATTTAATTTTTTTTTCATTAGAAATCTTGGGTTTCTTTTTACAGAATTGAATGCTTCTGGTAATCCGGGATCTAGTTCAGGCTCTGGGGCCAGACACCCACCTGGGAACACGCTGGTGCCACGTCCTCCGATTTTTGCACGCGCACCTGATAGGAAGTCTAATTTTATGACGCACGACGTTTTTTTATGGCTAGCTGAAGATAAACAAACAGTACTGTATGCTTTCTTTCAAGGCATGCTCCCTCCTAATGACATTGGTATAGACACTAATTATCTAATCCGTCTTGATGAAGCAAGGCATAGATACGGGCGTTATTCAATAGTTACATATGTGAGAAAAGATGGAAAACTTCTGTCAGTCCGAGCACCGATTCCAAGTAGTAAGTGGCCTTCCATAATTTACATAGAAGATTTTTTGCTAATTTTCTATTTCCTTTCTCCAAGTCGGAAAAATTTAAAAAATATGGAAAATGTAACAAATCAACTATACACTTCTTGAAAAATAAAACTAGTAAGAAATATCTAGCAAACACTTTATTTTGAACAATTTTTTAAACTACTAGTACATATTTCCAATTATTTAATACTGAATCATCGAATTTTCTCTGAATCTTTCATCAAATCACTCAGATTTATATTGTTAACAACAACTTCTTTAATATTTTAGATATTTTTACTTTCTGTTTGAGCTGTCGTCAAATCAAGAAAAGTAGATCATTAAACGTAATGGTGTGTTTGGAAAATATTGAAAAGCTCGATCAACCTACAATCTTTGGAAATACCTTGGAATGTTTGAAAATCATTTCAAACCTTTAGAATTCTTTAGAATTCATTAACTCCTAGGAATAAATTTCTCAAATTTCATTAAAATGTTTGGTATAAAACTTCGTGATTTTACATGGAATTTCATGGTATCCGATGAAGTTCCTTGAAATCCCTTGAAATATTGTGATCGAAAAAAATGCATTAAAATACTTCATTAGAAACCGCCAGAATCACATAAAATTATTAAAATCCTTGGCAATATGATAACAATTTTTTTTGAATTCATTTAAAATTTCTACGAATCTTTCAAAATATTCTAAAGCCTTAACAGTGTCATTAAATTCTTCTTAATTTCGCGAAATTTTAGGAAATTGTTTATAACCGCATGAAATTTTCTAAAATCCCTTGAAATCATCAGCTTTGGAATGTTTTTTTCCGTGAAAATTCCTTGAAATCCTTCCAAATACGCTAAGTTATTTCAAATCTTTCAAAATCTCTTGCAATTTTTAAAGTTCTGGGAAATTCCTAGACTTTTTTTTAAACCGTTAAATTCTTCATATTAACATAACGATTTATGAATTTTAAAAATGCTTTTAAATTAAAAAGAACTCAAGTCATGTTATTGATTCACATTATCACATTCAGTAGATTTTAGTAACTTTTGAAATAGAAATGAATAGGTCTCTTTTTTCAAGTAAATTAGGCTGTGTCAGCTCTGTGTATTCCTTGTTATTTTCAACAGAAATAATTTTTTGAAAGATTCTGCTTTCAAACAGTACCTTGTCGCATCCAATACAATTTCTGGCCTACCAAAGAACTTTTCGAAAAATACATAGCTGTCACAATTTGAATAGTGAAAGAGATAAAAATAGTTGAGATTCATTTTTATTCTTTTTGAATTCACAAGTCATTATTTTTCTTCAAGGACGAGCACGTTTGGAAGATATGGAACCTTCTGAAGTCAAGTGGTTCATTGTTCATGAGAAAAAACCCTTCAGCCTGGGGGTATTCACTATAGATGATCCCACACCGGTACGAATTTCGCTCATACCTAGAAATGTACGAGTACAAGAAGAATATGATACAATCACTCGGGTCGAGTTTCCTTATTCGATCATATTTTGTATGTACGAAAGACGTGGTGAAATCTTGGGAGCTTTTCTTCCTATACATATACTTTATGAATGGGAAGGTTGCTAAACAGCAAAAATGAATTAATGTTCACCAATGTGCTCAATATTGCTCTCCTATCGCTTGATTTTTATTAAACACCTCTAGGATGAATTAAATTATTGAATGTTGCAGACGTGTGTGAATAATTTCCGCTGGGAGGACAAACTAAAATTTCAAGCAAAGCTTGATACATGATATTATATAAGTTCGAAGGCTCTTATTGATAACTAAGTATTTAATGTAAGACGGTATTTGAATTCGCTCAATTTTTGACGCATCAGAATGAAAATTGTTCAGTAGTATTTATTTAATAAATTTTCCACATTTCATTCAATTGCTGATTGCGTTACTTTAGAATGCCTTAATCTTAAACTTTGAAGTTTAAGTTTTTAAAAATTGTGGCTCCAGTATGCCGACCAAAAAATTGTCGAATCGGAATTAAATTTACTGAACAGGGATTTTAGGCAGTTTAGTTGAAATTTAAAATGAAAATGTTGGCTCTAATGTGGCCCCCAAATACTCGGAAAATTGTTAGATCTGAGAAAATTAGTTTACAGAGGTTTTTCAGCAGCTGAAGTTCGAAATATGAGTTTTCAACAAAAAAAAACGGCGGCTCTAGTGAGAGGTATAAAAAGATGGAAACTAATCCAATATGAATACAATTTACTGTTCGTGGGTTTTTCGTATAGTTAAGTTAAAATTTGAAATCTTATTTTATTTTGAAGAAAATAGTGGGCGCAATGTTTACAATTGAAAAATTCGAATTTTAAGTTTAAAAAAAAGTAAAGTTGCGGCTCAAGTAAGAGTTGGTATCATTTAGAACTTGTGATTCCAATAGAACTCTTTTTGAAGGTTCCTTTGTAGTTCGTTGGTATCCGATAGGTGGCTATTCATATTTTCAACTGCGCATGTGCCAAAACGCGCGGGTCTATTTGAAATGAATAAACACTATAAATAATCATGCCGATAAATATTAATGAATATTGTCTTCTTTATTTTAAAAACAAATTGAATTGATTGACAGATACCTAACTTCGTAAAAAAACTGTATTCATTACATTTTTCCAGATGCAATATTATATAATCCGAATTACAAAGTAAAATGAGCATCTTTTGGAACCAAAAATTGGTTCAAAGCGAATTATTAATAATGCATAGCAGACTACTTAATACTGATAATTATATGTTAATGTACATTTGTGTAACAAATTATTATTGTTTTTAAAAATTTTCTCTTAAAATAGAGTGATAAAGTTGCGGTTTTTTCCAAATTTTCAAACTTATTATTAACTGTTCAAATAGAGCAAACCAATAATGAATTAAATTCAACCTGAATAATTTTTTCATAATTTTTTATTATTTACTTCCACATTTTTTCACAATAATGACAAAAAGTTGCAGCTTATTCTATCCTTTTCCTCTTCTTAGCCATTTTTTCATTAGTGTGAAGTAACAATTAATGTAATTTAAAAGAATCAGACCTACACATTCATCTAACGGGATTATATTTAGTATTTTGTACAAATTGGTTCAATAATGTAACCTCCAGGTCAACTTAAATAACAAAAAAAATCGGATTGAAGAAAATTGCAAAAATATTAAAGAAAATCTTAATTTAGTATGAACTTCAGTCGACTAAAGTACCATAACAAAAAAGAATCGTAATTAAAAAAAGGAGATTCTGTATTTGCTTGTCATATACAATGTATGTCAATATAAATTGATGTATTCATGTGTGTATGTATGTATGTATGCGTGTATGTAAGTATTATCGCGTACTACTGGTGAACGACTGAACCGATTTTCATGAAACTTTTTTTGAATGAGTATTCTTGTTCAGAGGAAGAGTTTGTATAAACTTATATCAGGTTCGATATTTTTAATTAAAGACCACCACCTTTTTTCATACTATCCTCATGCGCTACATAACTGAATAAATGTCCGCGTTAAAAGATCCTCTGAGTCCGAAAAACAGGTTTTCGCTAATGTGTCTATCTGTCTTTCTGCCTGTGTCTGTGTTTGCAGATATTTAGTCTGTTAGGCTGATTGGCAATTGGCTATTGCTATTAACAACGCACGATGAGAAAAAAGTCAGTGAGAGAAGAAAATTCCTTTTTGAACATCTATAAGATCGTCATAACAACTTTTCCAATTTTCTTGATAAATCGAAAATTCAAATTTTGAATGCACAAAAAAATGATAAAAAATAAAAAATTCCATTTTGTGGTCACACTATACACAATACAAAAATAGAGGAATTCATCGTACATACTACATAATCAAAAAACAGGAGAATAAGACTCTTCAAAAAATAAAATCCCAGTTGATGCTGGCAAGGATTCCCTGTTCCTTTTAGGCTGTTGGAGAGTACTCTGAAGGTATTCCGCGAGATTTCACAAATTTGCACTTTTTCAGAAAAGGGTACGGTTGAGGACACACAATTTTTGCAAACACCTATTTTTGATTCACATTGATTTACTGTATAAATATCCTTCTGAACCCTCCCTCGCAATCAAACTATTAATGGAAGAGAAAGGACCAGAGACATATAGTTTACAACCGTCTGCGAATTTTTAGTACTCACAATGCTCAAGATCACTACGAAAGTCAGAGCTGTACAGACCAAAAAGGAAGGAGGCAAGAGTGGAGCGCTGGGGGAGTCCAATCTTGACACCCAACCAACTAGAGCGCTCTACCTTATCATTAAGTTCTTGTTGACAACGGTTTTCGGGTAGGATTCGAGCCACGCAATTGTCATACTGGATAAATCAAAGTTACGAAGTTTATTCAGGAGAAGCTTTTGATCAATTGTATCGAAGCTTCCGAAAAATCAAATAGAACAACTATTATTATTTTCTCATTCTCCATAAAAATTTCATAGTTTGAAGTAACTTCCAGGGAGTCTGTTAATGTACTGTGCCTAGCACGAAAGCCCAATTGTAGCAGATCGAGTAGCCTATGTGTATCTAGGTAACTCGTGAGTTGCGAATGCACAATGTGGTCTAGCGGTTTGGACACAGCACAAAGTATCGGAATCAGCTGGAAATCATCAGGAGAAGAAGGACTGGAAACCTTAGGAATGGGGCGAAAAATTCCACTTGGAGGAAAGAGTTCTAGATGTGAATGTCTATGGGGGAAATTGCAGGAAGCGCTAGTCAAATTATCTTTATAGATATATCATCTGTTCCAGAGCGTTAGTTTTTATTTCGGAGAGCTTCTCCGAGAGAACTTCCGGTATTATTTCTAAAAAAAATCAGTAATCTGACAAGCCGAGCTTGGTTAAACTAGGTTTAAAGGAGTTCAAGGTTGTTAGATTCATGAAGGCTTTTGATAAATCATTAGATGGGAAAGTATGAGCTGAGGCTTTATTCTTAGGTGGAATCATATATAAGCGTCTAAGTAAGTGACATATATTTTCAATTATATTCGTATTCTTTGAAGCATTGCGATTATATTGATTATACGAATACCTGATTTTGGTTTCAACTAAGTTTCTTAGCTGACGAAACTGTGCTTGTATCAGTGGACTTTTGGCTCTCTTTACCAGGTGACGCTTATTACTACGACCTTCATAAGGTTTTTTATTTCAACTGTGATTCAAGGAGCTAAATTTGTATGTTTATGTGGAACATGCAAATGCGCAAACTGATCAACCAATGAAATTAAGTAAAAGCATAAAAAATTAAATTTACTATAAATGTCCCTAATTCGTAGTATTTTTCTCGAAACATAGGTCATTAAGTGCTCCTGAAATTAACATTTATCTACATGTCAAGATTTCTCATCTAGGTTTGATTACGGTTTGTCGATTGGGTACAGTTATATTTGTATTTAATATGGATAAGTTCAGGATTCGGGGAAAGCAAACGTTAGCTCATACTCGAGATGAATAATGGTTGATGAATTTCGCTCATTCCTGATATTGAAGTCAACGCCAAGTATTTCAGCAGTCTCCTCCGCTGCTTTGTGCAGAAATGCTAAGAAATGCTAAGACGCTTGCGAGAAAATGCAGAACGCGGTCGTCCTTGGGTCGCTCCGTGTCCTCAGGGTACATGAAATTTTTGCCGGATCATCGTATTGAATTCGCCGCAGACTGTAACCACATAGCGAAATCCTGCGGTTGTCCTTATGACAGTCTTTTATATATATCGGAATGTACATATAACAAGATAAATATTTAAAACATATTGCAATAAATGGCCCCCAAAGGATACTTTTCATGCACTCGATCAAAAGACATTTTTTTATGGGAAGATATCTTAATTTTCACTTGTAATTTCAAAAAAAAAAATAACTTTTATGATTCACTTGATTCATGACAATGTTGAAACTTCACAAATATTTTCAAAGAAAAAAAAATCTGGGAGTTCGACGACACTTTGTCTTATTATGATTCCACAAGTTAGGTTGATTTCACTAAAAATATTCTTCATTTGAGATATGAAACTAGCTATTTCATTAGTAGAAGAACGGAGTTCAGGGTTTATTTATTGATATTCGTAGTTCTGAATATTTGTTCCGGCTTAAAAGCTATCGTCATGTTTCTTCCACGTAGTCTCCACGCATTGAAAAGTTTCATGTTTTTCTAGATTATGCGAGTCATATTCACCGATAGTGATGAGTATATATATAGCAGCAAATATGTTCCCAATTCCTCAGTCATCATTTATAAAATCTACACAAAAGTATGAAGAACCTTGTCAGAACTCTTCTTCTTCTCATCGGGATTCTTTTGAAATTTGGTGGTAAGTGTACTCAATATGATACAAATCTTAATGTGAGTATAAAATACAGCAAATATTTTCAAAATTAAAAGCTTCAGAATATTGGAATGAAGTTCAGAATACGCAATCATTGGAACTCTATATGGTGACATATGTTACACTTGAAAGCGCCTTGACTTACGATTGTCCTAATTAAATTTTTTTCTCTAGGCATCGAAATGTTTAATTTTGTAATTTCCTGCTCTTTAATTTTCAATTGTGTTGCAGTATTTAATTCCTAATTTTGAAACTTTTTACAGAATTTTTTTACCTATTCTATCGAAATTTATAAAGTGTACTACTTGTGTAAGTGAAGCTTCAGCAAAGAATACGTGAAATCGACCTAAATCTGCTCTGCTGACAGCTTTGTTTAAGCTGTGAGCGTATGTTGATATACTTTTTATATATCACCCAATTTATTTTATGATAAATATACACTCCAAGTCCCATATAATATTGCGCAATATACTCGACTGAGTACTTGCGCACTGCGGCCCTTCCAAGGCGAGAGTCACAATCGACTCTCGCCCTTCCCGCTGAGAAACTGCGTGGGCCAGCAGTTTTGGGACTCACAAAACATGACTGGCTTTAATGGGATCTGGAGTGTATTAAGAAATAGAAAAGAAAATCCATTGGCAAGAATCTTATGTCATAGTATTACTCAACACATTACGAGGGGGGGGGGGGCGAGCATAGTATTTAGATTTTTTTATTTTAAAACATATTTCTCGAAAACTAGTCTGTTTATGAGTTGGTCCCTTATATTCATCACACATACGTATTCAAGGAATTCTCTTAATTCTTTGAATTTCTGGAATTCTTTCGATTCTCTGAATTCATTTGAATTCTCTGCATTCTCTCAATTCTTAAAATTACTTCCATTCATCTTATTTCTTGAATTCTTGGAATTTTCCGAATGCTCAGAAAGCCCTGAAAACCTTCAGTTCCATAAATATCCTAAATTAAATGAATATTTGTGATTCTCAAAAATCTCTCATTTCTCTCAATTCCCTGAACTCTTCGAATTACTTCATTCTCTACACTTTCTAAGTCACCTCAATTATATAATTTCCTTGACATCTTTGAAATTCGATGAATTCCCTGAAATATTTTAGTTCTCCTTATTCCTTCAATTCCTTGAAGAAGATAAGTTTCTGGAATTCCTCAAATATTCTGAATTCTCTAAAATTCTGAAAAGTCTCTTAATTCCATAAAGTTTCTAAAATCCTTCAATATTCTGAATTCCCTGACATTATTTGAATTTTCTTTATTTCCTAAATCTCAATATTCAAGTGATTCTTCTGAATCCCTCTGAATCCTTATCTCATTTTATACTCCTTTAAACTTACGAAATTCTCAGAATTCGGGAAATCCCTTGAATTTGAGGAATTCAGATGATTGAGAGGATGGCATGACTAAAGCAACATACTAAAGCAGGGAGTATTAGTTACTGAACATATCAGGTGTTTTCTGCGTTGCGTGTTGAAAATGTGAGGCCAACTCAAAAAGCAGAGTGGTTATTTGAGAATTTTATTCCGAGTGAGCTTTTTTAACATGGAGGTATCGAATTGTTTCGTTGTAAGGGCTTTAATTTAGAATTGTTGAGTGTTTAATTTTGAGATTGATATTTAATTTTTTCTTCATTAGAAATCTTGGTTTTCTTTTTACAGAATTGAATGCTTCTGGTAATCCAGGATCCAGTTCAGGCTCTGGGGCCAGACACCCACCGGGTGCCGGACACCCACCTGGAAACACGCTAGTGCCACTTACTCCGACTTTTGCACGCGCACCTGATAGATCGGGAAATTTCATGACACACGACGTTTTTTTATGGCTAGCTGAAGATAGACAAACAGTAGTGGCTGCTTTCTTCAAAGGCATGCACCCTCCTCAAAGGTTTGATATGAGTACTAATTATATAGTGCGTCTTGATGAAGTAAGAACTAAGCACGGCGGACCTTATACAGTAGTTACATATACTGACCAGAATGGAAAACTTCTGTCAGTCCGAGAACCGATTCCAAGTAGTAAGTGGTCATCCATAATTTACCTAACAGATTTTTTACCAATTTTTTATCACCTCCTTTCTCCATGTCAGCAAAATTGAAAAAATATGTAGAATGTAACAAATCAACTCTACACTGAGAAAAATGTTTGTTTGAATCAAACAAATTTTGATTGAATGAAACAGATTATTTCTTCGATATAGGGTCAAACAAATATTTGTTTGATTCAAATAAATTTTTTGTTTGTCTTTATTTATTTGGTTCGAACAAATTTTGATTATTTGAAATGAATCTTTTGCTTGAGTCAAGCAAAGTTCTTGTTTATATTGAATATGGTTTTGTTAAAATCAGATATATAGGTTTTGTTTAAGTGAAATAAATATTTTTTTTTAATAAAGTAAGTTTCTTGCTTACATTAAACGATTTTTTTTAACTAGAGTTTGGCATTGAACGTTCAATAATTTTTATTCGGATAGAACGTTTTGCTAATACCATAACATTGAAAATTATGAGTCTTAACGATGCCGTTACACTCAACCTCAAAATTGAGCAGCAAATAAGTTTTCTTAATTACATTTATCATCATATATTATGTAAAAACAAGAATACTCATTACATCTTAATGTTCAATTCTGGTTGATTTCTAATTCTTTTAATTTCTGAATCAGAAAATCTTAAATTAGAAGACCTATAAATCAAGCAGACATTATAAACATTCAACAATTTTCAATGAGATGAAACTTTTCAATTCACACAATTTGAGAGTGAATGTGTAAAAAATTAGAAAAATATACAAAGATTCGAATCAATTAATTTTGAACCTGAAAATATTTTTAAATGTTCATTTGAAAAAAAAAATAAATATCTATACATTTAACCAGCTTTGTAAAGAAAGGAGGATAGGAAAGAAACGTGTTGCATGAAAACTGGGAATCAAAGGCAAAGCCCCAAGATTCAAGTAGCTCTGAGACTACTTCTTGAGAGTCTATTTTACAATAATTTTCACTTTTTCCAATCAATCAGAGAATAATTAAATCACCTTAAAAAGGATCAACGCGTGTAGATCAACACCATCAAAGGCAATCAAAGGATTCATCAATTCAGATTATAGGTTATACAGCGCTCTGCCGGCAGCGCCCGAGAACGCCTGGCGGCACATCGCGGTACTTCTGCGCATTGCATTTTTTGTTCGAATCAAATAAATATTTCTATATTAATTCAAATAGATAGGTTTTGAGCTAATGCGTTGTTAAATAGAAACGAATTTTTCATTCGAATCAAATAAAGTGTACTAAACAAATTATTTGTTTCAATAACTAATGTAAATATTTTCCATTTCTTAAAAGTAAATAAATTTTCTTTTAATTCAAGCAAAAAATTCGCTTCTTTTAATGATATGAATTCAGACAAATTTTGTTGTATGATTCAAACAAACATTTTTCTGAGTGTAAACTCCTTGAAAGTTGAAACTAGTGAAATAATAATAAATAAACAATTTATTTTGAACAATTTTTCAAACTACTAGTACATATGTCGAATTATTAAATATTGGCTATGCATTTTTGGTAGATTTTTCGATAAGCCGAACCTGACCTAAAATCACTCAAATATTTTAGAGAATGAGTGCGGTCATAAGAAACGCTAACAGAATATTATATAAAACGAAATTATCGAATTTTCTCCAAATTTTTCATCAAATCACTCAGATTTATATGGTTGAGAACAATTTATTCAACATTCTATAAATGTTCAATTTCTGTTTAATCTGTCGTCGAATCAAGAAAAGTAGATCACTGAATGTAATGGTGCATTTGGAAAATAGTGCAAAGCTCAATGAACCTAAAAAACAGTGAATTATTTTGAGGGCAGCAGTATTTTCAAAAATTGTGATAAAACTTTATTTTTATGAATATTTTTTTCGAATACCCGAACATCTTTAAAATCGTTTCAAATGTTAAGAAAGTCCTTGAAATATTTGAAAATCTCTTCAAACTTCTCAAATCCCTTAAAATCCTTCAATTATTGTAAATAAATTCTTTCACATATAATTAAAATATTATGAAGTATTGAAATTTTTCAAAGTCATTGAAAACTTCTTGGAATCTTCTTGAAGTTCCTTGTTTAAAACCGCATGAAATTTTCTGGAATCCCTTAAAATCATTAGCTTTGAAAATTTTTTTCCTCGTGAAAATTCCTTGAAATTCTTCAAAATACCCTAAATTATTTCAAATCTCTCAAAAACCTCTTGCAATTTTTAAAGTTCTGGAAAATTCCTGGACTTCCTTCAAGAACCTCCAAATCTTCATAATAACCTGAAGATTTCTAAATTTGATGAAATGCTTCTAAATTAAAAAGGATCTGAGTCACATTATTCATGCACATGAACACATTCAGTCGATTTAAATAACTTTTACTAAGTAACTTTATTTCTAAGAGAAATAATTTTTTGAAAGCTTCTCCGTTCAAACAGTCCCATGTCGAGTTGAATTACGATTTTTATAACTCCACTATTTTACCGAAAAAAGTAAATAATTATATGAAACTAGTTACTCGCCACTCTTATTGGATGCTTTACAAAACATTTAATTCAAAAAATAACTTTGAATGTTGAGATTCATTTTTATTATTTTTAAATTCACACGTGATTATTTTCTTTTCAAGGGAGAGGTCCTATGGAAAATATGGAACCTGCTGGCGACCAGTGGTTTATCGTTTTTTCTAAAAAACTCTTCAACGTGTGGGTATTCCCTGTAGACGATCCCTCACCGGTAGGAATTTCGCTCGTACCTAGCAATGTACGAAGACAAGAAAAATATGATACAATCAAACGGGTTGAGTTTCCTTATTATGTCATATTTTGTATGTACGAAAGAAGTGGTGAAATCTTGGGAGCTTTTCTTCCTATGCATATACATTTTGAATGGGAAGGTTGCTAAACAGCAAAAATAAATAAATGTTCACCAATGTACTCAATATTCCTCTCTTATCATTTGATTTCTTTAAGACCCCTACGATGAATTAGATTATAGAAGGGTGCAGGCATGTGTGAATAGTTTCCGCTTGGAGTTTAAACTGAAGTTTCAAGAAAAGCTTGATACATGACATTATTCCAATTCGAAGGCTCTTATTAATAACTAAGTATTCAATTCGAGACACTATTTGAGAATTCGCTTAATTTTGAACGCATCAGGATAAGAATTGTTTATTAGTACTTGTTTAGTAAATTTACCACATTTCATTCAAATTTTGACAAATTTTGACAATAACTCGAAAAAATTGTCGAATCGTAATGAAATTTACTGAACACGGATTTTTTAGGCGTTTGAGCTTAAATTAAAAATAAAGATGTTAAAAATGAAAATGTTGGCTCTAATGTGGTCCATAAATACTCGGTATTGATAGAACATTTTCAGTTGGTTGAAGGTACCAAATCTTATTGCATATTAATACTGCAAAAAACCTCCGGTAGATCTCACAAAAATTCTACCCCCTCCTCTTCATAACAAACTTGGCTTGATGAAACAGTTTGTTGAATCACTGAACAAAGAAGGTGATTGTTTCAGACACTTAGAAGACAAATTATCTAGTATATCTGTCGCCCAATTATAGGCAGGAGTCTTCGATGGTCCTAAAATTCGGAAAATGTTGAACGACGACAAATTCACTGACAATATGAATGACAGCGAGAAAGCTTCTTGGATCAGATTCAAGGTAGTTGTCGAAAATTATATAGGCAAGGTTAAAAGCGACAACAATAAGAAAATAGTTAGAAACATGGTGAAGAAATTTCAAAAACAGGGTTGCCCAATAAGTGTAAAACTGCACTTTCTCCGCTCCCGTGTCGATTACTTTTCTGAAAATCTTGGTGATCACAGTCAAAAACAGGGAGAACGCTTTCATCAGGACATCAAAGAAATGAAGCGGCATTCTCAAGGACGATGGGATGAACACATGATGCATATTCTTGCTGGAGGTTGAAAAGAGATGCTGCAAGTAAAAAAAAATACGCGAAAGGAATCCACTTCGACGAACGTTTGACGATAAGTGAAAAAGGAAACATCGGAAAATCTAACAGGAAAAATTCCCTATGCTAGGGAGAATCCGAGGTACAGCAGAAAACTTCTTGTCTCAGATATGAAATGAGCAGTTAAGAATACGGAAGACATCAGCTTTTCCATGCACAAACAAAAGCTCCGTTAGGCCTTAAATTTTGCACATTTATGCACTTTTCCCCATGGGCTAGGGAAAATCTCAGGTACTTCACGAAAATTCTAAAGCTAAATTTGAACTAAGCGACCCGAAATACGTGGGAACGTCGTTGTTTCATCAACTAACTCGTAATTAAATATAACTTCAACAGAGCCTGAATCATCCAGGTTTTCACACGTTTTCCCTAGGCTTGGTAAAAATTGTAGGGTCTAGGGAGAATTCTAAGAACGGATTCGGATTCAGCGGCTCGAAATTCATAAAGGCAGCCTTGTCACACGTAATGTTTAAACCACTTTTTTTGTGGGCCTGTGTAATTTCTTGTGGGCCTGTTTATCACTATCAATCCTATGGGGATTTTGTAAGTACGGAGTGTGTCGATTGGATCTTGGTTATTTCGTAGAACAGTAACGGAATCCAACCAAATGTTTGTATGAATTTACCTATTCAAGTAATCGGAAGTAACTCAATCAAGTTGTCGATTGAAGCTCCGTTATTTCGTAGAACAACGACATGAAAGTATGTGACTTAGATCGGTCCTTCTTCAGGAATATTTTACAATGATCCAGAAATCGTGACTTAGTCAAAGCGGTTCGTACATCGTTGATCCAGTTTACAGTATGACTGCTTGAAACGTAAAGACAACTAACAGGTGTCATTTTTGTGTTTATATAGTCCCTGATGCTTCTTGGTGGAGCTAATAGAGGGTTGAACACGTACGTTGCCAATAGTTGAATGAGCACTAATTCTCTAATTGTGGGGTGAGCACGTACTAACACGTACTAGCACGTACAGAGCCTATGTGTGGTGAACACATACCTCGCCGATAATGGCATGAGCATGTACGATGTGAAAGTTAGATTTCAAATGATTCACGCTAATGAGTATTAAGTTACACGAACGACTCATATTCAATGTATCCAGTCAGACACTTTTTGTTGAAGTGTGTCTGACTATTTACGAAGTCATTCACTTGCGTACTGCATGTTGTGTATTATCAGGTGAGTAATATGTGGACTGTGTAAATGTTTCATATACCTATACACTATACTATACTGATATAAAACATACTCATATATCTATTATTCCATATATGTGGTTAATGAACATATATGGTGTGAACTTTGCCTGTTCTCGGAGAAGCCTGCGTTTTAATGAATTTTAATTGTAATGAAACACTTCGAACAGATTTTTTCCTTGAAATACTTTAAGCATATGGTTTTAAGTACTGAAGCAACATTTTTCTGAAATTCCTTCTCCAAAATATCGGAAAGAGAGGAATCGCCGATTTTTCAAAGAAGAAATCTCTGCATTTCCTGAAATCCTTAAATTCCTTTACCATTTTCAATTCCTCGAATATTCAGAACTCCCTAAATTTCTGAAATCACGCGAAATCTCTGAATTCTCAGAAAGTCCTGAATTCCCTGAATATTCAGAGTTTGCTAAATTCCTTGAATTGTATGTAATCCTTGATTCCTCTGAATTCCCTGACATTTTTTAATATTCTGAATTCCCTAAATATCTTCAGAATATTTTCTAGGGATAATAGAAATTTCTTTTTGTGTAAGTGCAACTATTTAATCATTCATTATTATTTTGCGAAAAATTTAGTAAATTTACAGTTTAATATTCACAATAGTAATTTTTGAAATAAAAACGTCTTATTCTGGCTGGCTATTGTCCTATTGTGAAAAAAAATATTATGGTATCAAATTTTGCAATCAAAAGTTTCTCCGTCCGGACGAACCGAGGAACAGATAGACAGGCAGACAGATTCCATTGCCATAACTTTCTGACGATTCTAATACTTTCTCAATCAGAGATGACGAGAATGTGCAAGGAAGCAATTTTATTTGGTCATTTTGTCAGAACGAGGGGGAACCAACTTTGGTAATCCAATGGACCGCTTGGTTATCCTAACTGGTAATCCGAGATAATTCCAGTAATCCAGTTGTAATGCGGAGTAATCCACATACAAAAAAAATCAACTTTTGATTTAAGTAATTCGAAATAGTTTAGGTAATCCCAGTAATCAACTTGTCTTTTGGCTCTTCTTTTAATTGAAATTCATGTATTGTATTGAAAATATGTCTTTTCAGTAGAAAATTAATCTCCTACATCAAAAACTCATGTTTTCGGTTAAAAATTCGTGTATTTTCTGGAATATTCTTCTTTTGTGGCAAAAAAATATGTTTTTAATTGAAAATTCATATTTTTGGTTGAGAATCAACCTAATTCGAAGAAAGTAAATAATTTGGGTTAAAATTGTATGTTTTTTTGTTTAAAAGCCTACCACTTGATTTAAAAGTAATCTACTTCCCAGAAAATGCCATCATTTTATGAAGTGTTTTCTTGTTTACTGAAAGTTCAGGTTTTTTTGTGTGGAAAATTCCCATTATTTCCCATTATTTATTCAATGATATTCATCCAAATTCATGTATTTTTTCGAAATACATCTTTTATGGTAGAAAAATAATCACCCAAACAATTTTTTCTTCAAGTATCCTTTTTGCTTGAAAAGTTTTGATAAAGATCCATCTTGTTGGTTCAGGATTTTAATATAATGTTGGAAGTTCTTTTTGTGAGTCTAACTCTTTCTCCACCCAACATCAAAATAACACGAAGTTACAATATAATAATAATCAGAATAATATATATATATATATATATATATATATATATTCTTTTTATTTTTTTTTCAACATATTGAAGCCTTGTGTCGTTTTGGCAACAAATTATTTTGTTTATTTTCAATGTCGTTTTTTACGATAAGCACAAACAAATGCGCATTCTACCAAAAAACCTTTCAAAGAAAATTTGTAGATCTTTCTTGGGTGAACAGCTTTTTCCCATTAATTTTTTCGTACCTTGTGTCTTTTTTCGAAATAAAATTTATTTTTGTATTTTTACGATTGGAACAAAAACTACGCATCCTGTCAACAAGTGATTATAAATAATTTATACATCTTTTTGGGTGCATATTTTTTCGTAACTTGTATCGTTGGTCCGAAGTTTTTATTTCTCATTTTTCATTTTTTATTAGAATTTTTTCTACGATTAAAACAAAAACTACCCGTTCCACCAAAAAATGATTGAAAGCAAAGGGCCTAGTCCGTTAAGCAGGTCAAAAATGCCCTTGGATGAAATCAGATTTTCAATGAGCCCTTTTCTGGGACTTGGAATCATAACTTTTTTCCCACATTTTTGAACCCCCATCACCACCCCCATAGTCATGGTGGCTAAAAATGTGTTTTATGGTTTTTATTTTTTTGTGACACATCTGTATAATGGAAAAATCTGAGAAAAATTAGTAAAAAACAAGTGATTAGAATACACCTAAAAAAATTTTTTCCAGTGTTTTGGCGCGAAGTTCAAATTTTTGAGAGAAATTCAAATTTTCAAAAAATTTTTTCGGTCAAAAATTTTTTGAGTACTGTTCCAAATTTTTTATACATGAAAGGACTTCCCATGTGCTAACTTTCAGAATTTTTTCAGATTTTTAGTCAATGTGGAAGTTAGTTTTTTTAAATAAAAACTTTCACGGATGGCAGATACCGTTCTTAAGAAGAAGTATTGGTAAGTATTGGATCCAGTACTTTTTCCCCGAAAAAGTATTGTCTTTCCAATACTCATTAGCAAAAAAAGTCTTAGGCCTGATACTTACCAATACTTCTTTTTCATAAGGGTATCACGGATTAATAATGAAATTCTGAACATTACTTATGATCAAATGCTGTGTTTTTAATGTTTCTGAATGTTTTAATTAGTGTGTGAAATGTAAATCCTTCATAAAAGTTTTGGATTAATCATCGTCGCTATCCTCATTAATTACAGGCACCATTTTTCGTCGTACGAACAGTTTTCTCAATATTTCTGCTGGTCGAACGATTTTCGAAATATATCGAGCATGGGATACATAGTAAATCACAGCAGCAGCATGTGAGCAGGAACCGATCGTTCGATTAGTATTTTCGGACTCACAACAATATCGTAAAATTCCTTCGAAACCAATGGAATCAGGTGTGTATTCAACAAAACACTTAGAACGCCGATGATTCAGATGGCGTGACTGAAATTCTACTTTCAAAATGTTCGCGGTTTCTTTAGCGCAGCAAATGTTAATTTTGTTGTCATTGTCCATCAATTCAGCTAAACACGATACAGCTTGACTGAGTTGATACGAACCCGTAAACAATATTTCGAGATCGTTGACGGTGATTTCCGAAAAATCTCCTACATCCGATGAACATAGAAAGAAATCTTTCGCCTACTGCCCTACTCCATCGTTTTTCTTGAACTTCTTGAGTTAAAATATTTTCGGAACCATTAGTTGATTTCGAATGTGATACAATGGACACGCAATTTCGCATATCGGAATTGAGACGTTTTCCGAATTTTTTATTTGAAAAACATGCAATTTCACTATAATAGCCGATTTTCCTGAGAGAACCCAGTTATCCATTTTTTGTAGCAGATAGATTAAAACCTGCTTCATTAACTGTTTTCTGTATTATATTTAATATTGGGTGTTAACAATATCATATGGAACAATACCATATGGAAATGATTCTTCGCAGGGTATAAAGTTCTCATGCCAGCACTTGAAGGATAACGTAACCAGCTAAATACAGCTGAATCTAATGACTCTCTCCAAGTGACGAAAATTCGTTGGGTTGTTGAAGAAATACATGACATCATTGAAAGGAAATATCGACTCCTCCGTCATCAAATAGATAATAAGTTACTTCCGTAAATCGGCTATTATAGTAAAATTGCATGTTTTTCAAATCAAAAATTCGGAGAACGTCTTAATTCCGATATGAGAAATTGCGTGTCAATTGTATCTCGCTTGAAAATAACTAATGATTCCGAGAATATTTTGGCTCCAGAAAATCAAGAAAAACGATGGAGTAGGCGAAAGATTTCTTTCAAACATATACAGTCAAACCTGGATTTAGCGAACTTTGATTCAGCGTTGTCCGGAGTCCCGCCATATGAATCATCGGCGTTCTAAGTGTTTTGTTGAATACACGCCTGATTCCATTGGTTTCGAAAGAATTTAACGATATTGTTGTGAGTCCGAAAATACTAATCGAACGATCGGTTCCTGCTCACATGCTGCTGCTGTGATTTACTATGTATCCCATGCTCGATATTTTTCGAAAATCGTTCGACCAGCAGAAATATTGAGAAAACTGTTCGTACGACGAAAAATGGTGCCTGTAATTAATGAGGATAGCGACGATGATTAATCCAAAACTTTTATGAAGGATTTCCATTTCACACACTAATTAAAACATTCAGAAACATTAAAAACACAGCATTTGATCATAAATAATGTTCAGCATTTAATTATTAATCCATGATACCCTTATGAAAAAGAAGTATTGGTAAATATCAGACCTAAGACTTTTTTTTGTGAATAAGTATTGGAAAGCCAATACTTTTTCGGGGAAAAAGTACTGGATCCAATACTTACCAATACTTCTTCTTAATAACGGTGTCTGCCATCTGTAAAAGTTTTTATTTAAAAAAACTACCTTCCACATTGATTAAAAATCTGAAAAAATTCTGAAAGTTAGCACATGGGATGACCTTTCATGTATGAAAAATTTGGAACAGTACTCAAAAAATGTTTGACCAAAAAATTTTTTTGAAAATTTGAATTTCTCTCAAAAATTTTAATTTTGCGCCAAAACACTGGAAAAGAATTTTATTAGGTGTATTCTAATCACTTGTTTTTTACTAATTTTTCTCAGATTTTTCCATTACACAGATGTGTCACAAAAAAATAAAAACCATAAAACACATTTTTAGCCACCATGGCTATAGGGGTGGTAATGGGGGTTCAAAAATGTGGGAAAAAAGTTATGATTCCAAGTCCCAGAAAAGGGCTCATTGAAAATCTGATTCCAGCCAAGGGCATTTTTGACCTGCTTAACGGGCTAGGCCCTTTATAAATCTTCTTGGGTGAACAACTTTTGTCTGATAATTTTTACCGTATCTTGCGCTGTTTTTCTAAAAATTTAATTTTTTTATTTTCCACGTCATTTTTCACAATTGCAACAAAAACTACATATCCTATCAAAAAACGATTAATGAAAAATTGGTAGCTCTTTTTTCTGGGTGAAAAACTTCCATTTTTTCTCTTGTATCGTGTGCTGTTTGTCCAAAAATTTAATTTCGAAATTTTTAACGATGTTTTTTAACGAATAAAACAGAAACTCTGCGTTCTATCAAAAAGTAATGAATAAATAATAATAACTAATAAACTTGTAGATCTTTTCCGTATGCACAATTTTTGTGTCTTTTTTTTTCGTATCTTTTATAGTTTGACCGCGAAATGAGAATTTAGATTTTTAATTATTTTTTCTGCTACAAAGTTTGAATTTTGGTTTTTTAAAGAAAATTCGAAAAGTTATAATAATATTCTGGTAGGGCTTTCAAAAAACAACGCTTTTCTTGACTTTTTTTATATGGTTTGTTGTTTGGCTTAAAATTTTCATTTCCATTTGGTTTTTCGAAATTTGAAAATGTTATGAGTCTAAAAATGTTCTTCTTATCAAAAAAAGTTGTATTGATCAATTTTTTGAAATACATGTACTATGAATAGCTTTACATAGGATTTTTAGTTCTTAACCAAAAAATTGTCTGGAAATTTTTGAAAGTGCTCTATCTTTTTGAATTTTATTCCAAAATAGCTAGCTTACAATTTTGACCTTCAGTTTCCGACACTGGAAGAGTGTACCAAAGGCTAATCTGATAGCTTCATTCTTTCAAAAGTCATCGTGCTCACAGACAGACATGAATTTAGTTTATAGATTATATTATAAGATTAATCAAATATACTCATAGAGTTCAGGGGGGACAAAGAATGAACATTTTACAAAAACAGGGTATTTTCCAATTTTAAACAAATCTAATGCCTTCCTTGATGAAAATAATCTTCCCTTAAGATATGAAACTATGTATACTGAGAAAATGGATTATACGAACTGCATAATAAAATTAAAGAATAATACATCGTATAGAAAAGTATGTTAGCGCGTATAATCTATAATATTTTTCTAATATATGAGGATGTTACCAAATATAATCTCTAGATGTCGAATTTTTATAATCTCCAGGCATTAAATTGTAACATTTGTAAGCTAGAAGTTATTCTGTTTCTACTTTACTTACTTCTACCTGGGCCACGACCATGATCCTCCTAAAAAAATCTATCAAACAAAACCTGCAAAAACTCAACGAAAGCTGGGAAAGGCCATAGGTTATGCCCGGGCTGCTTCAGCCCTCAAAAGAGTGGTGATAGAAGGGGTGGTTCGCACTTACAAACTAAGCAACTCAGTGGCCAAAGTTCTTCTTCCTCGTAAATAAATGGGATCTCTAATTACAATAAAATCATGAGGCCAACATGGCGTCCAAAAGAGTTAAAGCACGGTATCGCCGACAACACGAATTTCTATAACCCCCTCTATACAAGAAAGTAATTAACCTGCACCAGAAGATAAGCCACTGAAACCCATGATTTCCACTAATCATGGAAAAATACATGATTTTATAGAAGAAAAAGCACCAACGCCATTGGAGACTTCATCGGGTCCTCACGTCCACCGGTCTAAACTCTAATTATCAAAATCCACCAGGAAGCAAAAGGTGGTGTACGTGAGCATCCGAATCAGGTCGCCAACCGCCTACCTGAATTTGAAGGACCTGACCTCAATCGTGGATTAATAAAGAAAGCTGAAGCTACTTTAATTTGTCGCGAATACAGTGTTGAGAGTTCGAAAGCAAAACGAGAGCAAACAACGCGACTGCGTCTCGGCGCGTGGCAGCCGAACGAAGAAGGACTCTGCATGGTCGTCGGCGGGCTCGTAGCCCTCTTTCTCAAGGCGACTTTCCCCGGCACGGCGCTGATTGGCTGCTTGCTCGACGCTGTCCGGGGATTGGTAGATTTGAACTCGCTCGCTCAGCTCAGCTGTAGGGCCTCTAGAGAGGAGAGGCAGGGGCGTCTTAATTGTTAATACCTGTAATCAAAATATAATCTGCGGAGTAGATCCGTTGCATTTCCGGTAAATGAGGAAGTTCTCGTCCTCTCTGGGGCGAGATTGTCCGCATTGGCAAACACACGGCACAAATCTGAGACAAACAGACCTATTTCTCATCCGTAACATAGCAGTCTCGGGGTAGGTTGAGACCTTGATCCAGTGCTGTCGCGTCGAGGGCTCGGTTAAAGGATGTGAGGACTTCCTCCCACAAATGGATTACTGGTGCAGACCAAGGTATAGCTCCTGGCTACTAAGTTCATTCCCAAAGCTTAGGGATCAGGATGCGCGGTCGTCCCTGGCTCTGGAGGCATCCGAGGTTTCCAGCCAGGTTCCGGGAATATTGGAGACAGCAAACGAAAAGGCGGGAGCAGATTCAAATTTGAATCTCGATTCTCAATTGGAAGTGGCGGCAGCGAGTAAATCCCAGTTCTCTGGAGGCCTCACAGAGTCCCAAAAGCCATCAATGTCCCTCGTTGAGAATATCCATGAGGCAAGATCATAAATAACAAACAAAAGAAAATACCCTACGAATTAATCCTAAGTTCTCAAAATTAACCTAAATATGCCCTTTAAGCATCGTGCCGTGTGCCGAGAGACCCCATGTCGCATCAGAATCAAAATAATAATATAAATGATACGAACTAAAATTTTGTCGTGTTACACATCTCAGATTTTAAAATATCCGGGCGTCTGTGTAGTCTCAGATGGTACGTCGCATTATGGCGCGTGTCATATACATCCGCTCGCATTGAAACAAATAATAATTAAGTTATAAAATGATTATAAGTGTTAAATCACACGTGATTTAGATTTTGAAAATGGGTAAGTTTACATGTTTGTCATTACACATCAATGCCACTTGTACAGGTACAGAAGCTTCGCCTCCTTTACATTCGCTTTCGTAGTCTTATGATAGCCACTTTTCTGCGCATTGTGTGTTTGAAAAATTCAAAGTTTGTTCCCATTTCTATTCTGAGCTCATCTATCAAAATTTTGTATTGGTTTACAAATACGTTTGCAAAAATTATTATATATATTTGAGCATACCTGATGGATCAGGATTATAATATGGATATTAGATTTTAAAACCTTGGAACATAGATTTTATCATATCAGATTATAAAGTTTACTAATCCAAGATATTATCCTGTAATGTTTAATTCTTAATATCTATAGACTGTAGTTCTAAGAATATGGATCGCTGTCCAATAGTTAATAGTCGAAAACTATATGGGCTACCATATTTTTTATTACGGGGTATAATCCATTTTTCTCAGTGTAGATATTTCATTAGTATGAGGAATGTGAACATGGTCTATTGAATGATATTCGTGATTCAAAATGTTTGCACCTTCTTTAAAGCTTTCGTAATGCTTCTTCCACGTAGTCGCTACGCATTGGATACTATCTTAATTCTGTAGATTTTGTGTGTCATATTCACCGATTGTGATAAGCATATATGGCAGTTAATATGTTCTAAATTTTGCAGTCTTCATTCATAAAATCTTCCTGGCAATATGAAGAACATTATCAGCACCCTGCTTCTGACCATCGTGTTTTTCCTAATATTTGGTGGTGAGTGTACGCAGTACAATACAAATCTCAATGTAAAATCCTTCAAGTTAATATATGTTGGAATCAAAAGGGGGTTGATTCACATCTCAACAAATTTTAAACTTTTTTTCGTTTTTAGGCACCAATATGTTTAATTTTCTAATTGCATGCTCTTTGAATTTTCAATACCTGATATTGTTTTCTTCTTACGGCTTTTGTTAATTGATCATTTATTTCTAACACTTGATATTTCAAGCTGCTTGGTTTTGACCTCACCGAAATTAAAATTATGTAGTATTCAATTCCCAATTTCGAAACTTTTATTTAATTTTTTCACCTTTCCTTTCGAAATTTAAAAAGCGCTCAAATTGTGTAAATGAAGCTTCAGCAGAGATAACGTGGAATGAACATAAATCTGGTTCGCTAGCTTAAGCTGTGAGTACATATTGATATACTCTTCATGTGCCACCCAATTTATTTTATGATGAATATATTAAGGAACAGAAGAGAAAATCCATTATCAAGAACATTATATCATACTATTTAGATAGTTTCAAATGAAAGTCTTTTTATTAATTATCAGAATATTGCGATCGTACATAATTTGTAGATGGCCCCTTATCTCTGCCGAGGCTTCAAATATTGCTCAATTTTAAGTACTACAATGATGAAATGTTATTTTCTCTCTGCTTTCTTATCTGAATCCCATTATTCAATTTTGAATGATTCTTCATGTGATATCGTACAATATAAATAGTTTTAATTTAACATATTTTTTCCTGGAAGCTACTTTGTTTATGAGTGGGTCCCTTGTATTTATGACACATACATATTCAAGGAATTTCTTGATTTCCCTGAACTCCTTAAATTCTCTGAATTCCTTGAATTTTCAGAATTTCTTTAATACCCTGTACCCTTCGAATTACTCGAATTCATCTAATTTTTCTAATTCCCTGAATTTTGGAAAATCTCTTAAATCATTCAATTTCCTGAACTTTTTGAATTCCTTCAGTCCTCTGGACTTTTCAAGTTTCTTCAACTCTCTGAGTTCCGTGAAATTCCTGAAATTCTCCGAATTCCGCAAAATATTTGAATTCTCTTACTTTCATCAATTCCTTGAAGACGATGAATTTGTAAAATTCCTCAAATATGATGAATTATGAAAAATCCTAAAAAATCACTGAATTCCATGAATTTCCTGAAATCCTTGAATTTTTTGTATTTCCTAAATTACTGTAATTCCCTGAATTCAGGAAATCCCTCAAATTTAAGAAATTCAGATGATCAAGGATGATCAAGGTCGACATTTTTCTCAAAATTGTGAATTCTGTTTTCTTTTTACAGAATTGAATGCTGTTAGTAAGGCGGAATCAAGTTCAGGCTTGAAGGTCAAGCGTGGGGGGCGCCGTCCTGGGGCTGGACGCCCCCCGGGAAACACAGTAGCGCCATTTCATCCGGGAGAAAAACGTTTCCCACCTCTTGATCGCCCATTCGATAGGAAAATCAATTTTATGAATCACGAGGTTTTCTTGTGGCTGGCTGCAGATGGGAGAGTAGTGCAAGCTAATTTTGAGAGAATGGAACTTCCTTATAAATCACACTTTTATCAAAATCGTAATTTTCTAGTCCGTCTTGATCTAATAGGAGGCTTCAAAACGGTTACATTTGTGACGAAAGATGGATCACTAATGGGTGTCAGAGCACCGAAACCCAAGAGTAAGGGACAATCCATATATTACGTAACACATTTTTTGGCAATTTCTTACCCCTTCCCTCCTTCATGTGAAGAAAATTAAAACAATATGGAAAATTTAACAAAAATTTTATGATTGTTTCAAATCTTTTATGAAATCACTAAGGTTAATATTTTTAACAACAATTTAGAAGATTGGACCCCTTTACTGAAGGTTTTAGATATTCTCACTTCCTATTTAATCTGTCGTCAAATCTAGAAAAGTAGATCATTAAATCTGAGGGTGTATTTAGAAAATAGTGTAAAACCCTAAAAACCTGAGAAATATTGAGTACTCGTAAGATCAGTGAAGTTAAGCAGCGTTAGGCGTGGTTAGTACTTGGATGGGTGACCTTTCGGGAATACTGCGTGCTGTTGACCCTTCGTGGGTGTGGTGGACACACACTGGTAGTAAATATCCACCTAGAAACACTACCCGAATCGTGTAGTGAGGCAATGAACTTTCGAGTTCGAACTGCTAATCAATTTTTTTTTATGAATATATTATTTTCAATGCCCACAAAGCTTTCAAACTGTTTCAAATATTTTTAAAGTCCTTGAAATGTTGAAAAATCGCTTAAAATCTTTTAAATAACTTCTTTGCAATTTAATTAAAATATTATTTAATATTTGAGTTCTTTGAAGCTTTCAAAAATTTCTTCGAATCATTTAAAATAACTTAAAACCAGAAAAAAAGTTCAAAATCTTCGAAAATACCTGGGAATATTCGAAAAAAAATGTCAACCCTTCAAAATTCTTTGAAATTACTTAAATCTTGTGACTGAACTCTTGAAATTTAAGTAAAATATCCGGCAGAAAATCCCGTGATCTTCTATGAAATTTGGCGATATTCTTTAAAGTTCCTCAAAATTTCTTGAAATATTGAGATCCTGGAAAATTCACCAAAATAGGAGTACTTTATTAAGAACCTTCAAAATCTTAGGAAATTACTGACATTTTTGGAAATTCTAGGAAATTGTTGAGAAGCGTATGGAATGTTCTTAAATCCCTTAAAACCATTATCTTGAAAATTTTTCCAACCTCTTTAAAATTCCTTTAAATTGTTGAAAATACCCTATCTCTTGCACTTTTTGAAGTTTTTGAAAATTAATAGAAATTGTTTGTGAGCCTATCACTGTTATTTAATGCTTTACAATACTTTGATTTTATAAAAGAACGTTACATTTTGAGACTGATTTTCATTCTTTTTAAATTCGCATATTTTTATTTTATTTTCAAGATGCAGACATTATGGAACCTTCTGATACAGAGTGGTTTATCGTTTATGAAGGCAAATACTACAGACTAACACTAATTCCTGGACCAAATGCACCCATACCAGCATATATTGCTCTCGCAAGAGGAAATGAACGATTTTGGGAACCAAATGATATAGTTGAACGGGCTAATTTTCCTTATGACATCAAATTTTGTATTTATAGAGCTGCCCCTAATTTAGAGGTTATGGGAGCTTTCATTCCTATTCTTGTAGATAATCAATGGGTAGGTTGTTGAACAGCGAAAGTGAATAAATGTCTACCAATGTGCTCAATCCTTCTACTCAATTTTTTTCAACACCCCTACGATGAATTTGCTTTTCGGAGGATGCAGGCGTGTGTGGATAATCTCCACCGGTAGTGTAAACTAAAATTTTTATTAAAGCTGAATACATGATACAGTTTCACATATAAGGCTCTTAGTAATCATTTTCCAAATCTACACATTCTTGTTCAATTTTTTTACTGCGTTTATCTAGAATTTTTCAATCATAATCTTCTAAATCCAAAATTTAAAAAATGGCGGATGTAATGTGCCGACCAAAAACTCGGAAGAAGTATAAAATTTGAATGAAAAAAATGTACTTGACAAAGGCTCTTTGTCAACTGATTTCGAATTCAAAATCCAAATAAAAAGAATAATGCGATCGAAATAAAATTTACTGTGCAGAGTTTTTTTGGCCACTGAAAAAAATCATGTGTTTTTCAGACAGTTAAATTAAGATTTTAAATCTAAATTTCTTTAAAGAAAATTCTGACTTCAATGTTTGGTCCAAAAAACTAGAAAAAAGTTGAACAAATTCATAGTTTTAATGGTAAGAAGGAATCATTATTATTACATCGAGTTCGTGAATGAAGAAAACTAGAAACTTTGATTTGTTTAAAGACATCTGAGTTGCCACTCTAATTTTTTTGGTTGGAAATTTAGATTTCATATTTGAATAGCAGCTCGGAAAACCACTAAACAGTAAATTTTATTCTGCTCGGATCATTATGGTTTTAAAAATGTCCTCAGCTCAAATAATAATGAGAAACAATAATAAGACATCCAAAGTATCATTAGACGTTTTTAGGACATGTTTGAGACACTAGACGTTCTCAGAAAATTATTTGGCCTACCTTTGGACCGTTCTGACGCAAATGGTACATTATGATTTCGGAAGTCCTATGCAATTCAAGACGTATTTAGCGTAAACAAAAAATAAGTTTTTGTGAATTTTAGACAGAATCGTTAATATCAGATGAATCAGACTCAAACTAAACATTTTTCTTCACAATTAGCCACAGAATACAAGTCGAACCTTTTTTTTTATATATCACCCCCACGAGTCATAAATTTAGCTTTGCGTGTTTTTGACGACAATCATAATTTTTTTGTGGTTTTTCTAACACGAATTTTCTGCAATGCATGAAATACAACTTGATGCTTACAAAAATTATTTTTGTGAATCGTTTCCTGAATTTATCATTGTTTTTTGCAATTTTTTCTTGTAATAGAGTGATGATGTTCAAGTTAAATTTAATGAATTGACTTTAACTTGAATAATTTCTTGACAATTTGTAATTATTTACTTCAATATTCTTTCAGAATGATGCAAAAAGCTGCAGCTCTTTTTATAAATAATTTTCCCCTTTTTATTCACTTTTCAATTCGTGTGAGGCAACAATTAATGCAATTTTTTGAATAATCAATTTTGAATAATCAGTCCTAGACGTTCATCTAACGGAATAATATTGATAAGTTTATTCAAAACGGTTGAATAGTTTAACCTCCAGGTCGAATTCATTATTTAAAAAAAAATTGAAGGAAATTGCTAAACATTAAACAAATACTTACTTCTGTGTGAACTCTGGTCGACTAAATTAATATAACAAAACGGCTATTTCAAAAAAGGAAATCCTGTATTTTTCTGTTGTATACGATGTATTTACGTATATATACACGCCACAGTGGGAGTCTGGAACTCGTACGTGGCGCCTCCCCGGGTGGAGGATAGGGGAATGCTCGCTGGAAACAGAGGGTAGGGCTGAAATAAAATAGGCTCTGCGGACCAAACAGACTGGGTGAAGGACACACCGAGAAAAACCCACGACCGCATCCTGTTGCGGCCCTATACCGAGGGTTTCTGCTGAATACGGCCACGCTACTCAATAAGCAGTCGCAGGCAAGGGACCAGGGATGGTCCCGAAGGAAAAACCTCCAAGTCAAGGGTGTGGCGTTCCAAACGGTGTCTCTAAGATACCAGGTCACCTTCTAGAGTATGCATACCTTACCCTCGCATGCGGGGCTCTGCCGGGGTGGACCTTTATTTCCCTAGCTACTCGTGAGAACAAGATGGCGACGGAACAAAATCTAAATCGAAAAATGTGTGAGGATCTGGGAGGAGGGCTGGACGTTGTGCAGAAGCTTGACACCAGTCAAAGGACGCAGGCTGGGATCGATATTATGGCGGCGGACAGATGGAGCAAGGAGAGGAAAAAAGCCCTGGATAATTTGAAGTGTGTGCTGAAGGGGATGCAGGATTTCTGCGAGACTAAGCGCAACATGTTCATGCCGATCAGGGATGGATTGGGCGAGGCACGGCGTGCAATGCGAGACCTGGAGGAGGCCATAATTCACAGTGAGTGGTATCTCCAAGATGCTATGAGGTACGTCGGAATGGACACCGGAAAGATATTTGCCGAGTACAAGAAGAAGGCGAATAAGAAGCAAGAGACCAGCCACAACGGTAATCAGACTGAAGAAACTGTATAAACTCCCACTCCCCATCAGCGGAAGCCAAAGAGAGAGCCCACTCTGAGTCCCATTGAGGCTGGCTCCTCAAAACAAAAGACGAAGAAGCCGAAGAACCGCAATACCGCTGTGGCGTCCTCGACTCTGAAAGGTAAGGATGTGGAGGGGATCACTTCTACACCCGCACCCATGAAGAAGGAAAAGCAGAAGAAAGCTCGACTCGAGGCGGTCCTGATAAGACCATCCGAGGGTTCGAGCTATGCGGACGTCCTCAGGAACCTCAAACAAAAGGTGAAGCCGGACACCCTTGGTGTAAAAATCAGGGGTGTCAGGCAGACCCGAAAAAGAGAGGTTCTGGTGGAGGTAGGGCCGGCTGCGGATGGCAGATCAAAGCTGTCCGCGGCCATTAAGAATGCTGTAGGAAATAGGGGGAACGTCCGTGAACTCGTTCCCCTCATCAATGTCGAGATCCAAGACCTCAACTTGATCACAGATGAACAAGATGTGGAGGCTGCGATCCGAAAACACTTCGGAAAAGCAGCAGCTCGAGAGTTAAAGGTGAGCATGACGAAAAAGGCCATCAGAGGTAATCTGAGGGCCTTTGTCGAAATGAAAGAGGAGCTGGCGGCAAGATTCCTCCGCACAGGACAACTCAAAGTGGGGTGGGTGTCCTATCGTATGCGGAAGAAGACGGAGTCCATAAGGTTTTACCGCTGTCTGGGCTTTGGCCATATGGCGGCGGGATACAGCTGTCTAGACCGGACCCAGGCCCGCTGTAGGTGCGGCAAAGAGGGCCATTGGGCTGCGGCGTGCGAAAGTACGCCGCAGTGCTACCTCTGCACCGCTCAAGAAGATAAACCCTGGACCGATCATCTGCCGGGGACAATGCGGTGTGCTTCGTTCAGGGATGCGGAGAAGCCGGATAAACGACGCAAATAGCTGATTACACCCAACCAAGATGCCGAAGGCCGAAGAACCCGGGCTGTGGTACCACCACATCACTCAGGACAATGCGTGCATCTTGGTTTGGTGAGAAGCGTTGAAATGCCAAGCTGGCTGTAAAAGATGGAAGTCGAAGCACGACTTAGTGGCCTTACCCCCATGTTCCTGAAGTAATGCGAAAGCGGATTCTGGGAGCATGGGTTGGCAGGAAGAGGAGGTGAGTTTAGTGGGTATTACCGTTTTTTAGGTCGAGTCCCACACCAAGTGCGTAAATGCATTCTCACCTCCTCTACAAAAAAAAAATAAAAATAAAATAGAAGAAAAAAGTATATATACACGAATTTATGTATGTGTGTATGTATGCATGTATTGCCACGTATTTCTGATGAACAACTAAAGCGATTTTTATGAAACTTTCTTGGAATGAGTATTCTTCTTTAGAGAAAGGTTTCATGTAAATTTACATCAGGTTCGATATTTTTAATTAGAGACTACGACCTTTCTTCATATAACAGAATATTTCATATTCATAAGTAATAACAGTATTGCAACTTATACTATTAATCAGAATATAATCTTTGTCATTTATTCTTTACTTCAAAGCTCTAGAAACTATGAAATAATAATTTTCAAGATTTCAGAGCTTACTTTTCTCTGTATGAATAAATTTCAGGGGTTTTTTAATCATTCAGGAGATGATTGTTTTGAATGATAAATGCCTCTGAAACACTTAATGTGATTAAAGATTTCTAAAAACTGAGAAAATGCCTGAAAGAGTTTAAGGCAGTTTTTATTTACATTTTTTTCTAATTTTAGAACTAATTCAAGTCAGTATACAAAAAGTTAAAAAATGCATCTCTTGTGATAAAAATTTGATCTTTTTTTGTTTTAAAATGTAGCTGTTTAGTTGATAAATGATATGTTCTGGTGAAGGATTTGACTACCTTGTTCAAAGTTTTCTTTTTTGGATAAATTTAACTATTTTTGACCAATAGTGAACACATTTCAGTTGAAATATCCACACATATATTTCCGTTGAGAATTCATCTATCTTGACTGAAAATCTAACTATTCTGTTGAAAAATCAGCTACTTCTTAGCAAAAAATTAATCTCCTTGATTACAAATTATTCTGTTTTCGTTGCGCATTCATCTGTTTTGTCGAAAATTCATACTTTCTGGATGAATTCAACTCTCGTTGATTCAAAGTTGAATTCTTATTTAATCGAAATATCAATTATTATACATTTGAACTATTCTATTAGAAATTAATTTTTTTGTTTCCTGATTCATAATTTTACCTGAAAATTCGTGTCTTTCCATTTCTTTGTTTCCAAGAAATATTTGGTAAAATTTCGGGTACGCTTCTTTGACCCAAAGACCCACACCTTTCAATTTGGAAAAACTTTTACTTTAATTGCTGGACTTCAATCTGTTCAAACATAATATTTTCTTCATGTAAAATCACATTTGATCATTTCTTTAAATTAAAAAATGTTCTTTGTTTTAAAATTCTTGTTTTCTCAATGTGGGTCATGCAAAAGTCTACAAATCATCTCAAAATCTCAAGAGTCCTAGATATTAACTTGACCTATAATATTATTTCCGTTATTATGAAAATACATCCATTATTCTTCGAGATAAAATCAAAACAAAGTTTCACGTACAAGGTCCTGTTTTAAATTGTTTTTTTCAAGTATTGGGGTCGAATTTCATCTCAATATATCAAAAAAGAAGATTTAAAAATTGACTATATATGGAAAATTCCTTATAAATGTAAAAGAAATTGACAAATAATTAAAGTTTCCAAGACTTTTAAACTGCGTATTAAATTCTCTTTCAGAAACGGAAGACCCTAATTCTCTTAGAGTTATGGTTCCTCCTTCGTTTTCTGAAAATATTCTCATCTTTTTGTTTTCACATAGTGTTGTACACTCAAGATATAATTTCGAACTTTTAATATGTCACATTTGATGAGAAAAACTGGATTGAGAATGATTTGATACATTCATCTCTAATAAAGAAAGTTGCTATTCAATGTTAATAGTTTTTAAATAAACATTTATACTCATGGATAGTGGCTTTCCCGGTTCAAATCCGGGCTGAGGCCGACTTTTTCTTGTTTCTCCAGAAAATTATTCGAACAGTAATCGACAATATCTATCATCAGAAATTAATTATTTAATTACCATGGTCGACAATAAAACAACATAAATTATGAAACTTTAATATGCTCGTACTTCAAAGCATGAATTAAACTCATAAAATAAAAATAATGAGTCTGATACTTCTCTGCCAAATGAGAGATGAACATTGAATTTAGACAATAGAATATTTGTATCTTGAATGATATGAGACATCTGAAGATCAGGAGGAGTACATCTGATCCCCCGTGAAAAAAAACCATTCGCAATATATTTATTGTACCACAATGTTTTCAATATTTTATGCTTAGACTCGCGATAAGAATATTTAGAAGCAATAATGAAAGATGATCAAACAGAATCGTTGTTGAAATATTTTGTTTGTGAGAAGAAAAATGTCATCTTTATATCCTTATAATTTTCTTGCGAGATGGTGCCAAGCATCAGTATAAAACTGGCTACTGAAAAAAATGAAGTCGCAAGAAGAGATACAATTTTTTATCACCTAAATGATAAAAATCTTCTCTAGAATATTATCTTATCTCCAAGCGCAAATATGTAGACATGTGCACTGTATAATGTAAGTACTTGAAAAAATTAATGGAACGATATTCAGATTTTTTTTCTTGACATTATCTCAAATTACTTTTCAGGCTATAATACAGTTGACACATTAAATTAATGTGCAAGGTATGCATTCTAATATAAATTTGTATACAGTTAACAATTCATTTCAGACCAATTTTTTAAGTCATCACCGGCCACAAACGCAAAATCTAGTCACAAATTAAATATAAAATTCATATTATATGATATATATATATATATATATATATATATATAATATATAAGTAGAGAGAGAGAGAGAATGTAATTAAAAATTATCTTCTCAGTGTTCTATGTTACATGTAGAAAACTGCAATCTGAAAGAAGTATCATCTTATTAGAAAAATCTTGTAAAGTACCATTAGTTTTTAAATTACATTTTTCATCATATTTTGTGCTTTTTTCAATCAAAAGCTAATTAAATTTTGAAGAGATTCGTGACAAGTGACTTCTCAACAATTATTTTTACCATTTTTTATTCAACAACAACGTTTTTTTTTAATTTTCTGAAGTGCCATTTTTAAAGATTTTTAGATTTATAAAGATCTTGAATAAGTGCAAGAATAGGGTGGCCCAAATTCAAACCTGTGAAAATTTGAATTTCGATTTTTGGCAGTCGATCCTCCCCCCTCCCCAATTTTTTTTTGATTTAGGGAAAAAGAAATTCCATATTTTTCAAATCGGTGAACAATAACTAGTGCCCCGGACTTTTGAAATTACTATGGGGTTTTAAGTGATAAAGCTTGGTTTTCGGAAAAATGGGAGAAATCAGTACATTTATCTACTTTTTGTGAATCGAAGTTCGATTTTACACTCAATAACTTTTGATTTTGACGACCCCATCCCCCTTGTTTTGTGCCCTGAATTGCCCAGGAAATGCAAAATGTCAGTTTTATGTAAATAATGTTAATTACTGTCTTTGACAAACAACATTACACTTAACTTTCATCATCTACAACATTTATTTCAGAAAACGATATATTCTCACGATTTACAGGATGAAAAAAATTTTGTAATGAATAAAAATTGTCTAAGTAATTTAAAAATATCCTAAAGAAAAAATTTAATTGTTTGAAAAAATTCTGAAAAAATAATTGGGAATTTGTGACTTATCGAAAGCAAATTAATAAGTGAATGTAATTTTTCGGGACTTTCAGCTTATTGAAATCTATAGGTCTGATATAAAATGTGACAGAAATTGATTTCGGATTGATACTAATACAAAATCGATACAATTCAACAATCCTTTGAACAATTCTTATAAACAAATGTACAGTTATGTTTTGTCAATGACTCTCCAAATGATACTTCACATATAACCTGCAATTGGTAATAATTGAAACAATTTTCTCTTTTAAATGCAGTTTTATAACTTCAACTCAGTATTTGCAAACAAACACAAAATTAAAATGTTTTCATCAAAATATACTCAAACTGCATTAGTTTACGAAAGTGGTTTGAACAATTAAGAATTGTCAGTTTTTTAAGTATCATATCATATGAACCTGTTCATTTAAAAATTGGAAAACTGTACATTTCTATGTAGAAATTACTATAATACTAAACAGTTCTAGTCAATCTGCAAAGTATTGTAGCACGGAGTGATCAGAACGACATTTTTAGTTGATTCGGTAAAAAATTGATAAACTGATAAAATGTCAAACTGTAAGGTTGTTTATAAAAATTGTTCAAACAATTGCAAAATCGAATCTATTTTCAATTAGTTTTGATAGAATTATATTAATTTCTCTCGCATTTCATACTTGATGTGTAGAATGAATCCTATAGTAAAGAGCAAAGTATAAATAAACATTCGTTATTATTAAATTTTGTAGAAATGTATAACATTGACCTGGCGTAGAACTGCTTTAATATGCCATTTCTTATACCAAGGCGATAAAATCCATCACTTGTGACATCTGTAACCACAGCTAATAGATTGCGAGCCTCTCCTTGACCTTTGTCTACATCAGGAGTAGGGACTCGCACAGTAGATCGTTGTTCTGCTGGAGGAAATTTCTAATCAGAAGTTCGCTTCATCCGTTTTGCTTGATGAGCGAGATTATCGACGGCCTCTTTGCGATTGATGATTGCATTTTTGGTCCTGTTGCACAATTCCCACAAAACTTGTACTCGATAACCTTCATTTTCTTCAATTGTCACACCGCAAATTGAATGAACGCAGCAGTTGCACTCCTGACATTGATGAGCTCCACTTCTTTCCTCCAAGCAAACCACACACTTTGTTTCTGGCAGATTATAATTAGCTATTTCCTGATTATTAGGACTCATATTTTTGATTCGATCAGCACATTGAATCGTTCCAGTCCATTCAATGATGATCTCAAGCTCTTCTTCTGCCGAAATATTCTGTAGGACATCTTGAGGCAGATTCGACGTATTCAGGCCTGCTTTAGATTTTGTTCCAAACAAAGCGTCATACGGCGATCTTTTGATGCCAGCATGGAATGCCCTGTTCTTCATCAGCTGAACAAAATTCAGTGCTTCACTCCAGCGTAAGTTATTATGATCCTGCATCCACGTAGTCAGCATGTTGTCGATGTCCTGGTTTGCTCTTTCGTCGCTGCCTCACTCTGACTATGCCGTGGTTTACCATGCACGATTTTCAATGACGTTCAAAATTTTAACAAATTGGTAACAATGGAATTTGCAATGTCTCAACCGTTGTCGGACTGTATTAGGGCAGGTGCTCCAAGCAGAGTGAAAATCTGAATTGAATTAAGGGCTACATCTTCTGCTCGCATCGAGTCCAGAGCTTTGAGAACTACCAATGTCGTTAATTGATCCCGGTAAAGTAGAATAAATTGGTATGGGCCGTCCGGATGAGATTGAAAATCTATCAAGTCTACCTGACAGCGCAAGTTAAATTCAGAAAATAATAGAGGCTTAACGACAACCCCTTCCTTAACACCTCTCTGTTTCTGCTGACAAGGTTCACACACACTAATAAAAATTTCCACATCCCGACGTGTAAAGTTTTTGTATTTAGTACACAATTCTTTCATCATTCGGACAGTATCTAAACGTGAGAAATCTTTGGAACGCCGGGACCCGTTAGAATTTAAAAAAAAGTTTGATAAATTACAGTTTTTAATAGTCTTACGAATATTTCTCCACTTCCGAGCATGCTACTTTAAATTTGTTAGACAAACATTGAATTTGATTCAATTCCCCGTAAAACTGAAGAGAGTAGATTTTGTCTAATGTAGTTCAGGATATACAGCCATCAGAAATTATATTTTTCTCAAAAATTTCACACAAAAAACTCATTAATATAAGTTGAAGAAGATTCAATTTCAAGAAAATTAGAAACACATTACAATGTGTACATGAAATCACTCATCAACTTGAAAAACTATAATAATTCCTGAAATATATCAACGAAAATGAGTTCTCTTTTGAAAGTATGAAGCGTACTCGTAGCGCATTCCTTGCCACTTATCATAAGGATTATTTCTGATACTCGATCAGAGCCTGTTTTTTTTTCTCAATGTGGCAGTGAAAATGTCAATATACTATTGTTGGCAGCAATATGCCGAAAGCAAAAACCCATAAAGATAATCACCATCAGGTTTGTCTGTTGTGCTTCAAAGAGGCGAAGAAGATGGTGCTCGTGCATGGAAAGCTAAAAGATCACATAGAAAATGTGTTTGAGAACGATGCTAAAGATAACATATTACCTATTGTTGTGTTCGCTAATTGTGTAAGAAACTTATATATATATAATTAAAAAAAAAAAAAAAAAAGTTAAACAACCACCGCAGGGTACCACTAAGAGCAACTGCCATCTGGAAAAAATGTCAATGGCCCCCAGTAGAACCGCGGTAAAATACACCTATGGCCACGTCTCACATCCGTGAGATGGGTGGTCACAGGGCACGACGAAATCACAACGACAGGCCGGCGAAACCCTCGTGTGTCTTGAGGACACGAAGCGACCCAAGGATGACAGCTTTCTGCATCCATCTCGCAAGAGCCTTGGCATATTTTTGGCACGCGGGTATGGCTTTAAGGTTACGAACCAGCGATAATTTCACACCTCCGAGAGCACCTATCACAAGAACAATTACTCGTACCGAATATTTTGGGTACAGTCGACGCAGCTCTCTTTTAAGGTCTTGATATCTCTCCTCTTTTTCTTTCTCCTTTGCAGTGATGTTGTATTCGGATGGAGCCGAGAATTCGATCACGAATATAGTTCGTTTCTCGAAGTCTTGGAGAACAATGTCAGGCCTCGAGTGCGCAACGGAGACTGCTGCCCGAAAATCGTAGTTCCAGAAAATCTGGCACTTCTCGTTTCGGACAATTGACTCTATATCCCTTGGAGCGTTCGGCAGGGCAGGGTCGCGACCAACACCGTAAGAGCGACAAAGGTGGTAATAAAGCACTCTTAGGGCCGCATTATGTCTATAGATATACGTTGTTCCTGCGTGGGTCGGACACCCCGATAGTATATGTTCTAGGTACTCAGCGTGTGCATGACACGCTCTGCACCTATCACTGGGAACTTCTTGACATAAAATGCGGGCGCGGTATGCTAAGGTGGAGATTACACCGTCCTGGCATGCGAAAATAAAGCCCTCTGTACCTGAATTGAGCCCTGATGATTTGAGGAAAGCAAAAGTTTGCTCCTTCGACAAGGACTGTTTTTCTACATTTCTGTGAAAGTTTCCGTGCATTTGCTTGTCGAGTAGCTCTTGGTGAAATTTTCCAACCTCTGCTTTCTTTACTTCGGCTTTTAGACGTGAAGCATCTAGATGGAGTAATGCACTTTCCTCACTTCTGATGTTAAAATTCAGGCCAAGGGTCTCAGCAGCTGGAGATTCAGAAGTCCGCGTCCGCCTTGCTGGCGTGAAATGTATAATCGCGGAACTGACGAATTGATATGCAAGCTTTTATGCATATGCATGATCTTACGCGTGGTGACATCAAGGGCCTTAAGCTCGTTCTTCATCCATTGAACCACCCCAAACGAGTAGAGCAGAACCGGGACGGCAAGCATGTTAGCCGCAGATACCTTGTTCAACGCCGACAGATTGGAAGACCAAATCTGTCGAAGAAGATGCTTGTATCTGCTTCAGAGAGACTCCTTCACTGATGTTACGTCCTGAATGCGGCTTTGAGGCACGCCCAGGTATGTATAGGTCTCTCCAGTGTTAAGATTTCTAATAACACTTATATCCACAAGCTCAGGGTCCTTGGGAACGCCAGTAATATTTCCTTTCTTCAAATGAATTTTGGCACACTTGTCCAAACCAAAGTCCATCCCAATCTCTCCTGTGTAGTTCTTGACGATATTTAAAGCAGTTTGAAGTTTGCTTTTACCAGCGGCATAGATCTCCAGGTCATCCATATAGAATACATGAGTGACCTTATGCTCACGCTGATTAGTGTCGCCACAGAGGTATCCAGGAGCATTTCGTAGTGCAAGAGATAGAGGCAAAAGTGTGATGCAAAAAAGCAAAATATAAGATAAAGATGCAATATATATATATATATATACTTATATATTGAACCACTAGGAAGACCCACCAGATTGAGCAGCAACAGCCATGAACTTCTCTTTCAGATAAATCAAGTTCCGTCGAGAGTCGCTGCAGTTATTGTTTTTTTTTTTTTTTTTTTTTTTGATTGGACGAGGACTATCATATAATTGCAATTTGACTACACGTTAGATAGTCTGACAAAGAGCATCATGCAATCGGATCCAAAGTTTCAGAATTAGTCGTCTCATCACTGTTGAAGCGGAGAATGGATGAAGAAACTGGAACGAAGACGAAAACTCTGCCGCGGACTCAACAACATAAGGCCAGCCTCTTCAGATCGCTGTCGGTACAAGAAATGATGAAAAATCAAGAAAGCGTTCGCTTCTTTCTGCAAGCGACTTTTTGAAAATTCAAAACGAATTTCACCTCAGTCAAAATAATGCGATTAGAGTTGCTGCAGCTTTTCATGTGGCTGCTAAAAACTTTAAAGTTGTTGAACCATATTCGAAGAAAAAGTTGCAGACGTGAGCCATTGTGCACCTAATTATTTTGGCGTCACGAATTTTGATTTTATTGATGTCAAAGCGGATAAGGTCTCTATATCAGCCGAAATTGTTGCTCATTGAACCGATCTGGAGGGCTTGATTAAGCATGTCAAAGACGAAGAAAAAGTGGCCGAAGTTCATTTTAAGTTTGGAATTGATTGTGAGGAAGGTTTGTGAAGGTAAGTCTTTCTATCCAATTTACTCAAGAGAAAGAAGAATTTGAAGGTCATCGTCAAAGATATGAGCAAGGAGTTTCTTCGAAAATATTTGAGGATTCTAGTGTCAACAAGTTGCTGATATTTGCATTGGCACAATGCTCCTAGGAAAATTATTCGAATGTATCTCAGTTGTGGGCTGCAGTCAAGATTGATCACTTCAAATGAACAATTGCAACTGACCTGAAACTCGCTAACATCATAGTGGGCATCAGGTCATACAGCAGTGTCTTCCGATGCACGTGGATTTATGCCATGGAAGGTGAACATGCAGATCGTGGAATAGATAGAACCATTGGAAATACACTTGGAAATTATTTAGATTGGTTCGAAGCAGGAACTGTCAAAAAACAGGCAAAAAATTACAAAAATTGTATTAATCTGCCTCTTTTCGCTGCTCAGGAAGATAGAACGTTTCTCCACATCATCCCACCGCCTGAACTACACTTGATGCTTGGTGTAGTAAATACATTATTTACTCATTTACTAACTGAATTCGAAGGAGATGCTTTTCTACAGGCACAGCCATGCAATTTTGAACGCGAGGTAGCTCACGGAATTCCATCTTTTAGAGGTAATTAATCCAAGATTTCGCTGAAAAAAATCGACTTACTGCGATCTCGATCTCGAAATTGAGGATGCTTGAAATATGTGAAAGCTTTTGAGGCTTTCAGGAATGTTGTACACGTGTCTTTTAGGGAAGTTCGCGATCCCTTCATTGAGAAAATGATTGTATCTTTTAGGAAAAGCTACTCAGAACTCGATATCTCTGGTATCCCAAATGTACATGCAGTGTTCTTCCACGTACTTGATTCCTACACAAAAATTCAGACCGGCTTCGGCTTCTTCAGCGAACAAGCTCAGAAGATTTTACACTGAGATTTTGCAACTGTTTGGACAAAATGCAAATCTCTAGACAACATCCCGACTACTCATTCAGACTACAGCGGGCCCTTTGCGAGTACAATAAACTTCACTGTTTTCAAATGGTGTATATTTTTCATATTTTTCTGATTGTTAAGTTCAGAATTTTGTATACCCGCCGCCGTCAAACGTATCCTTTTGCATAGAATATTTAAATTGTTCATATTACCCAGATAATAAAAATATTTTAGTTCATTTGTTCGTAATTCATCTCCTTGTTTCATTATTGTCATGCCTGCATTATTTTCGATTCAGAACGAAACAAACTTCTAGCAGAAAACTTATTTACATGGATACATTTCAGAAATCATTGAAATGTTTTAGGTTTTTGAGTGATTTCATATACTTTTATTATTATAAGAGCAATTTTTAACGCGAAGTGCACAGGGAATATCCTACTTTATGAAAACTAAAACTAAAAATTTTTGTTTGTGACATTTTTTAGGAAAATATAATTTCTGATGACTGTATCTCCTAAACTACATAAGATTAAATCTTATTTTCTTTAGTTTTATGGGGAATTTAATTAAGTTCAATTTTCGACTTACCAAATCCAAAGTAGCATGCTCTGAAGTCGAAAAATGTTCATGAAACTAATAAAAAGAGAAAGACGAGAAAACTAATTTCCGTGGAAATAGTGGAAATATGAAGAGGAGTCTTTAGAACAATTGCAAATCGCCGCAACAAAAGGAAACGCGATTAGAAAGAGAAGGTATAGAAAGAATGCTTGATAGAGAGGGACAGAGAGATATGTAATCCATTCGTTCGTTCGGTCGTACGGTCGTACGTACAGCCATCGCTAAAACTTGATTTTCGGCTTCATGGGGTCTGGAAATGTGGAGATCCTCTAAAAAAGTGAGGTGTAAACTTTCAGACGATTCTAATATTTTTTCAATCATAAATGATGAGAATGTGAAAAAGCAAGCAATTATATTTGGTTATTTGGTCAGAAAGAGGGACAGAAGACACCGGCAATACCAGATGGTCGCAGTAATCTACTTTTAATTCGAGTAATCCACTTGAAATTCGGAACAATTCAGGTAATCCAAGTAATTAACTTGAAATCCAGATCTTTTTTCTCTGATCGAAATTCATGTATTATTTTGAAGGTTCGTCTTTCCGATTGGAAGTTAATATTCTGCGTTGGAAATTCATGTTTTTGGTTGAAAATTCAACTGTTTGTTCGAAAATTCATGTGCATTTTTAGATATTTGTCTATTTTGGTAGCAAATTAATCGTCTCGGTTGAAAATTCATCTTTTGAGTTGAACACTCAACACACAAAAACGCTGATGTTAAATATTTTTCAGCTTAAATTCTAATAGTCTTAAAATGAGAAACTTCAGTCTCATATTTGCACCACTGAACATAGGTGCATATTTAGGAAAATGAATCATTTCTAGATTTTCTGTAATTCGTAAAAAATATAACATTCATGATTTACTTAATTGCTAAAATTCTTATAACATCAAGAATATTTTCATTTGAAAAATTGGAAAATTTGAAGAGACCTTGTACTATTATGATATCACAAGCTAGGTACATTTCACTAAAATTATACTCACTCGAGATATGAAACTATATACCTATTTTATTACTAGGACAGGGTACAAGATTTATTCTATGATATTTGTAGTTCTGAATGTTTGTTTCGGCTCAAATTCTTTCGTAATGCTTCTTCCACGCAGTCACCACGAGTTGTATATTTTTATAATTCTGTAGGTTTTCTGGGTAATATTCACCGATGGTGATTACTATATATAGCATATATATAGTATATATATATATATATTGAACTTTATCAGTCTCTATTCAAGAAATCTACCTAAAAAAATGAAGATCGTCATCAGCACTCTGCTTCTTACCCTCGTGATTCTTCTAAAATTTAGCGGTAAGTGTACTCAATGTGTTATAAATCTCAATGCAAATACGAATTTTAACCTGTATTTTAAGAATGAACATATGTGAGACTTGAAAGCGCGTTGATATACGAGTATTACAATCTTTAATTTTTCCATTTTCAAGTTCAAAAATATTTAATTCTTTACTCTTTCCATTTTCGATACCTGATATTGTTTTATTACCAAATATTTTATTTATAAATGATTAATATCTCACACTTTAAATTTTAAGTTACTTAATTCTGGCCTCACAAAAGTTAAAGTGGTTTAGTATTTGATTCCTGATTTTCATAATTCATTGAGTTTTTTACCTTTCTATCGAAATGTAAAAAGAGTTTAATTTGAGCAAATGAAGCTGCAACTAAGAAAGGGTTGAATCAACATAATTTTTTTTGCTATTAGCTTTTTTTCAAGATACACGCATATGTTAACATATCCTCCTTCACCTTGATCGCAAGAACTTATTGTATCATTTAAAGTGTCTCAGAAGGCGTCTTTGACTTCTCTCGAATCGCCATCAACTGGGGCGCAGTACGCTATGATGAATAGCCTTCTGATTCCTACCTTCATTCTAATCCTAAATCTCTGAATTCTTGAGAATGTATGATTTTCTTTAATTCATTGAAGATTTTGAATTCATTCATTTCTTCGATTTCTTGTAAATCCCGGAAATTCTCTAAATTCCCTAAAGTATTTCAATTCTCTTAATTTCTTCAATTCCTTGACTATGATCAATTTATGGAATTCCTCAGATATTCTAAATTCTCTGAAATTCTGAATAATCACTGATTTGCTTCAGTGGAGTGGTTGTTTCAGACTTTCAATCTGAGTGAGCTTTTTTCACAAAGACGTCTTGAATTGTTTGACTGTAAGTGCTTCAGTTTGGAATTGCTGAGTGTTTAATTTCAAGACTGATGTCAAATTTCTTCTCTATTAGAAATCTTTGTTTTCTTTTCACAGAATCGAATGCTGCTGATAATCCGGGATCAACTTCAGGCTATTTGACCGGGCACGGGGGGCGCCGACCTGGAGCTGGACGTCCGCGTGGGTCCAGACGAGCTGCATTTCATCCGGGAGAACGTCGCGTCGAACGTCTTACACGCCAACACGATGAGACATTCTTTTATATGGGACATTACGTTTCTTTGTGGCTAGATCGAAGGAAAGTAGTGCAAGCTAGCTTTGAGGGCATGGTTCTCCCTTATGGCTCTCACTTTTACAGAGATAATAATTTTCTAGTCAGTCTTGTTAAAATAGGAGGTTTTTCAACGGTTATATGAGCACGTCAGAGCAAAAGAAAGACTCCGCAGAGCCGTGAGGAAAAGCGAGACAAGTACCGTTAGAAAGAGAAACTCTTACGCAGAATGCCTGAAGAGTAAGACAGCGCAACGATAATTGTCTCGTTTTTCCTCACGACTCTGCGGAGTCTTCCTTTTGCTCTGATGTGCTCATATATGTAAAGCAAAATGGATCACTAATGGGAGTCAGAGCACCGAAACACAAGAGTAAGGAGCCATCGATAATTTACCTAACAGATTTTTTTCCTATCTTTGCCTCGTTCCTTCTCCATGTAAAGAAAATTGGGAAAAATATGGAAAATATAACTAACAACTATTCACTCTTTGAAAATTTAAACTAGTAAAATATTGGCTAGAAATTTTTCTAGATTTTCCGATAATCAAATCTTTCAGGTCTATATTTTCAACAACAATTTAGAAGATCGAAGCCCTCTACGAAAGGTTCTAGATATTTTTACTTTCTGCTCAATCTGTGGTCAAATCTAGAAAAGTATATCATTAAATCTATTGGGCTATTTGGCAAATAGTGTGAAGCCCGAAAATGGTTGAAAATGTTTCAAATATTCTGAAAGTCCTTGAAATATTTGAAACCTCCTCAAATCTTTAAAATTCTTTGAAATCATTCAACTCTTGTGACAAAATTATTGAACTTTTATTGGAATATGATTATAGCCTCTTGTGATTTTGCACGTAATTTCATGATACACTTTGAAGTTTCTTGAAATTCTTCGAAATATTGAGATTCGGAAAAATTCATTAAAATACTTTACTAAGAACCCTAAAAATGAAATTTATCGAATGCTTCTATATCCAAAAGAACTCAGGTTTATATTATTAATGCACATTAGTCTTTGAACTATATTTTCAAATCAACTATAAGAGTAACAATGTTTATAATTACTTTACTTCATCAAAAAGAGTAACTCATTATATGAAAATCGTTACTTCCCACCACTGTTATTTGACGCTTTACAGAACTTTAGTTTAAAAAAGAACGTTCAATTTTTACATTCACTTTTTTTCAATTCGGAAACCTTTATTTTTTTTTCTAGGTGGAGACGTTATGGAACCTTCCGATACAGAGTGGTTCATTGTTTTTTGTGGGAAATACTTCAGAATGAAGCTAACTTCTGAACCAAATAAGCCGCTACGGCCAAAAATTGAGCTCGCAAATGGAGGAAATGTACGATCTTTGGAACAAACTGATACAGTCGAACGAGCTGAATTTCCTTATAGTATCGTATTTTGTATGTACACAAATATGCATAGTGGAAAAGTTATGGGAGCGTTTCTTGCTGAGCTTGTATTCAATCAATGGATAGGTTGCTGAACAGCGGAAGTGAATACATTTTCACCAATGTGCTCGATATTGCTCTTCTACTTCTCGATTTTTTTCAGAGCACCCATACAATGAATTTAATCATTGAAGGATGCATTCAAATTCGCTTGATTTTAAACACATCAAAATAAAAAAGCAATTTATCAGTTTTTATTTCCTGGGGGTTTTAGGCAGTTTTATTGAAATTTATAATACAAATTCTCAAAATCAAAGTTTCGGCTCTAGCGTTGCCCACAAATACTGAAAGAAATGATTAAGTCCGAACAAAATTCACTTCACAGAGATTTTCCGGCAGCTGATTCGCAATTCGAGATTCAAATTCTCAAAACGAAAATGACGGCTCCAATGTGGCGCCCAAAAAATGTAAGAAATTGATGTGATCCAAATGAAATATACTCTACAAGGGCTTTTCGGGCAGCTGATTCTAAATCCGAATTCCAAAAGCCAAATGTCGACTCTAATAAGGCCTATTCGATTCAAAATAATCTTAACCTAGATTTATAAAAGTATTCACTAAAATATTATATAGTTTGTACGCAATGTATTTATGATTTCTTGACACTCAGGACTTTGTTGTGAATAGTTACTATCAATACAAAATTGTAGCTCATGTACACGATCATTCGGATCCGTATGAAATATACGACTTTCAAGATAGGGTAGCTCCTCCTCTTCCTCCTCCACCTCCTCATCATCGTCCTACTTCTCCTTATCTATCTCGTCATCACTCATTTATTTTCTATGAAGGTAGCACTCTTTTGCCTTAGGATTTGACGTAGCTCTACAATAACTGAACTATTACTATCATCAATTTCATTATTGTCATTGATAGCACTTTGAATTATTTTCAGAATATAATGAGACTACTCGAGAGGAGCAACTTCATACCTACTAGATTTTTCATTGCCATTCATATCAGAAAATAGATTCTGTGCTTTTTTGCATGAGTACATCTGATGTCTCTTCAAGTTGTCTACTCGTGAAAAAAGTTTTAAACAATTTTGACAATAGAAGTCATCTTGATACTGTGCAGAGGTTAACTGACGATTATGTCCGAACACGTCAATGCTTATTTCAATACTGACGTTATATTCAACTTCGCTCTCTTAATATATGATCTGAGCCTCGCCAAATTCTCCAATGACGGAAACTATTTAATTGTTGTGACTTGGATTGCCTGCTGCTTGTCATGCCAACAGTAGACAAAGGTGGTCATCTAGCTCATTTGGATCATCCCAATAAATGTAGTAATTCTTTCTTGCTATCATAATATGGAGTATTGAACTCATTGATCGTTTTATCTTCCAACGAGCCTCCAGTTGTCGACGATTGATTGCGTGGAAGAAGTTTCACTATAATATTTTTATATTTTGCAGTATTGTTTGAGCGAATAGCTGGAGTAGGACTATAATTCTTGTTGTGTGAATTTGCAGCAATAAGAATTTCTTTACAGTTCTTTAGATCATCAAAGCTTATATAAATTTCTTCAGGTTTTTGCCTAAACAAATGTTCCAATAAACCATTGGTTTTCACGTGAATTTTTTCACCAATCCTGATATATTTTCTACCAGAGCTAAGAGGTGTATCACAAATCATGAGCGAACCATCCCTCAGTTTTTATACACCATAAACCATATCCAATTTTTTTTCTCTATTCATATTTAATAGACCAATGGAATTATTTATAAACTTGTCATGATTTTCAATAGGTTCAACATTTTCTTCAATCATAGTTTCATCATGCTCGTTATCACCATCATGGCCATCACCATTAGTAGTCATGAAAGAAATGTTATCATTGTCTTCTTCATTTTTATCTTCCTTTGCATCCTTTTCAATTTTATTTTTATTACATTTATTTTGTTTAATTGATATATCTACTTGTTTGTGTAGTGGTATGACTATAGCCCAGATAACAATTTCTCCTCATGGTGCGCGCATGCTGAAGGCACGCGTGCGGATTACCCGCACGGCGTGTGCTCATGTTATGACACATATGCGTCCTCAATTGACCCGCATATGCGTCGCACGCCATGGGATCCTCACGCATGCGAGCATAATGCGACCTATGAGTGTGAGTATAATGAGGGTTAAAATTAAATTAATTAACACTGTTGAGGATATCAGAAAAGAGTCCAGTTTTTCAGGTATCGATGAATGTAATTTTTTATTTAAAAATTACTTCATCGATAATTTTACAAACTGTACCCATTTCATGACAGTCAAAATAAATAATCAAATTGACACAAAATGAAAATTATTTACCTTTTATTTTTCAAAATTGAACGGGGCCTTTTTGAAAAGGCGAACACAATTTTAATAAGAACATTTGAATAAACAGTCTATTATTTATCCTTATAATTAAAATTACGAGATCTCGTGAATATGATAATTCAATCCGTAAAAGTACAAAAGATAAAACGATCTTTAGAACATTCTAGTATCTATGAAAACTTTTTTGTTGGTTTAACATTTTATCACTTTTCAAGCGATTATTCATATAGAAAACAATTTAGATGCGGTTCAAACGCAGTACTAACATTTTTAGTAAATGACAAAACTAACAAGTTGAAATAAATATTGCTAAAGTATAAACTTTTGATAGTATCTTATTTATCGGTGAAGTCTCATTTTGATATTTTTTTCAATGCATATTAAAAACTATATCACATTCTTTTTATACTAAGAATATATTAACAGGCTTATATTCTTAGCAGGCTTTAAAATAGTTGTATTAATATTTAAAGACTAAATCTCAGACTTGTCAACAAGCGTTAATAAAATAGTTGGAACCGTCGCAGAAAGAATCTGACTACTAAGACGATGGAAAAAATGTCACTAGCAGGTAGTCTAATGTATAAAAATATGGCAGTAATTTCAAATCACTTAGTATTGCTCGTCGTCTGCAAAATTCTCCTCTTCACCTTCCTCGTTATTATTCTGTGGGACTTCGTGACGCTCTTCCAATTCTCTTATTTTATTTTGCACGTATTCCTCGTCTTCCTCATATATTTGATCAATTGGCAGCGATTTTCTCAAACTGAGTCGGTGTCTTTGTTTTGTTGATCTAAGTACTTCTTGCATATGGATTTTAAACTGGTTTTTGTTATCTGGACCACTAAAAAATGGACAATCGCAAGCTGCTTCTGAAAAAGAATATCAATATTATATTTACTAAAAGAATAAGATTGAAAATATTTCCTTTTTCTGTTATTAATAATAATATAAAAATAAATTAATAGTTACGGTAGAGAACATTGGAAACTCTAGTATCTCCAAACGTTTGAAATCCTTTTTTCGGTACCCAATTAAAATGACAAACCAATTCGCTTGTCATGGTTTCTTTAAGGGCACAGTTTAGGAATTCTCTCAAAGACGATCCTCCGAGTCGAAGTAGGTGTTTATACTGCAACAGAGTATAAACGAAAAGTAGCTATGAATTCGATCTCGGGTATTACATTTAACTATATTTATGATGTTTGGTTACTTGAAGACTTACAGATAAAAATGAAAACAAAACTTCCTCTAAGAGGAAGCAAAAATAACATTGCCAAAGTACATCTTTCTCGTAATTTTGATTGAGAAATAAAAAATTTTAGCATTTAAAATTAGAAGTTCTTTTCCATTTTTAGTTCGAAAAAGCATATTTCAGTCTTCATGAACATCATTGATGATTGTTAATTGACTAATAAAATAGATGAATACGCGTATTTGTAAATCGATAAAAACAAAAAAAAAATAGCTGTGAAATTTTACCAACTTTTGTGCTCATTCAATTTTTGAATTTGCTTGCTCATAGAAAAAGCTAAATTGAAAAGAAATAAAAATGCTTACTAGTTTACTTCGTGACTCTTTGTTTTCAACGCTATCAAGTGCTTTAAATTCATCTGTGGTAGTTAACGGGTAACCCCTAAGAGGTTCATAGAAACTTTCCGTTAGTTTCGACGGTTCTGCATGATTATGCTTTGTCAACTGCTCAAGCATTTCAATAATTCGTTCATTTTGCTGCAATGATTTCTCACCATGTTGTAATATTTGCACGTTTTGTTGTTCTATATTTCTGCATAAACATATTGGGAAAAAGAAGAGAATTCTAAGAAATTCGAATAAATTGTGCAATTGAAACAATGTCCATTTTTTTTTAATTTTCGAAAATTCTAAAAAACCTTAAAAGACTTTCAAGCAAACCAGAAAACCGTAGAATATCTTAGGAGATTTTTGCCGACTTTTTGAATTATGTACAATTTCAAAAAACATAAGATTTGTTTATTTCCAACAAAGTTCTGCAAATGTCTAAAAAAAATTTTTTCGACAATTTAATATTTTGAAGGTTGTAGAAAAGTTAGAGAATTGTAAAAGTGTCAGAAAGTTTCTGTAAACGTTTCTTCAATTCTAAAAGTTGAAACAATTTTCTAAATTAACTTGTTCTACTGGAAAGGAAGAAAATGAGGACAATTTTCAAAAACCATTCACTGTAGAGGACGAAGAAAAATATATGAAGATAGAATAGTGAAAATATTAGATAATGTATGAAATAAACCTTTGAATTTAAGAAATAACAAAATTTGTCTTCGTTTAACTAAAAATGCTTCGATCATACTTTGGTATAATAGGAACTTTAAATATTTCACTCACGTTGAGATTTTCTTTATTTCTTCTAAAGAAAAGTTGAGGGTGTCCATCTCTTCAATAACTATAGTATTATTTACAATGTGATTAGCTTCATCTGACGACTCGAAAGTGCAACTTTCAATTACTTTAAAATACAATTAATTCATGCATGAATTTTAGATGGAAATATCATTTATCACAATTAACAATACGTAGGACTTGTAAATATTGTAACAAAAAACATTCAAGTTTAGTAAAATTTATGAAAATAAAGTTGAAATTTGGCAGAAGAAAAAAGCACATTGTGTATCAAGGACGGAAAGGCTATTTTGACGAGTTTGAATTTTTGCCACCCAAGCGAAGGAACCAGGGTGGCAATCACACGAATCAAAATCGCCT